>JAZKJV010009316.1:0-600000 GCA_037367405.1 Ottelia alismoides
TACAAAACAAAATTGGGTTCACTAACTCTACATATGTGAAGCCATAAGGGATCGACTATTTTTATCTTTTCATTTTTAGAGATGTTCTTTCAGGCATATCTTTTAGAATATCCTTAGATGCTAACCATATAGGAGCGAGAGTACTGCCGGAAAAGTATCGCGTACTTGTCTGCATCCTTTGTAACCTATAGTCTTTACTTTTTGAGGTCCTTATAACCTTTCCTAGATCCCTACTAAGTAAAAGAATGAGAGAGAGGAAGTCGATAGGCGAAACCACTACTTCGGACCATGCTCGCAACGGAATCACCCGTGAGCTACAAGGTCCTACTCGAACGTGAGACGATGAGACAAACACACTTGTAAGGGTGTGGCCTAAGCTCAGTACTTCAGACAATATTGATGTTCTACACAAGGCGAGAACATCATCGTTAACCAGGTCCTACTCATCCACATACGATAGAAGCACCAATATTTCGGAAATCCAGATGATACACAAGGCAATTATAGACTCACTCATTGGAGGTATTTGTCCCCTCCTAAGGTACCTGAAGATAATGAGGGATTTATGAACCCCAAAAAATGCAATCCATTACATCTTTTAATTTGGATCAAAGTTTATTTAGAAGTCTCGATGTTTTAGTTTTTAGGTTTTCACTTTTTTGGGATATTTTGCATACAAGCACCTAACAATTTTGTGAATTTCTAATTAAGTCCTAGGTGCTCAAAATCAGAGGGAGATAGCAAAAAATCCATGTAAACCTCTCTACATGACAGTGTGCAATCAACAAGATCTCCTTAAGCATTAACTGCTATTAGTCATGAAGAACCACATGTCAATTATTCAGAAATTAACTCGACAGTCCGATCTTGGAGATACCTTGATGCCCATCACAACAGGTCCTGCTAATGTTGTATGGTGCCTCTCTCAGTGAGTGGGTTCAAGTTTAAATAGTTGACAATTATTAATTTGACTAGATCCAAGCGTAGAAGACTATATGAACACGATTTTTATTAGGGTTTGGACTTAATTTCCGATACAAGTAGTCCTAAAATATAGGGGATTCATGCACACAAAACAAATAGAAATAAATGTGAAAAACTCAAAACATTGAAAACAAATAAAAATAAAGGGGAAAATAGGGAAAAATAAAGTGGGAAGGCAAAGAAAACTCTAAGAAAACCACGAGGACCCCAACTGGACAGACAGTTAGTAAAATAGGCCTAGAGTCTAATCTCCATGTCCCTGTATTTTTTCACATAATAATGAATAATAAATCACTCTCACCAATAATAAAATAAAATCCTAAGCTAAGATATATGCTAAGTGTTCTCCTTGCTACGATTGTTGCCTCTCTACTGACCAGGTTTAGAAGGCCAGTCTCCACCATGCTTGGCTGCATCGACCTCCTAAAACGTCATCCTTGCACGGTGGGCCCTCGCATCAAACACGACAAAGAGATGTATTAGCACAGATAATCAAATAATGTGTTCAACGAAATAAGAGCTAAAAATATGTACAAGTAAGAAGAAAAAAAGTAGAAAATTTGTACAAAATCAAAGAAAAGGCAATCATGTATAAATGAGGCTATAACAAGTTGCTCCCTGGCAACAATGCCATTTGTTGAACAGGTGTTTCACGAGGGTCTAAAAAGTTTATCCTCACTGAAAAGTGAAGATAGAGTGCCACTGAGGTGAATGCTCACGAATCCTTAGTTCAAACAACAAGTACCCATAATATATGAATAATCAATGAATGACAAATTTGTGAAGTACAATTTATTTTACTATACAAACAAAGGTGTATAATGTGTAAGCATGTAGAGATCGAACCACAGAGAGCAAACAAGGTAGCCTAAATTATTATTTATAAAAAAACAATGAATAAATAATAATGTGTATTTTGTACAATTACTTAATCAAATAATAAATGAAATAATGAGTGCATTTTAAATTAAATTAAATAATTCTTTTTTATTTAATATTTATTTTTTTTATTTTTAAGTTTATGATTTTTAACTTTAGTACCATACAATATGATATATAAGAGTATATATATAAGATAATGTATATGTGATATAAGGTATATATGTAATGTATATAATAAATATACAAAAATCAGAAAATAACTACAAGAACAGACACTCTTTTCTTTTTTTTCTTTTTTAAAGGTTTTAAAATATTTACAAAGTTTTTTATAATAATTATATTAATATAAACTATATATAAGTATATAATATAATATAGGTTTTGAAACTATAAATACATCCAAAAAATTACATAATCAGCTATTTTTATGGACTTCTACCTTTTTTTAATGTTTTTATGATTTTTCAAGTATTTTTTTGCTAATTTTTAGGTATTTTTAGAGTCCAAAATATCCAAAAACAGTGACTAGTTAAATAATCGATTTGTTTTATGATTTTAAAATACTAAATAAAGTTAAAATTTCGAAAACTAGGTTTTATATATAATAATATATATAAATACAATTATCACAAAAAACTAATATTTTGTATTTTGTAGATTTTCTAAATTTTTATAAGATTTTGGAGTTTTTTTATTTTTTTATCATTTTATTTTTCTATTTTTAAGGAGTTTTGGTCCGATGTTGTAAAATACTATATAAATTAAATATAGTTTTAGGAATTTTTCAAAAATATTTTATAATTTTATGTATTTTCTAAGTCAAATAGGGAAAAATGTCCTCTTTTTTATTTTTAATAAACAGAAAATGTGCATAAAATGCAAAAAATGTAGCATGAAAGAGAATGCATCCGGGTACATTTTCCTAATTTTTTTTCATAATTTTTGGAGCACGAATGATATTTATAAAGATTAAGCAATCGTGCACAAAAATGAATAAGCTAGTAGGGACCAAGTTGCAAATATCAACAAATATTCATGCATTCCAGAACCATGGCAAGTGTGCAATGTATCCATGTATATTCAAATAAAATACACCCTAGAAGGGCATAAATGCAATGTTCAAAAAACATTAGGTCCTCTTTTTAAGTTATCCACAAAATTTAGCATTGAATATACAAAATTTTGGACTTATTACATATACAAAAACCTCCAGGGATGTATTTGCAAAATGCCCACCTCCCGTAGTGCCACGTGAGGTGAGCTGACATGGACACCGATGTAAATACAAGAAAAGGTGAGGGGCTCCATGCAAAATAACCCCAATTATTTACACTACATACCGAACTAATAATATTAAAATAGAATAAAGAAAAAGCGGAGGGGTATTTGTGATATTTACGTAATACTTGCGCTCCAACGGACAGATAGATCTGACCACTTAATCTAATCGTGTGGCCCTAGCGTCACCATGCCCCTTCGATGATGGTCGCTCCAGATTAGATCTGGCCCTAGATTTGACGGTGTAGAGGGGCCAAGATCAGATGACCGTTATACAAACTAGGGCAAAGACCCAATCAGATGGCTCTATTGTACTTACCAAGAACAAGGAAGAACACATGCATGTTCTTCCTTGTTCCATCAATTACATGTGCTCCAAGGCTTAATCAAGGCTGCTATAATATGATACTCGTCAGCATCCTGCAGCTTGACCGCAGCTAATGGTGCCTCTGGATACGTCAAGGACCCATCGGAGGGGTCCTGGCGGGTTGATGAAGAATATGCAATCAGGACTAAGTTCTTGAGATAACTTGACCCCAATTAGGGGACATATTCTCTGGATATCTGCGGGGTTAGAACACAGACACACAGGTGAAGGTTTCTGTTCTTTTATTGGGCAAATGGAGAGGAGAGGCATGGTAGCGACACTCAGGTGAAGGCAGAAGAGCGAGCGTCGATTCGCATATCTATAGAAGATCAGGTTGAGTCAAAAGGTTTAGTGGATGGAGTAGCGACAGGGGGAGCTAATGGAGCGAAGATGATGGTCAGAACAGTGAGGAGTATGCTGAGACAGAGGTGGCAGGAGCTCTAGAGCTCTAACAAATTTCATTAATCCTAATCTAAGCTAAAACAACAATTAAAATTTAAACTAAAATGCAGAATTGAAAGGCGGGGACTAAATCTACCTAGAAAAAAAAAGGGCACAACTCGAACTTGGCTTGCACTCCATGGATTAGGACAACGTCAGAGCACCACCGTGGGTTACCTCCTCTCCTTCGTTCTCTGCTCCAACACCGTAGGGGATCGCCTGCTGTCATCAGGTGTCATGCTTGGCCGAGGGTAGCAGGATTCATGGTTAGATAAGGGACCAAATCGAAGAAGGTTGCTAGAGGGATATATATATAGGCTAAATATGGCAGATCATGCAAATTGATTCAAGGACAATGCAAAGGAGATTGATGTGATCTAAGTATCAGGCATGAATCATGGAGATCTCGTCTACAAACTTTGTTCAAGGATCAAGGTGAGGTTATCATTAGATCGTTAAGGGAAAAGGAGAGAAGCAGGCTGTAAAGCCTTGAACTCAGCATCTCACGGATCCTATATAATAAGATCCGGCTCGTCAAGAGGAAACCAACGGAATTTGTTTCGTGTGAATCGGACTTCGTTTCGATTTGTTATGATTTTTGGAAGAAAGAGAAATAAGGAGGATTAAAATGTCATTGACCCGTAATGACTATCATTAAGACTAATTAAGCATTATTAAAGAAACTAATGATGAATTGAAAATCACTAATGATCATTACCGAACACTAATCAATAATTAGTAAAAGATAAGCATAAATCGCAAAAGTTAAATCGTGATTAGTTAAAGCTAATCACGATTAGCATTAATTAAGTGTCATTAGCGTATCTAGAATCCTCTAGAATGTTTTAACTTAAGCCCTAAGTTTCGAATAAGTTTTGGCCAAAAACATGGGCCGCTAACCGCGATTAAGGTCTAAACCATGGTTTTCTAACCATGGTTAACGATTTTCTGGAGCCTATAAATAGCCCCCTACCCATTCATTCTCTATGATTTCCACTACCACCACCACCCCCAAGGGCTAGGGTTGAGTGGTCAAGAGGAGGAGTAGGAGGAGAGGAAGAAGCGCTAGCGAAGCGCTATCCGGAGAACGAGGAGGAGGAAGGTACAATCCACTCTTAGTTTGCTTCGTGAGCTAGGTTTGTTTTCGATTCATGTTCAGTTTCCTTGTTGTTTTCCTCTCAGTGATTTTGTAAGGGGAAACTCTGTCGAAATTTTCTTAGAAATATCACCCCATATAAGGGGAAACTCTGCCGAAATTTTCCTATAAATATCACCCCATATAAGGGGAAGCTCTGCCGAAATTTCAAGAAAAAATATGTTCTTCGCATTCTTCATGTTCTTCGTTCGTTCTTCACGTTCTTAGTGTTTTTGATAAGAAAATGAAATTCGATCATTTTAGGAGCTATAAATCATTCTGTTGAAAAAGAATTACGATAAAGCACTGCATACGCGAGAGAGAGCTTGATTAGGTAACGAAATATTTCCTTTTGTTGTTGGGTTTTCATACGAGATTATTGAAATTCCTAATTTATGTTATTGATTATTGAAATTCATGATTTTATGTTCTTCTCTATAAAGAACCATATTTTGGCTATTTTTGAGAAAGTATGAAAAGTTGTTTTGTGATTCCCACTAAAATAAGGTTTAAGCATCGAATTGATGAAGTGGCTTGGAAAGGTAGGGTTTGGGAGTTAAAAGAGCACAAATTGAATATATAAATATATGAATTAATATATGTGTAAGTCTATTCTCAGTATTTATGGTTACGCTAATCTAAGGTTAACAAAGGAATTTCATCATGGGAATTGATGTGTTTTGAGTTGGATCCTAAAACGGATCGTGTGTCACGTTAAGGATGACTGGGAGTAGAACTACAGCTCAAGCATGAACCTGTAGGTTTGTCAGAAGGAACTTGTATTGGTGTTTCCCTACCTAGGTGGTACATGGTTACCCTATTGTAATAAGTGCGCATGAAATGAATGATTTGCAACGCATGGTACTGGGAGCCAATATCATCGGGTTGAACGACAGAAGATGTGGTCGTTCCATGTGGAGGCATGGGTGGTTGGATAGCGGTTGAGTCACGATAACATGTATTTAAAGCCGCTAGGTTATATGATTAAATGTTAGCCTGAGGTTTAGGTAACTGAGTCCTCGAGGACGGTGTGCTCTTTTGTTTGCCAGGTTGAGGGCTTGAGACCCTGGTTAATAAACGAAAAGGAAATTTTCAGGGTAGTATTGGAGGATTGGTTTAGGAAACGTGCGACGGCATAAACTTACCTGATCAACGCAATTTCCAATCCCGAAGTGTCCACAGCTTCGGAGTCAATATAGTGGTGAGGTAATTCCCTAGACTAATCCTTTACGTGGAATAGAATGGAATAAGACTTAAATTAATGAGAAGGAATGAAACTTTTTTGTGATAACAAGTTTTGAAAAAATTACACAATTGTTTGCTTTTCTCTTCTTTGTTACTTAGCATTCTTTAATTGTTATCCTATGATTTATGGAAAATCCAACAGGTATCGGTGAGCCAGCGCAAGGACATTAATGATCTAGCCAACTAACATAGTCATCCAGCCAGCCATAGTATCTTTATTCTATAAGATAGTTAGTAATCTTTTTGTGTGTTTCCTTCCAGCTGATGTACATGTAAATGATTGTAGTGGGATAATGTATCATATGCACTTTACTTTGTGAATGGCAAAGTGTTGAAGTACTTCCTTCTGGGTATTTTTAATTGTAGTCTATTTCTGAATGTTAGTTCTGATTGCTGAATAAATTATTGTTGAGTAAACAGATCCAAATATGGGAGAATCCGACGGCCCCGAAATTAGGGTCATGACAGATTGGTATCAGAGCCCGGTTACTCTAGTAATTTATTTAGTAGTTGACAACTATGAGCAGTATTCAGAAACTAAGGTTGTATTAAGATACTTTAATCTTAAAATTGATTGCAGTACCATTCACAAGACATTGTTTGTATGTACATCATGCTAAAACGTATAGGACCTAACCTTTGACCTTAACTCATCCCACGATCATGGCAGACCAAGACGTGTCTAGGCAATTAGCGGCTATGATGACAATGCTGCAAGAAATGGGCAAAAGTAGCAAGCATTAGAGGAGAGGCTCAATGCAAAAGCTGAGAGACTTGACGCATCCAAACATGTTGATGCTAGAGTTGAGGGTTTTGTCTACTTTTCTGAGGAAGAATTGAGTTACCAACCTTCCACTGAGTCTGCTCTGACCCCAAATGAAGGAGCAATGGAGAAGGCAGTTCTTAGACATCAAAAATTACTTGACAATTATCAAAAGGGAAAGATTCCTCGATTCAAAGGTGTAGCGACACCTGCCAAGGCTGAATTATTGCTCAATGACGTTAGTAGGATGTTGAGGATAATCCATGCACCTGTTGATACCTGAGTGCACTTTGATGATTACTCTCTAGTAGATTATGCACAACGATGGTGGAGGGTAATTTTCAAGAAATTAGTAGATCATGTTCCATGGGATATCTTTGAAGAGAGGTTTCGAGCTCACGTCTATCCCTCCCATTAGGAAGAATTAAAGAGGAGAGAGTTGGCTTCTCAGAACCAGGGTTACAAGACCGTATGGGATTATCATATCCACTTTACCGAGCTACTACGTTACTCCCCACCTCTAGAAGCTTCACCATAAGAGTGTCTTACCAAATTTGTTAGCAGTCTTCAGAGAGATCTGAGAGAAAACTTTGGGGGTTTTAGAGCTACAACCCTAGATGAAGAAATGGACATCGCATCTCATATTGAGGTGGAGAGGTATGAAAACCGCCAAAGAAGAAGTTTCCACTTTAATGGTGGACCATCCAAACGCAAGGCAAATTATAACCGTTGAGATCATCGCTGTCATCCATCAGGTTCCGGTATAAGCTCTCTACAAACCTTAGTTCAGGAATTATCAAGAAGAGGAGGTTTCTCTAGACCTCCACTATACCCTCGTAACACACCACCAAGAACTAGTACCTCCGTGGTTTGGTCTTCAGCTCAGACATGAATGCGTGCATGTTATCACTATCATCAAGAAGGTCACATTAGGAAAGAATATTTGTAGTTGAGAGGTTTGCGGTTTAAACCAACTCCAATTAACAGTATAACATCCACCCCATGAAATAAAGCAATACGCGGAGTAAGATAGGGTAGAGGTCATGGCTCACAAGGAGATTCTCCTACATAGCAACCACCACAAAGTATTGCCAGTTCTAATTTGCATATTCCTAATGGTCGGCTTTTATCAATCACTGAAGAACAAGCCTACAATTCAGGCACGGTCGTAAGAGGTATCGTTACTATTCATGGCTTTTAGTACATACCTTGTTTGATTCGGGTGCTTCACATCCATTTATTGCTCGACGTATAGTATTCACTTTGGGTAAGGTACCAGTAGAAGTACAACAGTCATATCTGATCAAGGGACCAGGAGGACAAGTATTTATAATCCAAGAAATACTGGATGATTATGTAGTACTGATAGAAGGACATCAGTTACTTGTTTCCCTATTACTTATTGAAAGGGATGACTTTGATCTCATCATAGGGATGGATTGGCTAGAAAGGCATCATGCATGCCATGATTGTTTCCAAAAGATAGTAACTTTTCACATTCCTAACTTGATAGAGTTCTAGTTTATTGGAAAGACATCTAGTGATGATGTCAAATACATCTCTACTCTAAAGGCTCAACAACTGTTAGAACAAGGGTGTCAAGGCTATTTAGCTTATGTATCCACTACATCAGGGTCAAATAGAATGATACAAGATGTACCTATAGTGTGTGAGTTTCCTGATGTATTTCATGAAGAATTACATTGATTACCACCTGAGCGAGAGATTGAATTTGAAATCTCTCTCACACCTGATACTCAGCCTATCTCTATTCCTCCATATAGGATGGCGCCGATAGAGTTACATGAGTTAAAGGTACAGTTACAAGAACTGTTAGACAAAGGCTTCATTTGTCCTAGTACTTCACCATGGGGTGCACCTCTTTTGTTTGTAAGGAAGAAGGATGGGTCGATGCGGTTGTGCATTGACTATGGACAATTAAACAAGAGGACAATAAAGAATAAGTATCCTTTACCAAGAATAGATGATCTCTTTGGCCAGTTACAGGGTTCGACTATGAATTCCAAGATTGATTTAAGATCTGGATACCATCAGTTGAAAATTAATTATACATATATCCCCAATACAGCTTTTCAAACTAGATACGGGCATTATGAATTTTCAGTTATGCCTTTTGGACTGACAAATGCCCTAGCGGTCTTCATGGATCTCATGAATCGAGTGTTCAGGGAGTTCCTAGACCGCTTTGTAGTAGTCTTTATTGATGATGTGCTTATTTACTCTAAGGATAAGTACCAACATGAACACCATCTCAGGCATGCACTCGATACACTAAGGAAGAACAAACTGTATGCTAAATATAACAAATGTGACTTCTAGTTGACTGAAGTATCCTTCTTAGGTCATGTTATTTCAGAGGCAGATATATCGGTTGATCTTACAAAGGATAGTGCGATGATAAGTTGAGAACGCCCGAAGACTGTCACAGAAATACGATCTTTTCTAGGTCTAGCTGGGTATTATAGAAGATTTGTGAAGGACTTTTTACGAATAGTATTACCAATGACTAGGCTGGCTTAGAAGGAAGTCCCATTCATATGGTCTGATGCATGTGAAACTACTTTTAAAACACTTAAAGAATGCTTAACATCTGCACATATCCTTACTCTACCCTCTCGAACTGAAGAATTTACAGTGTACACTGATGATCTAAAGAAGGACTAGGGGCAGTTCTTATGCAACATGGTAAGGTAGTTGCTTATGCATCACGACAACTCAGGAAACATGAGAGGAACTACCCGACACATGACCTTGAACTAGCTGTTGTAGTCTTCGCTTTAAAGATATGGAGACACTACCTCTATGCTATTACTTTTGAAATCTTCACCGACCATAAAAGCTTGAAATATCTATTTGATAAGAAGGAGCTAAATATGAGACAGCGACGGTGGCTAGAGTTATTGAAGGACTATGATTGCACCATCTCCTACCACCACGGTAAAGGGAACGTCGTAGCAGATGCCCTTAGTAGATGAACTTATTCACATGGGTTGGTGAGTGCTATCCACTTCTGGTGTGTACTATCAACGTTAAGTGAATGGAAATCATTTGATAGTAGTACCGATACTATAACTATTCCTCACCGATATAAACCAGAGATCTGGGATAGAATAAAGAAAGGACAAGAGGATGATCCAGCCCTTAAAGACTTAAGACAACAACTTAAGCAGAATGAGATAGAGGGATTCCATATACAAGCAGGGATATTGTATAACCATCATAGAGTTTGTGTGCCAAATATACCCGAATTGAGGAAAAATATCTTATGTGAAGTGCACTTCTCAAGATTGTCTATTCATCTAGGAATTACGAAGATGTATAAGGATCTTCGTTCAAATTTCTTGTGACCAGGAATGAAGAAGTATGTTGCTAGGTTTGTGAATTCATGTTTTACCTGCCAGCAGGTAAAGGCTTCACACCAAAAGCCACCAGGATTATTGCAACCCCTCCCTATACCTGAATGGAAATGGGAAAGCATTTCCATGGAATTCATTATTGGCTTACCTCAAACGACTGATGGGAAAGATAGTATATGGGTTATAATAGATTGTCTAACCAAGGTAGCACACTTCATTCCAATAATAAGCTTATCTTTCACTCCAGACCAGCATGCTGAGTTATATATTACACATGTGATCCATCTCCATGGCATTCCAAAGGAAGTAGTTTCTGATTGAGATTAACAATTCACCTCACATTACTGGGAGAACTTCATGAAAGCCTTAGGTACACAACTGTGCTTGAGCACAACATATTATAGACAAACAGACGGTTAGACAGAACGTACGATTCAGACACTAGAGGATATGCTACGAGCTTGTGCTTTAGAATGTAAGGGATCATGGATTAAACATTTGCCTCTTGTAGAATTCACCTACAATAATAGTTACCATACAAGTATTGGCATGGCACCACTTGAAGCACTATATGGGCATAGGTGTACTACTCCTTTGTGTTGGCAAGATGTTGGGATAAAGAACCTTTACAATTCAGATAGACTCCAAGAGACACAGGAAGATGTAGAGCTTGCTCGAAAAAGACTAATAACTGCCCAGAGTCGCCAGAAAAACTATAGTGATACTAGGCAAAGAGAGCTTGAGTTTGAGGTAGGCGACTTTGTATTTCTCAAAGTATCACCTATGAAGGGAGTTCAGAGGTTTAACTTGCGTGGGAAGTTGGCATCCAGGATCATGGGTCCTTTTGAAATCATTTAGCGGATTGGAAAAGTAGCATATAGAATTGCGCTTCCTCCACATCTATCGGCAATACATGATGTTTTTCATGTATCAAATCTGAGAAAGTTTATTAAGGATCCAGAGCATAAGATATGTTATGATGATTTACATGTTGATCCAGACTTCACATACCAAGAAATACCTGTGTAAATACTAGATAAAGATATCAAAAAGTTAAGAAATGAAGAGGTGCCTCTAGTTGAAGTATTGTGGAGGAACCAAGAGTTTGAAGAAGCCACATGGGAACCTGAGGCGGAAATAAGAGAGAAATATCCCTACTTGTTTAAGTGATAGCACTATGTATTGTGTATATCTTATTTATAAATGAAATGGCATTCATTCTCTTTAAGGTTTTTATGGTTTCAACTTTAAGGTTGTTATGACATCATTATAAGTCTCGAGGAGGATACTTCCTTTAAGTTTGTTATAATTGTAAAGCCTTGAACTTGGCATCTCTTGGATTCTATATAATAAAATCTGGCTCGTCAAGAGGAACCCAACAGAATTTGTTTCGTGTGAATCGGACTTCGTTTTGATTTGTTATGATTTTTGGAAGAAAGAGAAGTAAAGAGGTTTAAAATGTTATTAACCCGTAATGGATGTCATTAAGACTAATTAAGCATGATTAAAGAAACTAATGACGGATTGAAAATCACTCATTATCATTAGCGAACACTAATCAATAGTTAGCAAAAGATAAGGATAAGCTGCGAAAGTACAATAGTGATTAGTGAAAGTTAATCATGATTAGCTTACATAAGCATCATTAGGGAATCCAGAATCCTCCGGAATGTTCTAACTTAAGCCCTAAGTTTCGGATAAGTTTTGTCCAAAACCATGGGCCAAAACCATGGGCCCCTAACCGTGGTTAAGGTCTGAACCATGGTTTTCTAACCATGGTTAGCGATTTTCTGGAGCCTATAAATAGTGCCCCACCCATTCATTCTCTATGATTTACACTACCACCATCACCCCAAGGGCTAGGGTTGAGAGGTCGGGAAGAGTAGGAGGCGAGGAAGGAGAGCTAGCTAAGCGCTGCTGGGAGAACGAGGAGGAGGAAGGTACGATCCTCTCTTAGTTTGCTTCGTGAGTTCGATTTTTGATCCATGTTCAGTTTCCTTGCAGTTTTCTTCTCG
The DNA here is from genome assembly GCA_037367405.1 of Ottelia alismoides. Taxonomy (NCBI): domain Eukaryota; kingdom Viridiplantae; phylum Streptophyta; class Magnoliopsida; order Alismatales; family Hydrocharitaceae; genus Ottelia; species Ottelia alismoides. Next base: position 12,488 of record JAZKJV010009316.1, read on the forward strand.
GTGATTTTATAAGGGGAAATCTCTGCTGAAATTTTCTTAGAAATATCACCCTATATAAGGGAAAACTCTGTCAAAATTTTCCTATAAATATCACCCTGTATAAGGGGTAGCTCTGCCGAAATTTCAAGAGAAAATAGGTTCTTCGTGTTCTTCTTGTTCTTCGTTTGTTCTTTACGTTCTTGGCACTTTCTTAGCATTTTTTATACGAAAATGAAATTCGATATAAATCATCCTGTTGAAAAAGAATAACGATAAAGCACTGCATACGCGAGAGAGACCTTGATTAGGTAACGAAAATACTTCCTTTTGTTGTTGGATTTTAATACGAGATTATTGAAATTCTTGATTTCATGTTTTTCGCTATAAAGAACCTTAATTTGGCTATTTTTGAGTAAGTATGAAAAGTTGTTTTGTGATTCCCACAAAAATAAGGTTTAAGCATCGAATTGATGCAGTGGCTTGGAAAGATAGGGTTTGGGAGTTAAAAGAGCATAAATTGAGTATATAAATAAAGGGATTTTTGCTCAGCAGACCCTATAAACGCTTTAAAATGCCTCTACGACCTGTTGCACAACATAATTACCCCCATCATCCCTGTAAATTACCTCAACAACCCCCACAGGCTTAAAACATATTACCTAGAGGGTTCATGGGGTAAGAGTTGGCAAGTTTACAAGGTTGAGGGGGAATTAGGTTGTTTCAAAGGTCATGGAGGTGATTGGCAAAGTTTATAGGGTCTGCCGGGTAAAAATACCATAAATATATTAATTAATATATATATAAGTCTATACTCATTATTTATGGTTACTCTAATCTAAGGCTTAACGAAAGAATTTCATCATGGGAATTGATGTGTTTTGAGTTGGATCCTAAAATGGATCGTGTGTCACGTTAAGGATGACTAGGAGTAGAAATACAGGTCGGGCATGCAACCTGTAGGTTTGTCGGAAGGAACCGGAATTGGCAGTTCCCTACCTAGGTGGTACACGATTGCCCTGTTATGATAAGTACGCACGAAATGAATGATTTGGAACGCGTGGTATCGGGAGCCAATATCTTTGGGTTGAACGACGGAAGATGCGGTCGTGCCATGTAGAGGCACAGGTGGTTGGATAGCGGCTGAGTTACGATAACATGTATTTAAAGCCGCTAGGTTATATGATGAAATGTTAGCCTGAGGTTTAAGCAACCAAGTCCTCGAGGATGGTGTGCTCCTTTGTTTACCAAGCTGAGGGCTTGAGACACTGGATAATAAAAGAAAAGGAAATTATCAGGGTAGTATTGGAGGATTGGTTGAGGTGACGTGCGGCGGCATAAGCTTAACATATCAACACAATCTCCAATCTTGAAGTGTCCACAGCTTCGGAGTCCATATAGTGGTGAAGTAATTCCCTGGACTAATCCCTGACGTGGAATAGAAAGGAACAGGACTTAAATTAATGAGAATGAATGAAACTTTTTGTAATAACAAGCTTTGGAAAATTACACAATTTGTTTGCTTTTCTCTTATTCCGTACTTAGCATTCGCTAATTGTTATCCTATGATTTATGGAAAACCCAACAGGTGTCGGTGAGCCATCGCAAGGACATTAATAATCCGGCCAGCCATGGTATCTTTACTCTGTAAGATAGTTAGTAATCTCTTTGTGAGTTTCCTTCTAGCTGATGCACATGTAAATGATTATGGTGGCATAATGTATCATATGAACTTTACTTTGTGAATGACAAAGTGTTGAAATACTTCCTCCTTAGTATTTTTAATTGTAGTCCGTTTCTGAATGTTAGTTGTGATTGCTGAATAAATTATTGATGAGTAACCAGATCCGGATATGTGAGGATCCAACATCCAAGAAATTAGGGTCGTGACACTAGCGGCTCGAGGTTCTGACAGAGGTCAGTGGCGCCAAAGGGTCAGTTGGCTTGGGTCAATAAAGGAACGAATATGGTTGGTCCACATGGACCAACCAGGTAAATGCGAGGCAAAAATGCCTTGTATAATGAATATTAATTATTAAATGAATTAATTAATTTTAGATTATAAAATAAAAAAATGTTTATTATTTTCTGTAGTATTTAATTCCAATTTTTATTTATTTTTATGAGGCTTTTTATTACCATTTATTATTTACATGCATGGTTATTGGTATATTTACCTATGTAATGTGTATTTCATTTTATTTTTATTTTGTTTTTTATTATTTTATACACTTAATTTATATATTTATAACTTATTGAGATGTACGCAAATATATTTTTGCTCTATTTTTCTGATGCTATTTGCAACATTTAAATAGATAGATGTATTTATTATATATGTATAAGAATAGGTAGTTCAACTAGATATTTTATACACTTATTTATTTTAGTTTATTTTTAATAGCTTTATTGTATTATAAATATGTACATATAATATGAATAATATTTACAAAATTATAAAAATATAAAATTATGAAAAATATAATGAATTAATAAAATGAATATTTTATTCAAGTATATTGTATAATAGGGGTCCAAAACCTAACTTGTACATCTTAACTCCAAATTAAATGAAACCACCTTCATTAAATAGCTAATAAAAAAGTTATATACAATTAAAAATGATTTTAATGCATTTTGAGTTCATCTGTAGAAGATACACAAGTTTGGGTTTTGGTATTTTATTCTGAGTGTAGAATGAACACTGTATATTATTTTTATGTGAAATCAATTTTGTATTTTCTTTGTATTTTTATCCACAACTTTTGTGTACAAGGTTTATTGATTTGAGGTATAAATATTAAAGAATAAAATAGATCCCAAAAAGGAATTATTGAAGAATAAATAATTAGGGTTTTTATTGTGTTTTTGACCTTTATCTCCCCCTACTTCAATCTTTGTCGACCTAGTCATCGTAATGCCTAGGTCTTGGGGTTTAGGGTTATAAAATACCTTTGGTATTTTATTTCCTTTCCTTTTCTGTATTCTTTTATTTTAGCTCGAAATATAGTCTTTTATGCAATAATTACACACTAAATAATAAATGTTAATTTAGGTAAAATAATGACATTTATATGCATTTAGCTAGGCAATGAAGGCCAAAATGAAAGAATAAAGGTGATGAAATGGAGAATCATCAGAGAGGCACTTCATAGTTCTGTTGTCATGGTACTCGAGGTTGGGGAGGCCCTATTTGTCAGCCATGCACCTATTGCCACCGTCCTTATCACTCCGAGGATACATGCTACTCCAAGCATGGTTTTCCAGCTTCTGCATGTGTGACTGAATAGGATGAGCCTCATGTTGCTTCCACATCTGATCATAGATTCGAGGAATTTGTTGCTCGCCTAAGGGACATTATGCCCCATGATGGATCTCATGCATCGTCGACTTCTCATGGAAGCCATTTAGATGTTTCAGCCTCTACGTCCGCACGTACCTCAGGTAGTATCTATGCTCTTACCAATTATCATAGAACTGACATGACAAAGTGGATTATGGACTCCGATGCATCCCACCATATGTGTGCAGACAAAAGTCATTTTGTAGTTTATAAACAGTTACCCCCTGGGAGATCAGTTATCATAGTTGATGGGGCACACTCTCCAGTTGTAGAACATGGGGAGATCAGTCTAAAGTCATCTATGTCTTTACAGAATGTGCTTCATGCCCCTAATTTTTCAACGAACTTATTGTCTATTAGACAAATTATTAATGACTGGCATTGCCATGCTATTTTTTACCTGTCTTCACTTGTATTTCAAAACATTCTTACAGGCAGGGTGATTGGATATGGTTATGAGCAAGACAATCTCTATCGACTGATCCGAACTTCATATGTTGGTGCCTCATTATTCTCACAGGATTAGTCTCCTCGTTTATGTGGCATATGTGCGTTGTTCACCTTCCCCTCCAAAAGATGTCTCACGTGTTCCCTCAGATTTCTCCTCGCTCCTCTTTCTAGTGTGAGGCTTGTCAGTTAGGAAAGCATCACCGATCTACTTTTCCAAGTCATCAGGGTTGGGGCATTAGCTCCCTTTTTGATTTGGTTCATGCAAACATTTGGGGTCCGAGTTCTGTTCCTGATGACCAGGGACACATGTTTTATCTTCTAGTTGTAGACAATTTTTCAAGATTATCTTGGGTTTTCTTGTTAAAGAATAAGTTTGAGGCTGTGACTATGATAAAATCTTTTATAAATGAAGTGAAGAATATATTTTCCTCTACAGTTTAATTTGTGGGAATTGACAATGCCTTGAAATTTTGCACTCTTGAGCTTTCTCATTTCTTTTTATCATTTGGCATTATTCATCAAACTTCATGCGCTTATTTGTACCAACAAAATGGTTTCTCTAAAAGTAAGAACTGCTACTTGCTTGATGTGACTCAGACTCTTCTCATTCAGAGTCATGCTCTACGCAGTTCTTACTGCTTTCTATTTAGTGAATTGCATGCCTTCTTCTATGTTGGGTTAGAAAATTTCATTCTTCCTTTCCTTTCCAGAGAAGGATTTGTTCTCACTCGCTCCTTGTATGTTTGGTTCAATCGCCTTTATGCATCAGTTATCACATGGTATTGACAAGGTCTCTCATAGAGTTGTCAAATACGTCTTTGTGGGCTATTCCATGATACAAAAGGGGTATATATGTTATTATCCCCTTTGTAGGAAGTTCTACAGTAGTGCATATGTCATCTTTTTTGAGTATGTGATGTATTTTTCTCCTACAGGTGATAGATTAACTCTGGGTGATGTTGGAGAAGAGGTCTACATGCCACCACCTCCTACTACCTTAATAATGAAACTTGGATTCATCAAAATTATTCTCTTTTATTATCTCTCTTGCTTAGGAAAATCAATAAATTAATTGACAAATAACATTGATTAACTTATTATGTTGTGAATAAATACATATAATTATTGTATATTAATATACGTATTATTGTGATATTAATTTATGTGTTTATTATTTATTAAAAAATTAATAAAAATTAGAATAATATTGTATATAACTAAGTTAACATTAATTCATAAAAAAATCCAAAAAAATAGAGAAAAGAATTAAAAATGAGTAATTTATTACTTTAAATTATTTGCAAAAACAATTTATGTATATAGATGACTTTATTTCTCTTTAAGTTCTACATGAAAGTTGTAGATCTCATCAAGATCAACTTTCATGTTGTCCATTTTTTCTAATTTTACTTCCTTCTAATTCCTTTTCATTTTATTGCATTTTCTATATTTATCATAATTTTCATTGGGCCACGAGGCACCATCTCAGCGCACCATGTCGCTCTACCTCTTTGTTACCACCCGCCGTCTCTTGGACTGTTGGATCATCAGATCAAAGGACTGAGAAACTGTTGTCAACCTCCAGTTACGCCTCTAAGAGACGTGTCATTTCGTGCCCATCTAACTTCCTCCCATTTCCCTATCAATGTCTGACCACTTCCATTCAACTCCTTTCACCATTCTATTCCTCGATCAACCACCATCATCGCCCAACCTCCATTCATTTCTCTCCTCCTCATGTGCTCCTTTGGTAGGTGGTTAAAACCACCGCCTTCCAACCATTCAACCTCCATCTTTCATCCAACAAAACTCGATCCTCCGCCAACCGGCAACTGCATCTGTAATTCTTGGAATCCCTCCTAACCATCCCTTACCATTATGTGATAGAGAGAGCTCGTGAGATCGAGCGAAGAAGATTAGCTTCCGGTGAGATCCAAGGCTAGCCCACATTGTTGCATCCCCATAGCTGCTTTCGAGTTGGTGACCTCTATCCCATCAAGCAACGATCAACTTTGCACGATAACCATCCTCTAGGTACGTTCCATCTTCCAGTTATTCATTATACTTCATCTTCTTCTTCAGGTCATTCCCAGGTAATCTCAAATCTTTATTCTCATTAGTTTCACTATTTTATCTTGATTCATCCTAAGATCAATGAGCTCATCTAATATGGCTATCAACATCATCGAGCTTCACTGATCCACACATATCCTCTCTATTTACGATTCTGCTTCTCCATTATGTTGATTATCTCGATTCTTCTCCTCGGTTGATAACTTAGAGACCCATTTAGGCTCAAATTCCATCATCCTCCATCGAGCCTCAATTTCATTCCCTTACATCACAATAGTTTCAGAGCATATTAGGCTTATACCTCTAACTCCTACATGTGATAATAGATCTTCAATGATAAAAAATAGTCTAGCTCCAAACTCGACATTAGCCACCGGAGTTACTTCATCAACAGAGCTTCCTAGCACACGTCGGATCTTTATCAGGCTATCGTCATCTTAGTTAAGCCTTTATGGAGGTGTAGCAACCTTCAGAACTTGTAGAGAATCCATGCGGAGCAAGAATGCCTTTGTCGGAGCACAACTCGTCCGTCGCCGCCCGTGGAGGAGGGGAAGAATGCAATGTACAACTGTCATTTGTTTTGATCCCCCAGATCAGATCCGACGGTTGTCATTCACTCCAAGCTTCAATCCGAGGCATCTTTTCATGCCTTAAGGATTGACATCTAAGCCTACTACGATGTGCCATCTTTTGACACATGGAACAAGCCACAAGACCGAGCCTCCTTCAGGTCACGTACAAGGAACATGCATGTCTAGTGAAATTGTAGAGAATCCCAAGAAAGATAAAAAATGTAGATAAGTCCCACCTTTTGGAAAAGTTGCATTAATACTTGAGCAGTTTTCTATATTTTCATGTTAGTCCATTTTGGACCTATTTGTAATAAAATAAGTAATGTTTTATTATTTTATTATGCCCCTGCATTGTTTATTAAATAACTCGTGAATCTTTTATCCATTTTTAATGAAATTGATTTTTTTGGAAAGCTCATTTTATGTTATTTATGCGCTTTAATCTCTAATTTGATATGTTTTTTAATGCATTAAATTTTTCGGTAATTATTATGTCTATTCAGCCATGTTATTCATTAAAATTTAAATTGGAATTAGTTGACTTTTCTCTTCTTTGTACCGATTTCTCATTAACTAATTGAACTCGCAGTTAGTTATTTTATCTAATCAGGAGCATATTTTTGTGTTGTATGTCCTTGTGAATATATTCCATCTTCGTTTGTCATTCTAAAATGATTGCATAAAAATGTGTTAAAAATGCATTCTCTTTGTGTTTATTTGCATTATGCTTTACCTAGAAACCTAAGAATTACTTAAATAATTAATTGACTCCTAAATTTGTAAGATAATTGCTCAGTCCCTTTGTTCGACCTCGGATTTACCCAAGCAAAAATTAATGCAGAGTCCTTTACGTTGAGATACTTGACTTGGTGCTGAGTGATTGTCGATTGGACCATGCTACAATGAAAGCATGTTATTATTATTGATTGATGACTCATCAGATGTCACCATTGACATGGATGCAATACATTATTTGATTTTATTTAGAGTTGATTATTTATTTTTAGTGATTCTAGAATCTTTTAGGTTTAGTCTTTTGTTGTGATATATTATTATTTTTGTCTATATTTTCTGTATTGTTTTGATTTGTTGGATTTCCTATGAGAATATTTGTGACACTTTTATTGTCTTCTGGTAGGGATCATAGAGTTGACAAAGCTCGGAGGACCGCGGAGGCTAGGAGCTTCAACTGAAGAGACCACAGAGCAATTTTCTTAGAAGAAATTTTGGTTTAATTAAATAGCATTTGTAATGTACCTTCTTGTGACTTTATTTTGTAAATTAATTTGTACTTAATAGCCAATGTTACATCAATTCTCGATTGAGTTATCAGTATGCAAAAGAAGGCCTCTAGTTTTTATTTTTATTAATTATGTGGTTGTATCAACAATGATTCTTGACTCGAGTGGTGATCTAGGTCAAGGCAATACGCTTCAAATAGAAATATCTTACGTAATTTTTTACTGACCTTTATTGTAACTTAGGACACACGATTATTATCTCACAAGATTCACAAAAATCTTAGGAGATTCATTTGACATGCACGTAAGTGATGTTCTACTTAGTCAAAATAATTGAACTTCTTCATCGCTAATAGAAATCCTACTAGGTGGATTTTTTAAACTTGCATCATTTGGAATAAAATTCAAATATTTAGTCTTGCATCCACATGGAGAGTGTTGGGAATCACTGTAAGTATTCTTAAACGACTGCATTCATCAATGATTTCCGACTGCATTCCGTTTTCCATCTTCTCCCTCAATTTTTGCCAACCTAAGAAAAAAGGAGAAAGGGACTGTACATTAGGCGATTTTTGTGGTCACCTAACTAAAGTGATAACCATAAAATAAAATTGGGACTGAATTAATGCAAGTGAACCTAAATAATTTGGAATAAAATTAACCTTGTATTACAGGCAGTAAAGTACTCATTGTATGCGCATGTATTTATAAGAAGAATAACTAAATTCCCTTTTTAATTCATTATTTTTATCATAGTAGTCGGGAACTTAGGATTAATTAAAAAGGCCACTTAATTAATTTCTCAACTAAAGCAAGCGACCAATTTTTATTTTACTTAGGCAAGCCTAAGGACGAAATTAGGGAGGCCACTGTCTTCTTAGGTTGGTTAATAGTCAATCTAGATGCTAGGTTTTCAAAGAGCCATTTTTTTTAATTTTTTATGCAGTTAATGATGACATGCAATATCAGACAAGTTTAGAGACTAAATTGCAATTTTCAATCAAATGAAGTCCAAAAATCCTAAAACTTGGCCAGAATGTGAAAATAATGAAATTAATGCAGTTTAATTTCTTTGGAATTTTCGGATTCAAAATGAATTTATTATGAATTAAAAATGCATGCAGGGTGATTTTCGTAAATTAATTATAATAAACAACATACCTATTTCTTTCCCGTAAATAAAATTATTCTAAATAGGTCTATGTGATAGGTATCTAGGAAAAATGTTAGATCCTAAAAATAATGGATCTACAACCTATTAAATTTAATTATTCAAACCACCATTTAATTTACTACGACCTTGATTTGCGTGCAAATAGAATGATTTTTGGGCACAAACTAGAATACGCTTACTTTATCTATCGTGGTATTTTGGGAATTTTTGAAGCAATAATGAATTTAATATAAATTTAAGAGCTCATAGTGGGTAAATAATGCAATTTTCCAACAAACTAATTGTAATAAATTAAGCATATTTCACAAAAATCAAATAATCATCCATAATGATCAATGCCTTGTTGAGATGATGACAATGTACCGAATGGATTCGTAATGGGATCATTATGTTCGGACTGGAGTGAATAATTGAAATCAAAAAGATGCATCAGCAAGTTGGACTCTGTCTCCCAAATGTCCTCGGAGCTTGCGTCGACTGTGCTTTCCAGGTCCTCCTCTAGAGATAGGATTTCTTGTGTCCATGGATTGTTCAAAGAGAGTGGTGCATCTCTGATCTCTACAATGTAGTCACAGTCTGCTTCAGACAGTACTGCATGACCCTTATCAATTACGACTTTAGGCTCGATGATCATGTCTATGGTGATTTTGTTGTTGCCCGAGCTGAAGGTGATCTTGCTAGACCCATAGTCAACCACAGCTTCTGAAGTGCGTAGGAATGGCTGCCCTAGGATGATAGGAGTCTGGAGTAAGGGTGCGAATAAGTCCATATCAAGGACTACAAAATCAAATGGAAATTGCATGTCCCTCACCTTTACCACAACGTCTTCAAAAAGACCTCAAGGTCGCTTGATCCGTATCGATCAACGAACTGAAGGATCATTTGTGACTTCTTTAGAGAACCTAGTTCAAATTCTTACAATAATGATGAGGGCAAGAGGTTGATGGAAGAATCGCTGTCAAGCAGGGTTCGCTCGAAGACTTGATCAAAAATCTCACAACTGATCAAAGGTGCACCTTTGTCTTGCTTTTTCTGTGGGATATTGCTTATGGTTGTAACCATGGCCATGGTGAGAATGTGCTTCTCAACTTGTCGACGCGTGTTGTTTCGTGTTGTCAACACTTGTTTGTACATGCCTCTTTCAAACCTTTCTTCACAGTGGGCATGTATTCCATGGCCTTCATCAATAGAATCTCAACAGTCAAATTATTAATAATGTCCACAATTCCGGGATCATATAATACACTTTTTCGTTTTGCAGTTTTTTTAAATTTTCTATTGTTTCAGGAAAAGATATATTTACAGTACTGAAATAAAGAATAGAGTTTTTATTTACAACAAAATCCGTGTCCACAATATGTTGTACATATGGGTCGCAAAAAGGAGTACAAGCTAGAGACTGAGATGTCGGTGCTGGTGGAAAAGCAAAAAGTAGGGCCTCTGCTCCGTCAGCTAGTGTAGGATCGGCTGCGGCTGGCGGCTCCTCCGTGACTGTCACGACATCACTTTGGCAACGATCATCTTTTTGGTTTTTTTTTATTTTTTGATATTTTTTGTTGTTTTTACTGGTGGAGATGGTGGTGAGTGGCAGCTGGAATGGCTCCTCCTTCTTCTTCTTCCTTACCCGCCCTTGTTGCTGGCACGACTGATGTAGAAGATGGCGATTCACCTGTTAAAGCTTTATTTTTCTCGTGACTTGTGGCAGACAGAGGCAAGGTCCTACCGCTCCTGAGAGTGAAAACATTAGATAAAGCAATATTACAATCATCTGACTCAACAGGAACAGATTGGATGGACCTCACATTCTACCTGCTCTTTTCTTTTGAAGATATTGGGATTAGCTTTGACCTGCATCGGAATGGTAGTTTTGGTGGCAGTCAGGTCGTCTAGCTTCTTCATCGTGTCTCTAGGCCTTTGATGAGTTGGGCCAAGCAATCAAGGGTGGGGTTCAGAGCATTCAGCTCGGGAGTTTCAACGTGGGGACCGTGTTGTTGCTGAGTGGTTTGGGAGTTGAGGCTGCGACTACTGGTGATGCTGAGGAGGTGTAGGAAGCTGGTATTGATGGTAGGAGGGAGGAGAGTAGTGCTGTTATTGCGGAGATGGTGCAGCCGCATACTGGTGGTAAGGCTATGACTGGCAGTACTGCGGCAGTTGTACGACTGATTCTTCCTCCTTTGATTTTGGTACTGCAAAGGCTCGTGATACTGAGGCGGGGGTTGAGAGGACTACCCAAAACGACCACCCTGGGGTTGGTGGTGGGCCCTGTTGGCTTGTAGCTGGCCCAGAGAATGTTCGGTAGGATGGGCCAGTTGTGCATCATTGCTCTAAATACCATTGACTTCTTGAATCAAGGTCGTGGTGGGAAGACTAGATCAGAGGATGGGAGGAAATGTGGCTAGTAAACTACCATCTTCTTTTATAGTAGGCCTTGATCGAGCGCTTGCACGTAGTACACGTGCTAGATTGCCGGTGACTGCTGGCTCGGCTGAGGTTGTTGTGGTGGTTATGGCTCGTCCTTCTTCTCAGCTGGAGTCTATGTGGATGGTGTCGCTGATTAGACAGAACTGATGGTGCCCCCCAGCAACTCCAACTGCTTGGTGATCTGGTCCAGCTTGTCTAAATGTTGCATCCTCTTCAAGATCACAGTGAGCTTCTCAAGGTCCTATGATCGCTTCTCAATGATATAACCTTTGTGATATGGCCCCCGATAATGCTAAGATTGGAGCTCTCATCTCTCTCTGCCTCATGAGACGCTATCATATGGACTTGCTTCTGGAGGATATGGGGTTGCTTCTGATATGCTTTGGATGAAGAGAGGATGACCTCTCCTTCAGCCATTTCCTCAAAAAATCTGCCAGACTACATCTTCATCCTTGTTGAAATGTGATCCCCACTTGCTGCATCAACTAGCCTTTGTCTTTCTACATTCAACCCCCTGAAAAAGTGTTGGACCAAGCTGGTCCTCAGAATTTCATGATGGGGGAATTTCTTCTGCAGATCTGTGAATCTCTCCCAGGCTTTATGAATGGTCTCGTGAGCACCCTGGGAGAAGTTGCTGATTTTGGCTCGCATCTGTTTGAGCCGACCGAGAGGATAAAATTGTGCAGGAAGGTGGACTTCAGTTCCTCCCATATTATCACAACCTTTCCCAGATGATTAACCCATTATAGGGCCTTCTCTTGTAGACTGAAGGGGAACAACATCATCTTCACAACGTCCAATGGAACATTGGGGTAGTGGGTAGTACGGCAGATGTGTGAAAACTGCTGCGGATGAATGTAGGTCTCTTCACTGGTATTCTCGTGAAATGATGGAGGAAGAGCAAGGAACTGAGGCTTCAGCTCAAAGTGAGCATGCACTGACGGAATGAGGATCTACTCGATCATTTGGTTATCTCCATGGTTGTATGTCTCTTTCAGCATGGGTTTCGACCTTCCTTGTTGGCTCTTCCTCATCGGGATCCTCAAGGGGTCCACGTCCTCCCTATGCTGGTTTGTCTCCTCCTCCTCCTGCTCGTCTATTCATAACATCATTCAACATGTCCTGGAATGTGGTATGTGCTAGGGCCAGTTCTGTTAGCTGATGCTGAATGGCTTGGATAGATGCCAACGACTGAGCATTCACCTGATTCTGATCAGGCATCTGTCCTTGCTCTAGCTGGGAAGGTGGCTGCTGACCCTTGCCCTTTCCTTAGGGAGCCATTTCGGGGTCTGAGTCTGAAGAAATGAATTATGTGTTAGGATCCAAGACTGGGACTGACTCCTATCTGCAATGTGAAAAATTCTCAATCAGACTACTTGTAACTGACTCCCAGCTTCCAAGATGTGTCTGAATTAGGGTCAATCCCAGAGCGTTGTGAATGAAAAAGATTTGGAATGTAATCGACTCCCATTCACAATGGCGAAGGTGAGACAAGAGTGGTCCCAGTTTATTGGATGTCCAAAAGGATGGATAGAAGATGAGGGGTCTAGAGATTGACCCGCAAGGTACAGATCGGGTTCCCGGGAATCGCCTCGAATTATCGACGAGGTCGGGTCCATGGAATCGATGTAGGCGTCGATGGGGTCCCGACTGAACCATCCATGGGTCAACACCGTGAAGCGAGAGGGAGATTGACGCATGAGGAAGGATACAATGGTAAACGAGGAATAAAAGGAATGTAAAATAGTATAAAGGCTCGAACTGAGCGGGGGTCAAAAGGAAGACACATATGATAAAATTTGCACAATTGTGTGGGACTTTATTCTTTGAACGTTAATCTAGATCCATACAAATACAATACAAAATTGGGTTCACCAACTCAAGCCATGTGAAGCCGTGAAGGTTCGGATATTTATTATCTTTTTAATTTTAGAATTGTTATTTCAGGTGTATCTTGTAACAAGTCCTTAGCACGCTAACCCGATAGGAGAGAGAGTACTGCCAGAAAAGTATGTCATACTTGTCCTCCTCCTTTGTAACCTGTAGTATGCACTTTTTTGAGGTCCTTGTAACCGTTTTGGATCCCTACTCAACCAACGAAATAGAGAGAGTAAGCTGATTGGAGAAACTGCTACTTCAATCATCACTCACAACGGAATCACTCGTGAGCATGCAAGAACCTACTCGGACGCAAACCGATGAGACAGACACTCCTGTGAAGGCGTGGCCTAAGCTCAGTACTTCAGACCATGTCGATGCTCCACACAAGGAGGGAACACCATCAATGACAAAGTCCTACTCGGTCACGTACGATAGAAGCGCCATTACTTTGGAAATCCAGGCGATACACAAGGTAGTTAGAGACTTGGTTTTGGGCTCTAATCCTTAGCGGGGCGTGCCTCGCTCATGGGAGGGGTTTTGGTCCCCTCTTAAGGTATCTGAAAACAATGAGGGCTTTATGAACCCAAGATAATGAAAGTCCATTACGGATTTTAATTAAGGTCAAAGTTTATTTAGCAATCTCCTGGTTTTAATTTTTGGGTTTTCACTTTTTTTTGATCTATTTTCATACAAGCACCTATCATTTTCGTAGATTTTTATTTAAGTCCTAGGTGTTCAAAATTGGAGGGAGATAGCGAAAAAGTCGTTCAAGTTGATTCGATGATGGAAATCTCACCATTGAATCTAATGATGTATGTTGAGTTAGAAGACTTACAGTGCTTCACAGCTCTCTCCATGAGGTATGCAAAACAGAATTTTTAAACCTATCTACATGGCGGTGTGCAATCAACAAAATTGCCCTAAATAATAGTTGTTATTAATCGTGAAGAATCAATTGTTAGTTATTCAAAAATGAGACCAAAGTTTGGTCTACGATGTCGACGGTGCCCGCTACAACAAGTCTTGCAAGCGTTGTATATGGCCACTCTCGGCGTGCGGTCTCAAGTCCAAATAACTAACATTTATTAATTTGACTAGATCCAAACGTAAAAGACTATAGGAACAAGCATTCTTATTCGGGTTTGGACCTAACTATCGAGTCAAGCAACCTATGTCTAGGGGCTCCATGCACATAAAACAAAATAAAATAAGGCGGAAAACTCAAAACAACATAAAACAAAATAAAAGAAGATGAGAAAACACGTAAAAACTATGATGAGGCCCCCAGGTGAACAAACACCCGAGCACTGAACCTCGTTGTGGAGAGTAGAGCCCAAGTCTTTAATTATTACATATTTAAATTATCTCCCTCACCAATAAATAAATAAGCTAAGCTAATTCTATGCTAATTCCCCCTCCTTGCTTCCTTTCTAGCCTCTCCAATAGGTCACATAGTGAAGACTAGCCTCCTCCAGGCTTGGTTGCTCGGTCTCCTAAAAAGTCGTCCTCGCATGGCGGGCCCTTGCAACAAAGTCACAAAGAAAGGTGTATTACCACATATAATCAAATGAAATCAAAAAGAGCTATATAGAAAGAATTAATTGAATAACTATATACGGAATAAATCGAATAATATTTACATCAATAAAAAAGAATAAATGACTATACAAAATAAATGACAAAACTAAGCGGCGCTCATTGCTCCCTTACAACGGCGCCATCTGATAATCGAGTTTTTGTGAGGGACTAAAAATGTCTCACACAAGGCAGAGACACGGTCGTTGCGGCGACCACTCACGAAATCCCAATTAGCCAGCAGATAATCCACAAATTAAATAAAAGCTATGAAGCGCACAAAGTGAGTTAAATTTTATTATTCTCTACTATAAGATGCATAGCAATAAGCACGTAGATGTCGAACCACATAGAGCAATATGGGTAGCCTATGGTTATTTATGTACAACCATGTCAAGTATCTTGTATATACATATATCTTTTTGTGGGTTTTTAATATATATATATATATATTATTTTTTTAATTTTATATTTTTATATTTTCTGATTTTTTAAATTTTCTTTTTTTATGTATATATCTGTATGATATATCTATATATGAGGTTATATATAATATAGAGTAAAGTACTTATAAATACTAATAAATATAAATAAAATGCAAAATAAATTTGGGAGGGTATTATCAATGAGAATGGTGTTCATGTGCCATATGCTATAGGCCTTCTGAGTACTCATCCTTAATATGCTATAAATCCTCATGGTATATATTTTCCAATCTTTTTGTGATTTTTTTAAAATTTTAACTAAATTTTATGTAATTTTAAAGTCACAAATATCCCAAGTTAGGGGTTAAATAAATAGGCCGACATTTATTTAAATATGAAAAATAGTAAATAGATTCCAAAATTATCCAAATCAATTTTAATACATAATTTTTTATAAAGAAAATTATAAAATTGAAAAACATATTTTTTGATGCGGTAATGATTTTTTAGATTTTTATGAAAGATTTTGAGGTTTTTTCCATTTTAAGCTTTTTCTTTTTCCATTTCTAGTGATTTTTCAACTGAAGTTAAAATGTAGTGAAATAGATAATATATAACTTTTTGGAGTTTTTCAAGACGTTTTTCTATTTTTTGGTATTTTCTAATCTAGATAGAATAAAAATAAGCTCCTTTTGATTTTTAATAAATGGTTAAAAAGCCCAAAAATGCAAAATATATTTGTGGCGTAAAAGTGCATGATACCAGGCATCTAACCCTATTTTTTCATAATTTTAGGAGCTAGGATGTTATTTTTAATAAATGAATCCAAGCACCAAAATTCATATACTAGCAGGTGCATAATTACAATTAAAATAAACAACATGGGGTAAAATGTAATTTATCCCCCAAAATATACACGTCTATAACATCTGGGCAGAGGCAGAGATCGAACGGCTCAGAAGGTCCCTGGATGAATAGGGAAGAAGGTGTCCTGGGAGCTTGCTCGATCGGCATCCTCGTGGAGCTTCGGCATCCAATCCTACATATGAGATGTCTAGGAGCACGCAGCGATTGGCAACACCAAATAGGCACGAGTCTCGCTGATCGAGTCCTAGAGATCTTTCACTCCTGGAGCTCCTTTCCATCCTCAAAGACCCCCTAGATGGGGTTCCTATAACGAGAGACCTGCAAAGAACGTTCTTGAGTCACGGGCAAACTGTTGTGACTCCCTAGCACGTGAGATGGATGGGTGGCGGAGCGGGGCGGTGTGTCTCCGGTGAGCAAAGGAGGGGAGACACGAAACCCCAGATCCACGATGGATTCTAGGTGAGCGTAGTGAAGGATATGGTAAAATCCTCAAGCGCATCACAGAAGCGTGAGCTTCGTATCGAATACGACGAAGAACGACTAGTCGGACTAGTTGTTCTATGCAGCAGAATTTAAAAAAATTCATGCGATGAAACCACATGATCCAAGAACAATTCTCGGATCGTTTCATCTAGAACCACATTAAGTATAAAGGAATACCTCTTGTAGCATGGTTGATCAAGTCTCTACGAAAAGAGACCTCCTGTCTCAAGTCCGATCATCGGAGAAGATGCTTGCGAGCGCGGGGATGAGTCGTGTGATCCTCGCAATCCAACAAGTTGATCCAAGCATGGTGAACTCCTAATCTCGTCGTACAAGATCAAACACCTTCTTTGCGAGCGTATCACTCCAAAGAAGATAAAGAACCGAAGAACATCGAGGCGGCGGTGCGGTGGCGAAGCGGAGATGATGCTCCTCCTCTAAGGCTTGGTGGAGGGCCACCAATGGAGAAGGGGAGAGGCTTGATGTGTGTAAGAGGGAGAGAGAGAGACATGTGTCTCAATTGCATAACCCTAAAGAGCATGGTATGCCTCTCTATTTATAGGATTTTGGGATCCATGGATCACAATCCATGGGATACATAAAATCAATGGATGATATTGATTTACGTTTAATCCAATGGTCAAGATTGTTGTTGGTAAAAGCCAACAACTAATAATTTAATTTAGATTAAATATATTTGATAATCAAATACAATTCAATCCTAAATTAAATCAAATAGATAAGGAGATAATCATCATGGAGATAACATCTCCCCAAGAAATATGGTGGACGGCCACCAATTCCATATAGGACTTGGTAGTCGTCCACTTGTTTCCATGTGGAGGCAATCTCATGAAATCTCATGAGATTGCATATCTCCATGAAAATCTCCATTATTTTTCCAACAACTTTTGTTATGTTTTATTCTACAAAAATAATTCATTATTAATTTTGAGAATATTACAATCTTGCCATTGGAAATTTGTGAATCACATTCACAACCCAAAATAAAATATAATTTACATTTTCAATTAATTACACAATGTGTATCCAATACACATCAATAATTAATTAACAAATATAAATTATAATTAGCTCTCTCTAATACATTATAAATCACATTTATATTATATAATGAATAATTGGATATTGTTATCCACATTATTCTTATCCACAATAAATAAATCACATTTAATTATATTGGATTATTTCCACATGCATCAAGATAATTAAATCACATTTAATTATCATTCTCTTAATGCTTAGATATAATTCAACTATGGAATTATTCTTGAAAACTTTCAAGAATAATGCGATTTCTCCGCAGATACTTGGAGATAAGGACAGGGTGATTGCATTGTTGCACGTATAGTGACTTGGATATTGAGATCACATCTCAAATCCATATCTCATGGACCTCCCATAGATGCTTGATTAAATCAATGTTGTAGACCTAATCTTCTCATTGCATCTGAATCTTATTCAGATCAATGTCCAGTACATGGACTAATATTAGGTCACTACTCTACTGAGAGGAGTCACTAAAATCCAAACATGTTTCATCACTCCCTCGGAATGGAAGCGTCATGGTTATACAATCGTTTATGATCACATCACCCTCAGGTATTCCCAACACCTGTACATTCTGCATACTGGAAGACCTATGATCATCCTGAAGATATAGATCAATTTTACACTGTCATCTTCAGTGTTTGATCACCAAGTTTCTCAATCTTGGTCATTGGGAATTGGTATAGATTATATGCTTTCTTAAAGCATATATCTTATCTTCAAATTCATGTCATGCTTCCAAAGCATGACAACCATGCATGGATTTTGATCAGTCCCAATACCTCATGAGTAAGCTCAAGTCTTACGATTCACATGTGAACCTGTATGATCCCTTTGAGAGATTGTATTACTCATATGTCCTTACATGCACACCAGCTCGTCGGTGTATAAACCTTGGTTAGGTCATCAACCTATTGGTCTGCCAAATGTACACAGTGAGACATATAGCAACACATCTGTCTCTGGTCAGAGGATGCATGCCTATGCTGTTACAATATTCAACATAGGTCTTTGGTTATCTCGATCTCGTTAAGTCAACCCATTGACTCAACTAATCTGACACCTCCAAATCACTATTCCCATGCAGAGAACATGCATCAAGAGGTCGGTCAGATATTAGCCAAATAAGAAAGGATTGCCATCTCCTACTCAGGCTGGAGATTATCACTTAACAATCATTTGATGATGCTTGATGAGTCCTCTATCTAACTCCTTAGATATTCATCCAAGCATCAGCCTCTATGGTTCAATCAATGAATCAACAACTGTATGATTATCAAGTTGGTCATGGTACATAACCGTTATTGTACAAATGGACCTTATAGTGCATTCATTCATTCAATCTCAGAAAGGGAGTGAAAAAATAATCAATAATGTTTATTGATAAATCATTTATTACAATAACATTTATTGCAGGAATGGTTCACCTCGGGCTCACATTGCTAACACGTAGTGCGTCGGGGCGTGAGGAAACGATCAGGGAAGAGAGTGAGGTGATTGGCGAGTCGAATAACGATCGGACACGGATGGAAAAGTTCACCGGAGCGGAGCTACAATGAAATATGAATCAAGATTTTTAGCCCACTTCGCTACGTTACTTACTAAACTAATTGCAGAATTAAATTAATAATTTGAAATCTACCTAAGAAGAAGAAAATGTGCAGCTCTTACCTGGCCAGAGACCAGGAGCAGAGATGATAGGATTTGGTTGCCTGGGTACACCCCTGTCCCCTTGGAGCTCAGCCTGATCGCAGGAATACTCCTCCTATCACAAAGGGACTTGTTAGACCAAGAACAAGACTCCTAGACTCGGAACGATGACCAAAATTGAAATGGAGGGAAAAGGTGTTTATTTATCATCATGTAAGACACCCTTATTGACCAGCCATTTGGAATGAATCGATTCTATGTACAATGGATCTAAGTGGCTGGCGTGGATCATGATTAATCAGAGATCATATCTTGTGAAGAGATTATGGTCGATAGAGCGATGGATCAAGCGAGAATTTAGGATGAAATCGCTGGAGATGATAGTTCTGACAAATATGCACGTCTGGAGGATGAGTTGACCAGAGGTCAACAGGCGACCTGACGTGATTTGTCCACGTCAGGTCGATACAGGACAAAACTGTATATTTGTTCGTATTTAATTAATGAAATATAGAAAATGAATTTATTAATTTTTTATTATAAAATAAAACATGTTTATTACTATATGTAATATTTTATGATGATTTTTATTTAATTTTTTGAGGTTATTTATTAGTAGTTAAAAATTAGAGGTATATTTATAGGTATATTCATTTATGTTTTGATTGTTTTATTTTTATTTTGTATTTATTATTTTATTATTTTATTTTATATACTTCTAACTTAGTTTTAGGTATGTAAATATATTTTTGTGATGTTATTTGTATATTAAGATAAATAGGGGTATATATTATATAGGTATATTTATTGGTATTTTCTCTATGTATTTTGAATTTTATTTTATTTTATATATTTTCTTGAAATTTAATTTAGCTTTATATTTTTAATAGAATACAAACAATATTTACAAGAGTATAAAAATACAAAAGATTAAATAATGAAAAAAAATGTATTTCACTTTTATTTATTTGCAAGTATTAACATAGGTATTTTGCCTATATATTTATATAGAATTATTTTATTTTATGCTTTCTTTTTAGGTTTTTTGTTGGTTTTAATATGTACATAAACTATAAATAATATTTACACAATTATAAAATATAAGATTGTAAAAATAATAAAGAATAAAAAATGAATAATTTAATCGTGTATAATGTACAATGAGGGGTCCAAAACCTAAATTTCACATCTTAACTCCAAAAAATATGAAACCACCTCCATTAAATAGCTTATCAAAAGTTATATACAATTAGAGATGATTTTGATACATTTCGATTTTTTTATTTGGAAAATATGGGTCTGCGAAGTTGGGATTTTGGTTTTTTATTTTGTGCATAAAAGGTACATTGTTTATTATTTTTGTACAAACTCAATTTTTTTTGACATTATTATCTACAACTTTTATGTACAAAGTTTCTTTATTTGATGTATAAAAAAGAAAACAATTTGGGCGTTAAAAAGGAATCATGGATGAATAGAGAATTTGAGTTTTTATTGTATTTTTGGCCCTTATCTCCCCCTACTTTATTCCTTGTCGACCAACTCAATTTTTGACTTGATCTCGGGGTTTACGATCATAAAATATCTTTGATATTTTATTCTTTTTCTTTTCTTCTCTTTGTTCTATAATTTTGGTATTGAAAACAATATTATTTACACAATAAATGCAATAAATGATGAATGTTATTTTGTATAAATTAATGCTATTTACATACATTAGATAGAGTTTAAGGCCAAAATGATAGAATAAAGGTGAGGAAATGGAGATTCATCAGTCCTTATGCCTTTTTGTATCTCTGTTTAGTCCGTAAACATTTACTCTTAGTTGTATTATTTTGGATAATTTGCATTGGAACTCCTAACTTTATTTTTAATTGCAAAAATACCTTTTCTAGTTCAACATTTTGTGTGTTTGTTTTCTGTTTATTAAAAATATCATCCGAACTCAAAAAATTATAGGCAAATAGGGTTAAGAGCTTATAAGCATACACATTCACATCACATTTTTTATTTTTCATTTTAGGCATTTATCTATTTATTAAAAATAAAAAGAGCATGTTTTAACCATGTTTGAATTAAAAATTACCAAACATATAACATCTTTTTGAAAAATTTCAAAAAAAATTATATTTTGTTTAATTAGTATTTTCTAACTCCATTCCAAAAATCTCTAAAAATGGAAAAATAAAAAGATTAAAATAAAAAACCTGTAAAATATAATATAAAAATTATGAAAATCCCTAAAATGCCAAAAATATTTATTTCTATCTCTAAATTTTCTTTATATATATATATTAAAATTTTGAATGATTTTTAACTTTATTTTCTACTTTTAATCATCAAATCAATTCGACCTATTTACTTATTCCCTATTTTGGGATATCTTTGACTTTAAAAAGTTAGAAAATTAGCAAAAATTTCCCAAAAATCACAAAAATATTTAAAATACAAAAATATTTTTTCGGATTTTCTATTTTTAGTCATTTTTATAATTATATTACCTTATATTGTATATATAGTTAGAGGAAAGGGAGCCTACTTTGTGAAGTAGGTAACCTTACCTACTTCACATTCCATTTTTGCAATTTTTTATTGTTTTTTAGAAATGCCACCATGGATTTTCATACTATATCCCTCTAATATGTCATTCAAATTTCATCAGAAACAGAGACTCCTACGGCCTCCATCCAGAACATGAAAAATACAGCAAATCAGTGACCGTTAAAAAATGACTGTCTGGATGGAGGCCGTAGGAGTCTCTGTTTCTGATGAAATTTGAATGACATATTAGAGGGATATATTATAAAAATCGACGGTGGTATTTTTCAAAAAAAAATTGCAAAAAATAGAATGTGAAGTAGGTAAGTTACCTACTTCACAAAATAGGCTCCCTTTCCTCATATAGTTATATAAATTCCTATATTATATATTTAAAAAGAAAAAGAAACTAAAAATCAGAAAATATTAAAAAAATTATAAAATAAAAAAATAGAAAAATATTATAAAAATTAAAATCCCAAAAAATACAAAATTAAAAAACCCACATAAAAGACAAATAATTAGACAAGAAGAAGGAACACAAATTTTGCGCATTAATTTACACAATCTATCATGTTTGCTCACTATGTTCGACACTCTACACATACTTACACCTATACACGTATTTGTGGAGTTTTAATAAATTTTAATGCCATAATTTTTATCTGTGTTGCTATATTTTATTTTTGGATTAATTGTTGAATTACTTAGGTATTCCTGAGCGGTCGCTTCAGCGACAATGTAGTTCTCACCTTGTGTAGACTACATTAGACCCTCGCAAAATCTGAGTTTTCACCTTCTATTCCTAACATGTCTGGAACAATAATAGATGTGGTGGTCAACTACTAATTCAGTAAACAATTAACCCATAATAGTGTAAAACAATGTGTATGTGTGAGTCAAAATTTATTATAACTCTACAATAGTGTATAGGTGTAAGTATGGTAGAGTCTCGAACTTAGGGAATCCAAACAAGGATATGTAAAAATATTCTTAACTATTGTTAATTAATAATATTTGTGTATTTTTAGCTTTTCTTATTTTATGTCTTTTTTCTTTTTATGTTTTTGTGGATTTTTCATTATATTCAAAATTTTTATGATTTTTAATGTTTAATAATTTTTATGATTTTTAATTTTACAAAATATTAATTTCTTTTTGATTTTGAATTAAGATAAATAATAATATAGATATAGATAATGTAAAGAATATACGGAGAACTGGGAGCTGAGCCACATGAAGGTGAACTCCGACGATGATGAATCCACCCTACTCCACCGTCCCCACATCTCATATCGATGAAGGTGCTCTTGTCACTTGGGCACTCTCTCCAGGTTCAATCCTAGGGGTTACGGCTGGGAAATGGGGATTAGCTTTGTCTGGAGATGAAGAAGAATTTTTATAATGTAGTGATTGGGGAGCCCTCTTTTCTTAGGGCTTCCACATGAATTGAGAGTTGACTAAGGAAGATCATGGGTCCGCACGAAAGATTGTTGGAATGTGAAGAATATTCATGAAGGAATCAGGTAGAGAGGAGGGCTAGATCATGCTAGAAAAATTGGCAAAATGGGGCAAATGCATGCTTGGGACCAGTCTGAGGGCTGAAAGATGGGAGTTGACCTGGGTCTTCCCAAGGTACGTGTTGATTGGTCCACGTAGACCACAAGAAGACAAAATAGGGATAGAAATAAACAAACATAAAATAGCAAATGATTTTATTAATTAAATTTTAAAACATGAAAGTCATTTCTTATTTAATAAACTATTTTAGTGATTTTTGTTTATTTTTTATCGACTTATCTAATATTATATATTATTTACATACTTTATGTATATGTATTTATACATGTGTATATAATTTATTTATTTAAAACATGGTTTAATATATATTTTCAAATTTTTATTGGTTTTTTATTGTTTAGAATTTTTGTACAAATAAATGTGTATATTTTCAACATATGTATCCTATACATATGTATTTAGGGTTTATTAATTAATTTTGGTATTTTTGTTAAATAACATGTACAAATAATGAAAATATAAATAAGTTAAAATGTGAAATGTAAAATAGATTTGCTTAATATACATGTGTACAAGCATCATAGTACCTCAATTAGCCACTTTTTGTATATTAACTCCAAATTAAATGATAAAATCTTTCTTTGATAGATAATTTAATTTGAAAATAATGGAGGCAACTTTGATAAATTTTGATTTCATATGGAGAAGATATTGATCAATGAAATCTGTTTGTGTTTTTTCAATAGTGTGCATAGAGTGACTTGTGCATGACTTATTTGTATCAATATTTTTATTATTTCCTTTATATGATTACGTACATGTTTCATGTTAAAAATTTTTGTATTTAAAGCATGTATGAGTGTGTACAAAATAGTGTAAGTATAGGCTATATACAGTATATTGAACACCTAGGGTTTTTAGGGTTCTGTGTATAATTGTCTGCATTATTTTGACTTTATCTCCCCCTACTTTATTCCTTGTCAACATAGTAAATTTTTCACTTGGTCTCAAGGTTTAGAGTTAGTCAGTATCTTCAATATTTCCTTTATTTTTCTTTTCTTCATCTTTGTTGGGTTTAAATACCAATATTTATACAATATTTACACAATAAAGTTAGAATGTTAATTTATGTAATTTATTGATATTTACATGTGTTTTCCTAGAGATTTTAAGCTAAAATAGGAGAATAAAGGTGAATGAATGACTATTCATCAATCATACACCATGACATTTTCATTTCAAGGGAGTGACGAAGCTAGATGGATTTTAGTGACTCCATTTTATGACTATATGATTGAGAATGAATTAGATCAATCACACATTCATTTGACATAGCCCATTTTTGTGGTCCATTTCTGAGCTTAAATAGAGTGTGAATTGTTTTGAAATGGAAATGATGGTATCACTATCATATCCTATTTTTGAGCTCCGAATGGTTTGGACAAATGATTAAAAATGGAAATAGAAGGGGATCTCATTTCTGTGATACATTTTTGAGCTCAAATAGAGTATGAAACATTTCAAAATGCAAATGGAACCAATTGGAAATGGATCCAAATGGTCATGACATAAATGTTTTAAACCCCGCAATTGGATGGATATCCAAATTTCAAATCACTAAACACGGATAATATGATCTCCCCAGCATTATCTCCAAGTATCCACGAAGATGCTCATGAGTCCTAATTATATTAGGACTCACACATTGTGATATCAAAATTATGATAGTAATTATTATTATCATAAATATAATTATCAAGAGCTTACATGAATATAATTCACGTTATTGTACTTTAGTTAATATGAATATTGATTTAAAATAACTAATATTTCTATAAATATAAATATGATTCATATATTATTTTCAAGGCACATGCATATGATTCACATAATGTAAACAAATGTAAGGATGTACACTTTGTATGTGACTAATGAATTGGATTCATTTGTTGGGAGAATGTTTTTATAAATCTCCCAATATTGTTATTTAATTGATAATTAAAACCAAATGTCAAGTCCTAATTGGAATTGAAATAATAGATATCACCATGGATGTCCACCTTGGTTGGTGGAACCAAGTTAGTTGGCTCCTACAAATTCCTATTAGTATTCTCTTATTTTTTGATTTATTTTGAATGATAATGTTGAAAAATTAGTTGTCAATTACATGAAGAATTAGGACTCAATCATGGCCATGCAAATCAAATCCAAAGGCTACTATGATGGGCGTTCCTTTTAGGAGTAAGACTCCGCAAGGGACGCCCACCATGGTATAAAAAGAGGGGCTTGGCTGCTATTTCCCTTTAATTTGTTCAATTCATTCATCTCCAAAAGAGAGACATAAAACTATCATGAGAAATAAAGAGAGAAAAGAGAGTTGAAGACTCTCTTGACCCTCCATTCCATATCCTCCTACAAATCCTAGTTATCCCCCTTCTTCTACATTGGCTTTGGCAAATAGTGAGAGAAGACAACTTCTTCTTTGTGTGGAGATCTACTTGATCTTTATTTAACAGGACAACTTAGAAAAGAAGTAGATATCCATCTCGTGGGAAATAACATGAGTCATCAGCGCGCTTGCTAGTGAAGCTACACAAGATTGGAGTTGATTTGAGAGGTCTCTTCCTGTAGAGACTACACTTCAACATGTATTCCTAAATATACTTGTGGATTTACAAAATGATTTTATAAATCATTTCCCAAACCATGTGGTTTCGCACTTAAATTTTTATGTATGCAAATTTGATTTGCATTTTCAGCATTTCCCTGATGTGTGAGTTATGAACTCACTTCAACCGTTACCCAATCTAGTAGTGCCAAAATCACAAGAAGTATACAATGTCAAAAAACTCTACGTTGGAGGTCACATGTAAGGCTGAACCAATTTCAACTAGCTAACAAGTATCATCTCTAGTGACATTTATCATATTCATGTCGGACATGATGAGCAAATTGGCTTAGTAGTGACAATTGCAATATTGTCATCCTTGCCGTTCTTCTCTTGCTTATGCTCTCTTTTCTCTTTTTTAAGTTGGAAGTAATATTTATTTATATATCCACTTTTTCTGTAAATAGTGATACTCCAAACATATATCAAGATATGGACTTACTTCTACTTTGTTCTCCTATAACATAGCTGAATTTAGTTGTCCTCCTATTTTTCGTAAACAAATCTTCAACTATGATGAAGAACCTTGAGATTCTTTTCTCATCTCTTCTTCCGAACACCAGTATTGACAGTCTCCAAGGAACCAACTCAATCAGTTGCAAAGTTAGTGAAATTAATTTGAAATGTGTCCTAACTGTGGAGAAGAGTAACGAGTAGCAACAAACCTAGAATCTTGTATTTGATCTTTACTATTGAAATGTTGATTAATAAAACCTTGAAATTTATTTGGAGGATCGAAAATGTTAGTAATATTATTAAATTCAACTGCATCAATCTCCTGAGTAGAAAGAACTTGTTTTATTCCCGATCTTCGAAGTGTACAAATTATCCAACTTGGACCAAAGTATCCATGTAAATGTTTTGATCTGAACGTGAATGTACATATTCTCATCTAGAATTTGTTGGATAAATCCATATACCTTTTCATGCTCAAAATCCCATTCCTCATCTCTCTTGTCTTTAGGCTTCTGGGTGGCTAAAACTAGAGAGTACTTGTGCTTCAGAAATAATAAAGCCTTCATTTTGTTTTTGCATAGATTGTAGCAGATCTCGTTCATGTTGATTATCATGTTGGGGATGTACTACATCTTATCAACTATGTCAGTTCTGATACCACAATTATTATGCCACTTGTTGCGATGAAGTATTGTTAGATCAACTATAATATCACTTGTTGGTAACAGATTCCTTATACAAAGTGAGTTACGAGAAAAACCAAAGTTGATAAGTAGATCATGCATGAAGTATCAACTACGACCATGAATAAAAAAATCCAATCACAGAAAATCATTCATAGATACATGGATAATTTTTTAATGTGGAAAAAACCCTCAATATGAATGGAAAAGTCACAAAGTTTATTGCAATCTAAAATCAAGTACTATGTCAAATCAATATTTCGTGTGGAGCTTCCACAAAGCCAAGACTCTGTATAGTGCTACAAATCATAAAAAAGATTAGAATACTAGGAAGGAGAAATATCACTAAGCCGATAGATCTACCAACAAATTGCATGGAAAAATGTTGACGAATAACAACTCTAAAGACCGCTCCCTCCAAACTTCGTTATAGTATCCATGAGCCTTTTTTCTCCATTTCTCTCTCTCTCTCTCTCTCGATTTCTTTTTTATGCTATGAATATTTGTTTTTGATGTATTGATATGCACTCCATCCCTTCTATTTATTATCCATGGAGAGTCTTATGTATTCATAAAAATAATTCCTAAGTCAATCAATCAAAAAAATCTCAACAATTTGGAAAGAATTAGGAGATTCTTATCAATCTAAAAAGAATATGAAGAATCTCATCAATCAATCAAGCGAGCATGAGATTTGTTGTAAATTACAAAAGCAAAAGTGCACAAACACAATCAATCAAGTAAGACACAACTACACAGATTTACATGGTTCACCCATAACTGGGCTACATACTTGGGCATTGATGTTTGGTTTTCACTGTGTAAAGAAAGAAGAAAAAATACAGAGGACACATAGAGCCCTAACCCTAGGGAGTTTATATATTACTCACGTACAGACGGATCCTTTGAGCCAATATCCGAATACAAATAGAACAACTCATAAAAAACATGGTGAGACCCCCGTCTTGTTGAGATATGGTATGATAGGAGGGGGTGCATATGAGGTTCTTCAACTTAGGTCAAATGGTTATGATTCAAGGCATATAAAAAATCTCCACCTTGAGTCGAATCCGCTTAAATCGTTTTCCAAGCTTTGTTGTGCTGCCACAAACCCGTCCTTGGGACTACTGCTAACTACTGACATTGAGAAAGTGCAAATAGCATTTAAACTTACTCCCAGGAACTGCCTTTTGTGAACATATCGACTGTATTATCTATTTTGCTGGCCTTCTTTACCTTTATCCTATTCTCAAAATGAATGAAGTGATATCTAACATCTATGTTTTTGGTCCTCTCATGATGCACATGATCCTTGGTTAAACATATCGCAGTGAGACTGTTAAAATATATTATAGCATGGTCCTGTCGTAGACTAAGATCTCTAACTAAGCCCTTCAACCAGATGCCTTCCTTTGCAGCATCCATCAAATCCATGTACTCTGCCTTTGTGGTAGACAAAGTAACTGTTGGCGGTAAGGTAGCCTTCCATTTCCCAAAGTGAAGACATAGCCTATTATTGATCTCCTTCCATCGACATCTGCAACATAGTATGGGTCTGAATATCCAGCAACCAAACACTCCAAATCACTTATGTAGATGAGACCAATGTCCGATGTTCCTCTCAGATAGTGGAAAATCCTCTTGACTACCTGCCAACGCTCCTCCTTGGGTTGCCCATGAGTATTCTAACAATGCTCACAGCTTGAGTGATATAAGGTCTTGTGCATACAATATCATACAAAGACTCCCAACTACTTTGAAATAGGGAACACATGACATGTGTTCCTTCACTACGTCTGACTGAGATGCGAAAGAAATTGAGAGATGAATATTCATAGTGGATGGAGTACTAATATTGGTTGTATACATTCCAAATCTCATTACAACTTTCTCTATGTAGTTCTTCTAAGATAAGAAAAGCTTCCCTTATGCACGATATCTAATGATCTCCATCCCTAAAATCTTCTCTACTACACTAAGGTCCTTTATATAAACTTTGAATTAAGGAGCTTCTTCAGATTATCTATGGTACTCTTCTTCTTGGCAGAAATCAACATGTTATCGACATACAGTAATAGATAGACGAAGGATCCATCCTCTATCTTGTTGTAGTAAACACAACAATCATATGGAGTCTTGTTGAACCCATGATCAATCATGAAGCCATCGAACTTCTTTTACCATTACTTGGGAGACTACTTAAGCCCATACAAGGACTTATTCAATCTGCACACACGGTCTTCCTTGCCCTAAAATGTGAATCCCTCTGATTTGGCTCATGAGAATGTCTTCTTTGAGTTCTCCATGTAAGAAAGTTGTTGTCATGTTTAATTATTCCATCTCTAAGCCTTGATGTGCTACAAGAGCTAGTAGCATCCTAAGAATGTATGTCTTAAAATAGGAGAGAATATCTCTTCGTAATCCACACCTTCCTTATGAATGTAACCCTTTGCAACTAGGCATGCCTTGTATCTGATGCCTTCACTACATGAGATTCCCATTTTTCTTCTTGAAAACCTATTTGCATCCAACAACCTTCCTCCCCTTTGGAAACTTTACACGCTCCCACATTTGATTCTTGTAAAGAGACTCCATAGCCTCACCCATAGCAACAATCCGCTGCTTAGATTTTGCCCATGCTATAGCCTCTCTGTTAGTGGAGAGCTTTTGAGACTATATTTCCTCCACAACCTATAGTGCAAATGCAACTATGTCTTAAAAAATGTACCTCTGTAGTGAATGTATCTCTCTATGGCCTATTGATCAGTAGCAACTTGGTTGCCTCTCTTCTTGTTGCTCAGCTTCAAGATGTTTAGCAACATCGTGATCGAGAGTGGTGTGATCAACTGCGTGATCACTATTTGGTGTCAGTTTGAACTCCACTTATTCGTGCACATCATCACCTGTCCCTGCATCAACAGACTCACTACTAGAGTAAAGCATGAAATTCTCATCAAAAGTAGCATTCTTGCTAACAATAATTTTATGCCCAAAAGGGGACCATACTCTATACCGCTTTATTGAATCTTGCACCATAGCCTGTAAACACCCCTTTTTTGCCTTGGTTCTAACTTTCTTTCACTAACATGATAATAGACAACACAACCAAAGACTCCTAAAATATAATTATCATCATGATTACCAAATCATACGTCCATGGGTGTTTTGCAATCAATGGTGGACGAAGGACTCCGATTCACCAAGGAACCAGTCGTATTCACAGCTTCAGCCCAGAATGCTCTACCAAGTCCAGCATTGGAGAGCATGCACCTTGCTCTATCCATAAGCATCATGTTCATTCATTCTGCAACTTTGTTCTTTTGTAGCATATCTCTGAAGATGTGGTGTCTCGCAAGACTATCCTCCTTCCAGAACTCATTAAACTCTGATGAATAGAAATCCATCCCATTATCAATATGAAGATGTTTTACCTTCTTAGAAGTCTAATTCTCCACCAAGGTCTTCTACTACCCGAAGGTTTGAAATGCTCCGCTCCTGTAATTCATCTTGTACACCTGCACCACTCTTCCTCTGTAGAAATCATCAATAATATTATGAAAATACCTAGAACCTCCGAAAGATGAAACCTGTGAAGGGTTTCAACAATTAACACGTATGTAATCGAACTTCTCATTCATCCTATGGATAGATTTACTAAATTGCTTCATGTATTATTTCCTGAACATGCAATTCTCACAAAACTCCAGCTTAGATCCCTTGAGATCCTCGATGATATACTTCTGATTGAGGATATTCATATCCTAGCCATATTTGCCACAATTTTGACTCTGATCTCATGACCTCAGATGCCACTATAACATAACCCAAAACTATAGACCCCTGCATGACGTATAGGGTCTTCTGCTTGCTACCTTGATGACAACCACCAAGCCTTTGGCAACCTACATGACTCCACCTTCAACGATGTACCTATATCTTTTAGAGTCCAAGAATCCAAGGTATATCATGTTATTCTTCAGATCAGGAACATGGCGTACTTTTGTCATCATCCTCATAACTACATCATGCATCTTGATCTTCACAGAAGTAACCCCTACAATCCTACACAATGCATCTTTCCCCATGACGACATTTCTACCATCTATCTTCTCATAGGTGCATAACCAATCTTCATTAGGAATCGTATGATAAGAACAACCTGAATTAAGAATCCATGTGTTATTCATCATCTTTTGATCTGTGATGGTGAGAACTAGATCATCTTCACTTTCTTCTTCAGACAGTCCTTCAAATATCCAAGTTCCTTATAATAAATACAAAAGTCCTTAGCATTGTGATCTTTGACTTGGACTTCTGCTTTCCCTTCTTCACTTAGCCAGAACTGACTTGATTCTTTTCATGAGTCATAACCAAACCTGCACTGTTAGAGTCATGCTTCCAAGTAACCATATGCCGGAGTTCACACATATGCAGACTCGTGTGAACTTCCACTAGGTTTATTGATTCTCTCCCCACAATAAATGATTGAACAAAATTCTCATACACTAATGGAAGAGAAACCAATAAAATCAAGGCAAAATCCTCATCTTCAATATTAATATCTATGTTTATTAAGTTCATCAATAATATATTTAAGCGATCTAGATATTGTTTAAGAGATGTACCTTCCTGCATGCAAAGAGAGAACAGATGTTGCTTCAAGAGCAACTTACAGACTTTCGAGTCTCAGCCACATACCGGCTGCTCGACAACCTTCGCAATAATCTCATCTGCTAAGCACATTATAATCATCGAGTATGCTTTCTCGTCTTGCATTGTCAACTCAGAGGGTTCAAGTGCCTTCGCTCGATCCTGATCCAATAGTGCACAGATGCCCATTTGCTTCAGAAGGACGCGGATCTTGATCTGTCATAGACTGAATCTTTCCTTCCTTATGAACATTTTGATCTTTAGATTGTGTGATATCATCTTATTTGATGATCTAGATGGAACCCGATGCTTCGATACCAGTTTGTTATGAATCACGGAAGCAAATACGCATAAACACGATCAATCAAGCAAGACACAAATACACATATTTACATGGTTCATCCATAAATGGGATACATCCTTGGGCGACGACGATCGATTTTCACTATGTGGAGAAAGAAGAAAAAGCACAGAGGATACAGAGAGCCCTAACCGTAGGGAGTTTATATACTAGTCAAGTACAGACGGATCCTTGAACCAAATAGATCCATATATCCGAAATAGAACAACTCATGAAAAAGACAACGAGATCCCTGTCTTGTTGATGTATGGTACGATAAGAGGGGGTGCATAAGGGTTCTTCAACCTGGGTCAGATGGTTAGGATTCAAAGCAATCAACAAGATCCATCAA
Organism: Ottelia alismoides; assembly: GCA_037367405.1. Taxonomy (NCBI): domain Eukaryota; kingdom Viridiplantae; phylum Streptophyta; class Magnoliopsida; order Alismatales; family Hydrocharitaceae; genus Ottelia; species Ottelia alismoides. The sequence continues at coordinate 44,898 of JAZKJV010009316.1, forward strand.
TCAATCTCATCTTTGGTAATCACAAATACATATTTGAATGCTATCAATTCAAATCTCTATTAGAACTGTAACTGATCCTAATTGTGATAAGGTCCTATGAGGAGATGAACTTACCCAACATTATCAAACCTCGTTACTTTACATAGGTCAAAGTCCCTATTCAAATTCGTCAAAATTTCAACCAGTTGATCCTCTACGACATTAACTCTCCTTTATACTATGAGCCCGACTCATTTACTTGCTATTGTTATTATTATATAACTATTTCATGATCTTGATTCTTATCAAGGCTCACACTACAAAATCTAGAGCGCATGCATCATAGAGTTGGGTTTGCCTCAGCAAGCGCACATACCAAGACGTGTGCACCCGATTAACTTCCTAACTCTTTCCTTGGGATTTAGTTTAACAAGACGATGATAAATTGATTGACTTCTTTTGTCCGTATTTATTACCAAACACTCCAAGGCATTATGTCATCATTCCATTTTTTCCATGCCTAATGCATAGACTTTTTACCACACACCTTGTTTTAAGAGGAGAGAGAAACATAGGAAGGAACTCTCTATGTTATTCTAATTATCCAACTTCTTAAAAATATCATTTAATTTGGAAAACACCGTATCTAAAAGGCCAACACTTTTGGGTTCCTTTAAAATTATATTTAAAAATAAAATGGAATAATAAATCATATGTCAAATCTTAGACTGTTTCAATTGATTCGTATGGTCAGACTGGTTGACTAGTCGGCTGATATTCATGTTTAGTCACTTGATCACTCTTTGTAGGTTGATCAATGACGAACATTCTATGAAGGTCTAGAACATTCATGTGATCCATTACTCATAATGTTACTATTTTTCACTTGGAATCAATGTCTTGATATTTCATACTTCATCAATTGAATTCATGTGATTTACTATGATTATAGTTTTACTCAATCTAGAATGATTAGATGATCGATCATGTTTGATCAATCACTTCATCCAAGTAAGTACTCTTATCAATCATCTAGATCTCCATGAGCGATCATTGTTGTTTAGGATCGAACACACACATAGTATACATAAAGCCGATCATACATGTATCTTTGAACCATCACCATTACATATAACTGCTTATTTACCATAATAATAATAATAATAATAATTACAAGTCCATCCTGTTCGTTTTGAGTGAAGGTGTGTATGATTGGTAAACCAAGGGGAATGGAGCGTCAGCGGATAATAGTATGAATGCTATTGTGGATGTATACTCCGAACCCTGTAGAGATTCATCCTCTGTTTCACATGTTCTCCGTCACTTGTTCCCCCGTTCTTTCTCTGCTCTGGAGATTAGATGACTTCTCATCCCCGGAATCTTAACATTTAGTTATGGATCGGAGCCTGTCGGACCCATGAAAGAAGCGGGGAACTGTGCTATTCAGAGAGAGGAAAGCCGCACTCCGAGGTGTGCCGGATCCCCGAGGATGTGGTATAGAGACGAGGACATGGCTGCTTTGAAAGGAAAGCCACAAGCTCTGGTCTTGACTTCAGGCAAGAACTGCACGTCGGGGGTAAGGGGACCTAGTGTGTACCCCCTGGATCACTGTTTGGGTATGGGTTCCACTTAAGAGAAATAGAGGAAGTCCCTCCGACTCTTCCTTTTTCTTTGGGAGACTAAACAAGAGAATGAGGTGCTCCTCCACCCCTTTATTGTTTTTGTTGGTGAATGTGCATACGCCTCTTACTGAAAACACATAGTTGGCTTCTCCAGAATTGAGATGACCCTCCAGAGGTTTGTTTAAGTCAGAACAACGAGAATGTGCCCAATTAATATATAAGCCAGCTGGGAAATGATCTCATTACACTCTTCGTGGTTGTGGATGTCACTTTTTGGGAGGAGCGAACAAGTTGACTTGAAAGCTGGGAAGGCCCCCTTCCCAGAAGATTGATAATCTCTAGAACATTGACGATTGACATTTCACCATCCATATCCATATATGATCCACTTCATACATAATGTTCATGTATCAAAATACATATTATTTAAATCATATGATCTAAATCATAAGATCTCAACTCACAAGAAACAATACAAAGAGTTGAACCATAGTTTTCTCACACTGATGGTAGCATATGCATCCAAAACATGGTCCTAAGCCGCCCTTGTGCGGCTACATCTAGAACACTGGAAGAGTGTAGTTAGTCTTCAACCACAAGAAATATAAGGGCAGCAAAAAAATGATCTTATACTACGTTAAAAACTCGAGATCGAGCTTCTCCTTACCAGTGCCAACATGTAAACGAAGACGTCCCGCAGAACTCTGATGAGGGAAGTTGTGGTGGGTTGACAAGGGCTTTCGATTTGGATGATTATGAAGCAGATCCCATCCAAAAATATGCCAATGAAATTCAGAATGATGCTCTCTTATGTAAGCAAATACCTTTCTTACCACAAAGTTATCATGCAAGTGATAAGGATCTTTCAGATTTTCAAAATCACAGCAATGGGTTGAAACAATTTAAATAGGAAACCGAGTTATCACATCAAATGATAACAATCTCAAAGAAGATGTGAGCTTATTTAGTGAAGAAACCCCGACCATTCTCTTTGTAGGAGGAGGGTGCTGTGTAAATTACAAGAACCGTCCAAGCAAAATAAGAAAACATGGAAAACTCTACAACAACAAGGAAACAACAAAGCCTTTTACCACATAAAGTAGGGTCGGCTACATGGATTCTTTGCTTCCATTCAGAGCTATCTTGAGTCATTCTCGGGCTTAGATACAAAAAACTATTAAGATCTATAGTCTCATTCCAACACTTCTTAGGCCTTCATTGCCCTCTTTTAGCCGGGTCAACATTCCAAAACTCACATCTCTTCACATGTGCATCAGTTGACCTTTTCAAATGGCCAAACCACCTTAAGCGATTTTCTCGCATCTTATCCTCGATCGGAGCTACACCAACTTTCCTTCTGATGGCATCATTCTGAATACAATCTTTACGTGTGTGTCCATAAAATCCACCTTAGCATTTCATTTCTACTACTGCCATTGTCTGCATATGTCTATGGTTTAGAGGTCAACATTCGGATCCATAGACCATAGCATGATGGAAAATTCTATGAAAAATGAAAACATTCACAGGCCAACATTCAAATCCATAAAACATGAAAAACTCTATGAAAATAAATAACAATTAGGCATTGGAAAAAAAAATAAAAACGCCACACTTTGTTTGTCGAGACTAATCATAGCAAGGATGGTATATGATAAATTATGGGACATATTTAGGCTGTTGGAACGATGAAAATAAATGACTGGATAAAAATTATACAGAGAGGTCAGTTGAGATAATTAAAATGACTTTATTTGTGTAGAAAAGACATTAATATTGAAAAAAAAACACTGGCACATTGCATAATAGAGAAAACTAATAAATTCTTAATGAACACATATCTAATGCATGGGTTATTCCTGTGATTAATTAAGGATAGTTAACCTTCTAGAAGGGGGCCAATCCCCATTTTTATCTCCTATACAAACATGGCCTTAGTATTAGTTCTTTTGGTGATTGGGAGGATAACCTTAAAATAGCCTTCCCTCAATCCAAACACGAGTTGTGTTATACCTGCAAGTTAATAGAAGTCTTATCCCATTCAGATGGGATAAGTCCCCTTTCATGGGATCTAAGCGAGAGTAATCTCTTCTAATATTAATTATTAACACGTCAAGAATCACATTAGTATATTTCATACTATAGTCCCCAAATCACATGGGTTATTCCACAGCGCATTTTCTATGTAATAACTAATGATAAAGTTCCACAAAAGGATATCAAGTGGTTCGTTCTTTTTTATTATACTATTAGCAACTAGCCTATTAAGATCATGCAAAAGAGCAAAGATTCAGACGTTACTGTAACGTCCTGAGCTTAGGTCCCCGGTCCGTTATCGAGGAATACTGACCCTGACAACTTGTTGGGTTCGAGCCCAAATGGACCCGTTAACAACCACCCAAAATGCTTAAGCCCAAGTTGACAAGTAGTAATCCCAATCACTTATAAGCCACACCCACACTTCGTGAGTTTTAGGTATGGCACTATGTTTGGGGTTGGGGTGTTACAACCTCCCCCACTTATATTCGCAACGTCCTCGTTGCGACATGGCACATCACTTATTCCCAGTGATAGTGACGGTTGCACGCTCCGGGTAGCCTTTTCCTCCAATCTCTTTGTAGGGGCGGCTCCACCTCTCGGGTAGCCCTTTCCACTATCAGAGGGAATTTGGCTCTGATACCATTTGTAACGTCCTGAGCTTAGGTCCCCGGTCTGTTATCGAGGAATACTGACCCTGACAACTTGTTGGGTTCGAGCCCAAATGGACCCGTTAACAACCACCCAAAATGCTTAAGCCCAAGTTGACAAGTAGTAATCCCAATCACTTATAAGCCACACCCACACTTCGTGAGTTTTAGGTATGGCACTATGTTTGGGGTTGGGGTGTTACAGTTACACTCATTCACTTCAATATCCTATTAAAATCACTCCATGCACAATTCATGTTTTCATTTGTATAGATATGCTTGTCAGAGAAGATGTCCTGGAATCCTGGGGAAAGCATTGCAAGAACAGAGGTTTTCTGGAGCATCCCATACAATCTATGGATCGCATCATCAATCATATATGTTGATATGGTGTTACATCAGGGATCTCAACCTGTCTCCCTCCGTCCAGACGTGGGCTCTAGTGATGTCTTTCAAGCTGGGGCAACCAGCAAGTGCCATCGTCAACTCTAGCTCCTCCTTCAGCATTTTGAGCACACTTCTAACTCCATGCTCTCCCCTAGCTGCAAGGCCGAAAACTACAGGCCTTCCAATCTGTAAAAGAATGCAAGTAAACAAACTTTGAAAAAAATATTGAGTTACAAGTTAATATCTAATGTAAAGAAAATCAGTGATTCCTATCATATTTAATCAGCAAATATCAATACCAAAACTGCTTGGGCTCCTAGTGCTAATGCCTTGAAAACATCTGTTCCACGCCGCACCCCACCATCTAACAATACTGGTACTGCTCCTGCAACTGCTTTAACTACCTGCAGTCTCTCATAATGCCGATTTCAGAAAAGCACGGACTAATAATATGATGTAACTTGTAAGCAGGCAGTATTACTTTAATATATTGTAATTTATTTGCATTTCGTGCAGGTTTACAACTTTGACAAAAATAACTCTAAGCATAGAACATGCTTTAACAAAAATAACAGCACACATCTCCACACACAGAAGTAAAATAAAATAAACTTCATTTGACTACTTTCCACTTTCTTACCTCTTCGAGAACAGAAATTGAAGATGGCGAGTAATCTAGTTGCCGAGCACCATGGTTAGAAACAATGATTCCTGCTGCCCCTACTTCCACAGCTTTCCTAGCTGCTCCAAAAATCATACTTGATCATTAGGATATGAGATAAAGTTGCTCTTCCCCAAACGGATCAGACAAGGTCATAAAAGATTGCAAGTATGGATACCATCTTCAGCAGTGAGCACACCCTTTATCAGAATAGGTAGACTTGTGACAGATTTCAGCCATGCTAGGTCCTGATTGCAATAATGAAAATGTCAAAGTTGATGCCAAAGGTTTTAAGAAACAGATATATAGTGTGCATAAGGAATTTCTACAATAGCATAGTAGAAACTCATACTCGAAATAATCCAGATCCAAAGATGTATTATGTTAATGTTGAGAGTTTTTTATCCAAAATGCCCAATTTTTTTCTTGTTAACCTGGTTCTCTTCAATATTTTTTTAAGAGATGGGATGGACCTTCTTTAGAAGCATATCCAAAAAAATATTTAAAAATAATAAAGTAATTACATCTGCCAGGTTTCATATAGGGCTCTGATGTGCTCAAGTACATTTTCAAAATAAACCTCCCACCTACAAAGGCAAGGCAACAATGTTTCTGTTGAAGAATGGTCTTGGTGGGTTATGTTTAGTCCCACATCTTGGAGTTGCGACTTTTGTTCACATTGATGGGGTTATATAAAGAGCCACACCCATTGTAACCTTTGAGAAAGATTAATGCAAAATAAACCCTTTGAAGCGGTTCTCCTATGATTTTATCCCGCTCCTCACGGAGTAGAGGGTTCCACGTAAAATCAAAGTCTTCATTTTATCTTATTATTGCTTTGATCGCTTCCGCATTTTATATTTCAAACATGGTATCAGAGCAAGTCGATTTTGAGAGATTCGTTCTTTTTCAAAATTCGATGATCATTTATGTTCTTCGAAATCATGATATTGTTCATATATTTTCGAAGATCTAGTCCAGTTCTTAGAGTTCTATGGAGATTATGATCTATTTGCTCATCAATGTCATGTTCTATTCCCTTGGAAAATCAAAATTCGGTTGGCAAAAACTGCCTTCCAACGACAGTCCAGGACTCCAGCGCTGCAACATCATCACAGGTTGATGCTTGTTTTTTTTTTGTGTTTCTTGAATCCTCCTGGATCCTCGTACTGCATGCAAAACCTTGCGGGCCTCCAGCCCAAGCGTGCTACGCCCCTCACGGTGCACCCTCCAGCCCCAACACGTGCCGTCATTCACAGTGCACCTCCAACACCTCCAGCCCTTTGCTAGCGCTGCCCGGCACCCCTGCGTGTGGCGGCCCCCTACGCAAGGCACCTCTCCAATCCAAGCTAGGCAGGTCCCTGCGCGTGGAACCCCTCCATCCCTAGCTCGCGCCGCCCGCATCCTTGTGCGTGGCGGGCCCCTAGCACGCCTCCAGCTCCTGCAGCCCCTGCGTGCCGCCTCCTGCTGCCTCTAGCCCTTCGCGGCGCATCCCTGCACACGGCATCCCCCTGCACACGGCGCATCCCTGCGCGTGATGCTGGGCGTGATGCTGTTCAAGCGACAGTGCCGTTCCAAACCCCAGATCTTCACCAGTGGCGTTGATTCCACCACACGTGCGGTGGCGATGCGATCCTCGGCCCTATGCTGTGCCACCCCCGAGCATGCTCCTCCTGGCAACATCCCCAGCCGCGTTACCTTAGGACTTCCAGATATTGTCTATGTTTTTCATCCTGAAGCCTTCGATGCTGCAAAGTAGATGTTGTGAGAAAAGATTCATGCGCAACGACAATGGGTTCCATGAGAACCCTAGATGAATTCTTTTGTTCGATGGAGATGGTGCAACAATGTCGCCACTTCAAACCCTAGGCGTGGCGCGAGAAAAATGGCATGAGACGGTTCTCCTCTCTCTCTCTCTCGTCTGAAAGAGATAAGGGCTCGACGCCCCTGTTGGGCCTAATTCTATTTTTATATTTGGGCCCAACAGGTGGTCTTTTTTATTTCTTATATGAATGGAAAAAATAAAGAGAGATAGAGAGTAGCTGTATGAAAAAAAACGGATCCATGCAAGAAAAAAGATGAAAAAAAGGGGATCGATGATGCCTTTGAAAAAAATGGGGGCAAATATGTGAAAAAATTGAGATAAAGAGAGATGAATATTTGCAAAAAAAAATACACTCCAAGAAAAATATGTTGGGACTGAAAAAAAGGAATTTCTTGTTGATCCTTCATTATTCTCTCAAATTGTCGTTTTTCGACAAGCTTGGGAGAAAGGGGGAGTGATGGGTTCATGCTCTACTATTATTAGGTAGTGGTATCTTATCCTACCATTGTTTGAATTATTGGGTAGTGGTTATCTAGCCCTACCATTGGTTGAGGCACTCTATTTGAGTGACCTATTATGGGGTAGTGGTATCAAGTGTTGAACGGGTAGTGGTTTTCATGCCCCACCATTGTTTGAGGTGCTCTATTTGATTACCTATGTTTTGTGGAGTTTTCCAATTGGTTGTTGGTTCCATCCTCTAGCGGTCGTGAACTCTACTATGCATGGATATTCCCACGGCATGTTTTCGTGGCAGAGAACTCCACTATGTATGGATATTCCCACGACGTTCTTCTTTACCCTTCGAAGTGATGGAGCAGTCTTTGATGAAGACACGTTGCAGGTCGAGGTACACCATGATGGAGACTCAATTGTTGATCAAATATCGCTGCAGATCACTATTCACACTCCAGTCTCTATTTCCTCCTCGCCAGCATGACATGAGAAGCATTGTCCTCGGCAGCAACTGACATCGTGCGTTGAGTTGATATTGTCTGTAGTGTCATATACTTTGTATATGAGTGAGTACATTCTTTCTGTTTATGCAAGCTCAGCATTGAAAGCTTAGCTTGAAGGGGAGTGTTGAAGAATGGTCTTAGTAGGCTATGTTTAGTCCCACATCTTGAAGTGGTGATTTTTGGTCACAATGGTGGCGCTATATAAAGAGCCCCACACCCATTGTAACCTTTGAGAAAGATTAACGCAAAATCAACCCTTTGAGGCGGTTCTCCCGTGATTTTATCCCGCTCCTCATGGAGTAGGGTTCCACGTAAAATCAAAGTCTTCATTTTATCTTATTATTGCTTTGATCGCTTCCGCAATTTATATTTCAACAGTTTCTAGCTAGCCACAACACCCAAACTAGTGCGCACACCTTGATGCCGGGAATGTTCGCATTTTACCACGAGTCCATTGAGTTGGGACACTGGAACAAAAGGTGCTCAACGTCTTCCGTCGCTCCATTACACCTACTGCATCCCTCCTCCACTCCTGGAAAAAGTCCGGTCCTCCGTGCAGCCGTTACGATTCGCTCTCTTCTCAACAACCACAAGAAAACCTTATCCCTTGAGGGTATCTTCCACCTCCAGATCCTAGCACAGTCCCGAGTAGTCTATGTATCCATCGAATAGGGCATCGTATATATCAAGTTGTATGCCTTCTTGACCGTGAACACCCCATCCCTCCAACACCAAGAACCTTTTCCTTCCCTCTACACATCCAATTTCACTAGCTTGCCAGAGAGACGAAGATATTCCTTTACTCTTTGTTCCAACAACTCAACCACAAACTCAGGGGTCCAATAGACCAGTTGTCTGCAACACATGCTTTTTTGTTCACTACTATAGCAAAAAGCCTCGAGTACAAATCATAGAACATGCCCTCCTCAGACCAATCATCCATCCAGAATCGAAAACCACGTCACCTCCCAACCATGGTATGAAAAATCTAGCCTTGAGGCAGTCGAGGCGTACGCCTTGAGGCGAGGTAGTCCTTTTTGGCCTCGAAGCGTATGCCTCGGTCCAGTCCAGTGAGGTGTGCGCCTCGAGGCTGAGGCGTAGCCTCGAGGCGGCTGAGGCGTTTTGCGAGGCATTTTTGCTTTTTTGAGGTATTTTTTTTATGATTTTAGTGGTTTTATTATGTAGTTTGAGAGGCTTATAAATATATGGTTCTTTAGTACTATGATTATACGACATAAATATCTAAATCCGATGTTTCTTTCATGCCCATAACTTCATGTTTAGTATTAATTCTGTCCAACTATCTCACAAACTCTTACTATTTCTCTTTTAATGAATGAGTTCATAAATATCAAATCAACAATACTCGTAAACTTAATGAACTTTGCAATATATCAATTAAAACAAAATAGATAAGGTTCACGATTTATCATGCTGCCATATATTATAAGTTTGACATATAACATAAATTTCTTCAACGTATGTTTAATCGTACTTTTAGTTACAATAATATTTCAAAGGTTTGCTCAAAATGGATAGGATTCACAGTTTCTTGTGCGGTCATATTTTATATGTTAGACACATAACAAAAATTTTTTCGAAGTATATTTAATCGTACATTTAATTATACCATTATTTTAAAGCTAGATATGTATTGTTTAATTCTTTCACAACATTTATAGACAATAAATTCCTCTTCGATTGGATGAAAATGCGTAGAAAGGGATACGATGTTGTTCTATCTTCTATTCTGGTGTTCATATCTTTCTTATTTCATCATATTTTATAGTGTTAAGTATTATAGACTGGCAATGAATAATGACGCCTGATTGCCACATAAAAGCTCATCAAAAGAGGCATCTCGATGTTAGGTTAGTTAGAATCGATGAACCACATCATCTCAGTGCTAACTTGAGCCATGGTCGTGTACTATGATTCAATGCTCAGTCTAACCACCACTATCTACTTCTTGCTTTTCCACGAGACATGAGAGTTATCGATGAAACAAATCAAAATCAATGGTTGACTTTCTGTCTTTAGGACAATCAGCATAATCTGCATCTTTACCACTTGTTATGCCAAGGGATGTCCCTTTCCTAAAGAGCAACCCAATACCTAGTAAGGACTTCGAGTACCTAATAATCATTGTGAATGCATCTATGTGGGACAGACAAGACTGCTTCATAAAACTATCTGACATTTGCTCACAATAAAGGAGATATCTGATTTGGTGATGATCACACAAAGAAGCTTTCCAATGAGCTCGTGATACCTCAACGCATCGACCTTTTTTGTGACATCATCATATAGTTTCACACTCGTATCCATAGGAATAATGTTAGGTCTACAATATGATGTCCTAATTTCTAGAAGATCAATCACATACTTCATTTAACTTATTACAAAGCCCTTTGTGATTTCTGGCAAACTCTATACCAAGAAAGTATCAAATCCGTCCAAGATCTTTAGTGATAAATTGCTCTCCAAGGAACGCTTTTGTCTCATCAATGCCCTACATGTCAAAACAATGATGTCATCTACATACACCAAAATGATGACAATACCTCTTGGTGTTCTATGTACAAATGGTGAATGATATGCAGTCGATATAGTGAAGCCTTCTTGCTCTATTAGTTTTGAGTGTTAGAATTGTAAGCCATTGGTGACACATTAACGAAATAAAATTGGTTTATTTCTTAAATTTGAATTGAACGTTTGTGTTTGCACTTAATGAAAGATCTCTTAGTACAATTAGGGTTATGTATCATGGCCATCTTGATATCATATAAATGTTGTTCTATAGTAGATCATATAGATTGAGGCAAGGTTGTAGATCTAAAGAGTTAGATCGAGTACACAACCGGCACCCATCAAATGATATTAAAGAATGATCTCCAGTTTGAGAAAGAGATGGAAATCTTTCTCTAACGAGCGATCTCTGATTTACCCATTGATGCATGTGAAACCCCGAAGTACTAAAAACACTAAGTGTTCGTTTTGTTGCAGGGTTGGGCAGGGTTGGGTTGGCCCAACCCGGGGTACCCCTCCTTCCAACCCTCCCAATCCTCCTCACAATTTACTATTCACAGGGGTACCCCAACCCAACCCAACCCTGCCCAACCCTGCAACCAAATGAACCTTAAAACTCAATTATCGACTAGGTCCAGTATCCAAAATAGATAAATAAGAACTCTATCTTGCAGTACTTTTTGAGACCTTTCCAACGATCCTAATAACGTTGAAAATGAACACCGTATGCGAAAGTTACATAAAAAATATGGCGGTGTACAAATTTTGAGACACGATCATGAGCCTATATAAAGGCTAAGTGGTTGAACCACTTAACCATTATATCCAAGTCCTTCACCAGAGCTCTGCCCCAAATCTTGCCGAAGCGTCGCCACCATCGATCTCTGATCAACGATCTAAAGATGTAGTTTCGAAGAGCACTTCAACGTTTACACCGTACTTGCTTGCATTGCATAGGAGACACCTCAAAATCGTTGATTTCAGGGTAGAGGAGATATCCTGGAAATGATATATGGATTTTTGTTCCCGCCTTGTTGTTGGATCACTTGTCTTTCGTACATCATGTATTTGTAGTTTTCGCATCGATTCGTTGTCTGGATTGTTCGGAATTATACATGGAAAGTCTGATTTCACTTCTGATCGTCGCCTTATTTTGCGATTTCCGATCTCTTAGGTAGAAAACATGATTTATATGTCAGATTGATCCCTAAGATATGCTTTATCCATGCATGTGATTAGTTTTTGATTTGGAAAAGAAAATTTGGCAACAAAATCAAAGTCGTAGCTCACTGTCCAGGCGTATGATTAGTTATGATGAAACTGGGTGGCTAGAAATACTCAAATCATGTAAAATTGAGAAACTAGAGAAATTACGAGAAGAGAATATAGAAAGAAAAACATCACAAAATAAAATCGAAAAACTCAAGTGTGGCTACGCCTCCCCAGCAACGGCGTCATTTTGATAACTGGAATTTTGCCCGCGGTTAAAAAGAAGTGTTAGTTTAAGAAAAACCGCTAGAAGCAAAGTTCAATTAATCAAACAAAAATACAACACCAATTAGGAAAAATTAGTGTTGTTCACTATCTTTATTTATCTAGGCAAGTAATCCTAGGTCGAACACAGGGAGGCAGAAAACCGCGCTTGTGTTTTTCAAATGAGAAAATAACTTTGTGATTTTTTATCTTTCTTTATTCTCTTCCTCGATGAGAATACTCTTTTGGATTTTTCAAATTTTATTCTTTTTTATTTGATTTTTAGTTTTTTTCAATTTTTATTTAATTTTCAAAAAGAATATTTTTCAATCAATTTATCTACAATATAATATGTGAAAATATTAGAGGAAATATGTTATCTTATATCGTAGATAGATCACTCGAGCAGAGAACTTGAGAAGAAATAAAAAAAGAACTCAAGACGACTCGAAAATCGAAACCCAAAGAAATATGATGAAAATATTTGAAAATCGAAGCAAAATAAAATGTAAAAAATACTATGATGATATGACTTTCTTTTAATTATGTCCAAAGTCAATGTACAAATGTATAAAAAATACACAAAAAAAGAATATATGGCTTTCTTTTAATTAGGTCCCTGGTCAGGGACCTAATTGTAAGAAAAATACTAAAACCCTTACCTTTAGGTCTAAAGTCAGGGACCTAAATGTAATAAGATCTGCTTCTGGAGGCGGGAATCAATTCTGGAGAACTTGAGGGGCTTTCTAGCAATTTTCACACATGTTCGAAGATCTGCGGTTAGGATTAAAAAATGCACGGGTGATCTGGGTTGTCCAAGCTTGCCACGCGTTACGATTCTGTGCAACCTAACGTTTTAGCTGTTCTTCGCCAAATTTGAGCAGCGGCGGCTAAGGGATTCCTTCTCCGGCAATCTGCGGTGGCAAATGGCGATGGTGCTACTCCGACAAGGCCAGAAGGAGGTCACCTACCTCCTCCGAGCTCGCCTGCGACGGGGCAGGATGGAGATGTTGGCGAAGACTGAGGAAATATGTCTAGGGTTTGAAGAGCTCCATGCTTGGGGTGCATGCTACTTGTTTAGTTCAACTGACGAAGAAGGAAAGATGCTCCAGCTGTGAAATGATATGGATGTACCCAAGAAGCTTATGTAGACTTACAAAGAAGTTGCCATGGCTCGATTTTGCGAGAAATCATACAAAATGTTAAGGGCTTTGCAGGGCTAAAATGGTTTCCAGAATAAAGGGATATCATATAAAAATGGAGTAAATTTGAGTTGGAATAAATGAAGGTTTTTGATGTGTGAACCAAGAACGTGATTAGGACTAATTAATGATGGGTTTAATCAACTAATAGAAGCACAAAGATCGAGAAATCGAATGAGGATAAAGGTATTTGTTAGGAAAATAACATAGCTCTATACCATGTTAGAAAAATATGAACGCGGAAGCGAAATGATAAACAAAGCATGAATTAGAAAGATAAAATATGGAACACAAAGATTTTTACGTGGAACCCTACACCTTAAGGCCATGTTCGGTACAAGGTTAAGGGGAATGGAATAAGGGGAATAAGCCCTCATTTTCCTCCCAACACGGTTCCCCGTGGTACGACTATTCCCCATTATTTCATCTTATTTCACTCTTATTCCTATCTTTATCCCACCTTACCTACCTTTATTTCACTTTATTCTCCTTATTCTTATCCTCCAGTCGAACGGAGAATAGACCCTTATTTCCCTTATTCCCCATCCTTATTCCTGCTTATTCTCCTACCGAACGGGCCCTAAGGAGCGGGATGAAACCACGGGAGAAGGCCTCAAAGGGTTATATGCTTCATTGCGTTTTTTTTAATGGATACAGGAGGTCTGGGGCTCCTTATATAGCCTCCACAGAGCCTCCAAGTCCCATTACTGGTAGATGTGAGACTAAATACATGGATCTGGTAAATGGATAGTGCAGGTATACATTTATCCATCTACAACTCAAGTTGCGCTCAACCAAATACTATAACACTCCCCTCCAAGCTGGAGCATGCAATGCTCAGCTTGGATGTACAGAAAGAAACTCAACTCACAATACATGATACTACAGACAATATCAACTCCGCGCGCAACTGTCGGTTGTTGTCGAGGGCGTTGATTCTCATGACGTACATGTGAGGAGCACAAACGGGATGAAGTGAGTCTGGAGAAGTCTCCTCGTCGGAGAACTGGGTCTCTCTCATCTGGCATAGAGAATAGAACTCTACTCTAGAGTCCCTATGATACCACATGAAAACCCTATCCAACATGGCATACGGAATGTGCTCTCTACTCTGGAGTCCCTATGGAACACATGAAAACTCTGTCCGAAACAACATGAATGATGGAAACCACGAAACTGAAGACACTCGTGCGTCTTGAACTGCAGACTCGAAACCTGACGTCGAGTTTGAACATTTGACAACTGTAGGGTCTGAACAATCCGACTGGTCTGACGAATCTGAAATGTGGAGAAGACATGTGACTCTACATATACTCCTCCTTTCTCCCATACTAGTCGGAATGAAGACATCGACCAAGTTGGGAGAAGATAATATAGATGGGAAGAAAAACCAAATAAGCCATCATTTTTTTCTCCGGCTTTTCTTGCAAAACTTTCTTGGCTATTTCCATTTTTTTATTATCCGTGGCATAATTTTTTTAAAAAAAATAAGCCATGTTTTTTTCTGGCTTCAATCATTTTTTTGCAATTTTTTATTTTTTTTTAAGGTGACTCCCATTTTCTAGCGGCTTTTTTTTCTCACATTTTCTTAAATATGCGTACGACTTTTCAATTGTAGGCGCCTTTTTTCTTCAAATCAGATTTTTTTTAACAACTCACGGCCCAAAGGGTCCAAAACAACCCCTCTTTTTTTTCATTTTTTGCATGCGTCAGGCCATCTCTCTTTTTTTTCAATAACTTACGGCCCAATGGAAGGGCCCTTACATATATTTTTTTAATTATCACAACTCCATTTTTTTCTTTTCCCGACCTCTCCACACTTCCTCTCTTTTTTAATAAAATAAACAGGGCCTTCGGGCCTCCCCTTTTTTTCTCGCCAAAGCTAGGGTTCCTACGTACTCAACCATGGCTGGTCCCAAGCCCGGGTAAATGAGGAGGGTTGCGTTAGGTAGCCGACAACCAGCGTAAAAAAGTCGGAGACAACTTTCTTAAATAGTATTTTTTAAAATATTATTTAGGAAGTTGCCTCATGATAGTCGAATCTTTTCAACATGGATTTAAGCAAACATATAGATTTTGAGGACCCCGTTTGGGTAGACTGAGTATTTTGACATCAACATTTGTTTACACCAAGGTTCAGCTTTGAGTCCATTTCTTTTTACTTTGATTATGGACGAGTTTTCAAGTCACATTAAGGATAAGTTACCTTGGGGTATGTTATTTGCTGATGATATTATGTTGATTGACAAGACTAGAGATGGAGTAAATGAGAAGCTTGGGGTCTGGAGACATGCATTGGAAACTAAAGGACTTCATATAAGTAGGGCTAAAACGGAATATATTGAGTGCACCTTTGACGGAAGCAATGGTGAAGGAATCGAGTTGAAGATTAGTGATGATAACATTCGGAAGAGAGATTCTTTTAGATATCTGGGATCTATTTTGCAACATAATGGGGAAATTGATGGAGATGTTACTAATAGAATAAAGGGATTTTTACCCGGCAGACCTTATAATCTTTGCCAATTACCTCTACGACCTTTGAAACATCGTAATTCCCCCCTCAACCCTGTAAACTTGCTCCGTTTTACCCCACAAACCCTACCGTTAAATTGACACATCTAGAGTTAACTTTCTTGAGTTAAAAACGAGCTAATCTAACCAAGCCGCGATCGGAGGGTTAAAATTAATCAGGAAAAAGAATTTGGAGGGCAGGGGCTCCTCTCCGGCAACTTCCAACTTTCACGAGGATGGGGATCAAGAGGGGCTTCGAGTGGCGTAGCCGGTGAGGTCATGGGAGCCGGAGGTCAAGTCTTCGGGCAACAGGGGCGGGTCGTTAGGCGGCTCGGTTGGGAGGAGAGGGGGGGCTTCGAGCTGGTGCTAGGGCGGTGCGCGGGGGAGGGGGGACTTCGAGCAGATGCTGGGGCGGCACGGGCGGGAGGAGCGGAGGGGCTTCGAGCTGGTGCTAGGGCGGCGCGCGGGGGAGGGGGGGACTTCGAGCAGGTGCTAGGGCGGCACGCGGGGGAGGGGGGGACTTCGAGCATGTGCTGGGGCGGTGCGGGAGGGAGGAGCGGGGGGGGCTTCGAGCCGGTGCTAGGGCGGCGCGCGGGGTGGGGGGGGTGGGGGGGGGGGACTTCGAGCAGGTGGCTGGGGTGGCGCGGGCGATAGGAGCGTGGGGGCTTCGAGCTGGTGCTAGGGCAACGCACGGGGGAGGGGTTCTTCGAGCAGGTGCTGGGGCGGCGCGGGGGGGCTTCGAGCTGGTGCTAGGGCGGCGCAGGGGGGGGGGGGGGGGTTGTTGGCTTCCAGCAGGTGCGGGGGCGGTGCGGGCAGGCCGGGGAAGGAGCTGGGCACCGGCATCGAGGAGGAGCATTGCCCGGTGATGACGTTGGGCGTTGGCTGCGAGCGGAGGAGAATTGTCTGGGGGCTGGGCGCTGGATGCGAACGAAGGGGGTTATGGATGCAAAAATCCCTAACATAAAATAAAGAATGTAACAGAATCTGGTTACTTTTAACAGAAAAATGGATGGGAGTTAACCACAGGGTTCGTGGGATAATGGTTAGTAAGTTTACGAGGTCGAGGGAGGAATTACGATGTTTCAAAGGTCGTAGAGGTAATTGGCAAAGATTATAAGGTCTGCCGGGTAAAAATCCCTAGAATAAATGCAGGCTGGCTAAAGCGGAGAGGAGCCTCTGATGTGCTCTGTGATAAGAAAATTCCTTTAAAAATTAAAGGAAAATTTTACAAAGTAATCGTGAGACCTGCTATGCTCAATGGATCTGAATGTTGGACTGTGAATCATAAACATGTGCAAAGAATGGTTGTAGCAGAAATGAAAAAACTAAGGTGGATGTGTGGACACACATGTAAAGATCGGATTCGGAATGAGACAATCAGAAAGAAAGTTGGTGTAGCTCCGATCGAGGATAAGATGCGAGAAAACCGCTTAAGATGGTTTGGTCATTTGCAAAGAAGATCACCTGATGCATCAATTAGAAGATGCGAGTGTTGGGATATTGAGTCGGCTAAGAGAGGGTAAGGACGGCCTAAGAAGTGTTGGAAATAGACTATACGAAGGGATCTTAGTTTCTTGGATATAAGCCTGAGATTGACCCAAGATAGATCTGAATGGATGCGAATAATCCATGTAGCAGACCCTACTTAATTATGGGAAAAGGATTTGTTGTTGTTGTTGAAAGGTAGGGTTCCCACGATGGGGAACCCTCGCATATCTTCTCTGTCGCCCCCCGATGGGGATCTGCCGCCAAGGGAGGAAGAGGTCGTTGCCTTCGGCCTGGAGCGGAAGGAGCTCCGCCTGAAGCGGATCTGCCGTCAGGAGTTTGGTGTCGCCTAGGGCCTTCGGCATCGCCTGGAGAGCCCTGCGGGCTTCGCTGCTCTGGAGTGCGCTGCCTCGCGAGGGAAGGTGGCACAAGAGGAGTGCGTCGCCGAAGCTCCGCCTGTAGATTCCTGGAGGAGGTGTTGCACGATGGGAAGGAGGCGGAGCTCGGGCGGAGGTGGATGCGTCGCCAAATCTTACTGTTGGAGATCATCAGGAGGAGAAGAGGGTTATGCAAGAGTTGCGTGCTGGGGGGTTGTGCGCCATTGCGAGGAGATAGGGGCACCGCGAAGAAATGGAGTGTCTCCTGTGAGCGAAGGAGTTGCGGCGCCAGGATGCGCTCGAGGTCGCCAAAATGAGATACGACCGTCAGAAGGTTGCCGCTTGGAGAAGGAAGCCGCCTCTTTGAGTTGCAAACCATGAGAAGGGCTGGATCTACGGTGCTTGCTTCCTAAAGAAGATACGACGCCAAAGGAGGAGGAGCTCTGCCTCCTGGAGCTGCGTTGAGACACCCTTCGGCCATCAATTTGGTGACAAATCAGAGAGGATAGGACAGAGATTCTGCTGGGAGGAGATTCTTCAAGGATGGAAACTTTGATGTAGCAGAATTTTCTTGCTGATAAAAGATAATAATCTTCAAGGAAGAAATCTACAAGAATTAGGGTTTCGTTAAAAACTCGTGAACAACACACAGATCTCTAACTTGAAGAGATCTCGAATCAAATCTTCAATATAAAAAAACACGAATCTCGAACATATATAAGAAGTTGAAATCCTCGAGAGTTAACCCTCTCTAATACCATGTTAGGAAAATAACATAGCTCTGATACGATGTTAGAAAAATAGGAATGCAGAAGCGAAATGATAAACATAGCATGAACTAGAAAGATAAAACATGGAACACACAGACTTTTACGTGGAACCCTACTAGCGAGATGAAACCACGGGAGAATGCCTCAAAGAGCCATATGCTTCATTGCGTTTTCTCAATGGATACAGGAGGTCTGGGGCTCCTAATATAGCCTCCAAGTCCCACCACTGGTAGATGTGGGACTATACACATGGATGTGGTAAATGGATCCTGGAGGTACCCATTTACCCATCTACAACTCAAGTTACGCACAACCAAATACTCCAACACCCCCCTCAAGCTGGAGCATGCAATGCTCATCTTGGATACATAGAAAGAAACTCAACTCACAATACATGACACTACAGACAATATCAACTCAACGCGCACAACTGTCAGCTGCTGTCGAGGACGTTGCTTCTCATGACGTGCATGTAAGGAGGATGAACGGGCTGGAGTGTGAGTATGGAGAAGTCTCCTCGTCGGAGAACTGGGTCTCCCATTTGGCATAGAGAATGGAACTCTACTCTGGAGTCCCTATGATACCACATGAAAACCTTAACCAACATGGCATAGGGAATAGGCTCTCTACTCTGGAGTCCCTATGGAACACATGAAAACTCTGGCCGAAACAATAAGAATGATGGGGACCACAAAACTGAAGATACTTGTGCGTCTTCAGCTGCAGACTCGGAACCTGTCGTCGAGTTTGAACATCTGACAACTGTAGTGTCTGAACAATCCGGCTGGTCTGACGAATCTGAAATCAGGAGAAAACCTGTGACTCTACATATACTCCCTATTTATCCCATACTGGTGGAAATGAAGACATCGACCAAGTTGGGAGAAGACAAGATAGATGGGGAGAAAAACCAAATAAGCCATCATTTATTTTTTTCTTCGGCTTTTCTTACAAAATTTTCTTGGCTATTTCCATTTTTTATATCCGTGACAATTTTTTTTAAAATCAGCCATATTCTTTTCTGGCTTCAATCAGTTTTTTTACATTTTTTTAAATTTTTAAGGCATCTCCTTTTTTTTACGGCTTTTCTTTCTCATAATTTTTTTAAATATGAGTACAACTTTTCAATTGTACGCACCTTTTATTTTCTTCAAATCAGATTATTTTAACAACTCACAACCCAAATGGCCCAAAACATCCCCTCCTTTTTTTTCATTTCCTTGCATGCAGCATGCCATCTCTCTTTTTTTCAGTAACTCACAGCCTAATGGAAGGGCCCTTACATATATTTTTTTTAAATATGGCAGCTCCCTTTTTTCTTTTCCCGACTTCTCTGCACTTCCTCTTTTTTTAAAATAAACAGGGCCTTCGGGCCTCCCCTTTTTTTTCGCTAAAGCTAGGGTTCCTACGATGGGGAACCCTTACATATCTTCTCCGTCGCCCCCGATGGGGATCTGCCACCGAGGGAGGAAGAGACCGTTGCCTTCGGCCTGGAGCGGAAGGACTTCCGCCTAAAGGGGATCTGCCGCGTGGAGTGTGGCGCCGTCGAGGGCCTTTGGCATCGCCTAGAGAGACCTCCGAGCTTCGTTGCTCTGGAGTGCGCCGCCGCACGAGGGAAGGTGGCACAAGAGGAGTGTGTCGCTGAAGCTCTGCCTGTAGATTCCTGGAGGAGGTGATGCGCGATGGGAAGGAGGCGGAGCTCGAGCGAAGGTGGCTGCGTTGCCAAATCTTGCTGCTGGAGATCATCAGGAGGAGGAGAGGGTTGCGCAAGGGGTTGCCTGTTGGGGGGTAGGGCCACTGCGAAGAAAGGGGAGCGCTGCCTGCGCGCGAAGGAGTTGCGACACTTGGATGCGCTCGAGGCCGCCAAAATGAGATACGGCCGTCAGAGGGTTGCTGCCTGGGAGAAGGAAGCTGCCTCCTCAGGTAGAGAAACGCGGGAAGGGTTGGATCTGCGGTGCTTGCTTCTTGAAGAAGATGCGATGCCAAAGGGGGAGGAGCTCTACCTCCTAGAACCGCGTTGAGACGCCCTTCGACCATCGATTTGGTGACGAATCAGAGAATGGGGCGGAGATTCTGCTGGGAGGAGATTCTTCAAGGATGGAAACTCTGATGTAGCAGAATTTTCTTGCAGATACAAGATAATAATCTTTAAGGATGAAATCTTCGAGAATTAGGGTTTCCTTAAAAACCCTTGAACAACACACATATCTCTAACTTGAACATATCTCGAATCAAATCTTCAATAAAAAAAACACGAATCTCGAACATATATAAGAATTTGAAATCCTCGAGAATTGACCCGCTCTTATACCATGTTAGGAAAATAACATAGCTCTGATACCATGTTAGAAAAATAGGAATGTGGAAGTGAAATGATAAACATAGCATGAACTAGAAAGATAAAACATGGAACACAAAGATTTTTACGTGGAACCCTATTCCCTAAGGAGCAGGAGGAAACCACGGGAGAAGACCTCAAATGGTCATATGCTTCATTGCATTTTCTCAATAGATACAGGAGGTCTGGGGCTCCTTATATAGCCTCCACAGAGCCTCCAAGCCCCACCACTGGTAGATGTGGGACTAAACACATGGATGTGGTAAATGGATCCTGGAGGTATCCATTTACCCATCTACAACTCAAGTTGTGCACAACCAAAAACTACAACACTCCCCCTCAAGCTGGAGCATGCAATACTCTGTTTGGACACACAGAAAGAAACTCAACTCACAATACATGACACTACAGACAATATCAACTCATCGCACACAACTATCGACTGATGTCGAGGACGTTGCTTCTCATGACGTGCATGTGAGGAGGATGAACGGGCTGGAGTGTGATTCTGGAGAAGTCTCCTCGTCGGAGAACTGGGTCTCTCCCATCTGGCATAGAGAATGGAACTCTACTCTAGAGTCCTTATGATACCACATGAAAACCCTAGCCAACATGGCATAGGGAATGGGCTCTCTACTCAGGATTCCCTATGGAACACATGAAAACTCTGGCCGAAACAACAAGAATGATGGGAACCACAAACTGAACATACTCGTGCACCTTGAACTGCAGACTCAGAACCTGACGTTGAGTTTAAACATCTGACAACTTTAGAGTCTAAACAATCCAGTTGGTCTGACGAATCTGAAATCTGGAGAAGACCCGTGACTCTACATATACCAAGTTGGGAGAAGACGTCGTGTCTGAACTCCTTTATCCCATACTGGTTGGAATTAAGACATCGACCAAGTTGAGAGAAGACAAGATAGATGGGGAGAAAAACCAAATAAGCCGCCATTTTTTTCTGGCTTGCAAAATTTTCTTGGCTATTTCCAATTTTTTTATATCTGTGACAATTTTTTTTTAAAAAATAAGCCATGTTTTTTTCCGACTTCAATCATTTTTTTGCAGTTTTTAAATTTTTTAAGGCATGTCCCTTTTTTTAATGGCTTTTGTTTCTCACATTTTTTTAAATATGCGTATGATTTTTCAATTGTATGCGCCTCTTTTTTCTTCAAATCAGATTTTTTTAACAACTCACGACCCAAAGGGCCCGAAACAACCCCTCTTTTTTTCATTTTTTTGCATGTGGCATGTCATCTCTCTTTTTTCAGTAACTCATACCCCAATGGAAGGGCCCTTACATATTTTTAAAATATCGCAGCTCCCTTTTTTTTCTTTTCCCAGCCTCTTTGCACTTCCTCTCTTTTTTTTAAATAAACAGGGCCTTCGGGCCTCCCCTTTTTCTTCTCGCCAAAGCTAGGGTTACCACGATGGGGAACCCTCACATATCCTCTCTATCGCTCCCCGATGGGTATCTGCCGCCGAAGGAGGAAGAGGTCGTTGCCCTCGTCCTGGAGCAGAAGGAGCTCCACTTGAAGGGGATCTGTCGCCTGGAGTGTGGCACTTCCGAGGGCCTTCAGCATCACCTAGAGAGCTCTCCAGGCTTCGCTGCTCAGGAGTGCACCGCCGAACGAGGGAAGGTGTCACAGGAGGAGTGCGTCGCCGAAGCTCCGCCTGTAGAATTCCTGGAGGAGGTGTTGCGCGATGGGAAGGAGGTAGAGCTCGGGCGGAGGTGGCTGCACTGCCAGATCTTGCTGCTAGACATCATCAGGAGGAGGAGAGGGCTGCGCAAGGGGTTGCATGCTGGGGGTTGTGCGCCATCGCGAGGAGATAGGGACATCGCGAAGAAATGGAGTGCCGCCTGCGCGCAAAGGAGTTGCGACGCCAGGAATGCACCGCCAGGATGCGCTCGAGGCTGCCAAAATGAGATACGACCGTCAGAGGGTTGCCGCCAGGGAGAAGGAAGCTGTCTCCTTGAGTTGTGAATCGCGGGAAGGGCTGGATCTACGGTGCTTGCTTCCTGAAGAAGATGCGACGTTAAAGGGGGAGGAGCTCCACCTCCTGGAGCTACGTTGGGACGCTCTTCGGGCATCGTTTTGGCGACAAATTCTAAGGAGAGGACTGAGATGAAGATCCTTCAACTCCAGCATGATATATTTACTATCAAGCAGAATGGACAGGCCCTGCATTCGTTGTATACATCCTTGAGAGGGATATTTGAGAAGCTACACGGTTTCATGCCTCTTACTGCCACCCCTGAGCAACAAAAGACATATAGGCGAGGAATGAGACAAATATCCTACAACCTCTTACTACCAATGATGTGTTACATCAGCCCACCGCCCATGCGATGTGGGATATCATCGCAACCACTTATTCCTATGCGAGGAATGAGATAAAGATCCTACAACTGCAGCACAACATATTTACCATCAAACAGAATGGACGACCCCTTCATTCGTTATACACGTCCCTACATGGAATGTTTGAGAAGCTCTACAATCCACGCCCCTTTCATCTACTCCTGAGCAGCAGAATACATACAGAAATGCCACCATAGTTGGTATTCCTAGCAACACTGGACCTAAAGTATAAGGTGACCCGCTCACAGATGCTAGCGAATGCTACTATCCTCATATGGAGGAAGCTTTCCGTAGACTCAGCAAGATCACTGTCTCCTCTCATGCTTCCAGTCAGACATCCTCTGCGATGGCAACCTCCCGCTGTAGGGGAGGCTCTTCTCAGTTGTGGTCATGGACCTTGTGGTAGAGGAGGTCGTACTAGTCGGTCGTGCACTTACTATCAATGCATAGGGCACACTGAGGACGCATACTACTCCAAGCATCATTTTCCCGCATTGACTCATGGAAAGGAGTAAGCAGACCCCCCTGTTGCTTCTTCTTCGGATCAGAGGTATGATGACCTCATTGCTCGATTGAGGGACATTTTGCCTCCCGAGAGTTTTTCTAGCTTCCTCGCCCACTCCAGGAGGCCACTCAGATGTCGAAGCTTCTGCCTCTGCTAGTACCTCTACCACTGCCATTACCTCATGTAGCATCTATGCTCTAACTAGTTGTCATGTATTTGATATTACATAATGGATTATGGACTTCCGGGCAAGTGATGAATTGGTGATTTATCACTCTAAAAGTTGAAAATAGAGCTTTGTTTCCAAGTAATTAACTCCACTTATATTGCATAATTAGCATTCATGCATGTGTAAATAATATGTGTATTTTAGCATTCATATTTGCATTAAATAAGAAGCCAAAATCACTTGTACATATTCACCTGTATATTAGCCAAATTCACATATTTGTATTTATTTTATACTAACTCTAAATCCAAAAAAATCAACTTTATAGTGTGTATATTACTAACACTAATAAAGGAAAAATATCTAAAAATACTAACTTATAAAATTGATCAATAAGACCCAAAATCTAATTCTCAAACAGATGGACGTAAATAAACATATCTCACTCATACAGT
This sequence comes from Ottelia alismoides, assembly GCA_037367405.1. NCBI lineage: Eukaryota > Viridiplantae > Streptophyta > Magnoliopsida > Alismatales > Hydrocharitaceae > Ottelia > Ottelia alismoides. The sequence continues at coordinate 69,198 of JAZKJV010009316.1, forward strand.
GTTCGATTTAGGTCTACTTACTTTTAAAGTAGTACACATTCAAACATCCTCAAAACAAGACTAATTTCATAAAAATCGGAGATCATACGTGAAAGTTGGGTTTTTGGACCCCTATTGTATATTGTACATATTGGCCAAACTACCCTTTATATTATCTTTTTATTTTTTTAGTGCAAAAAATTAGATTAAGTTGTAAATTTTCCTTTAATATTTTCTTTAATTTTATTTTGATTTTTCTCTTATTTAAAAAATGAAAAAAAATGAGCAAAAAATAAAAATGCGTTATTTTATACCTACAAGGTACCCCCAAAAAATACACTTTGTACAAATGACTCCTTCTGATTTTTGCTCCTCTATAAAAGTTGTAGATCTCGTCGATACGAGCAACTTTTATATTGATCACTTTTTAATTTGACACCTTTTGTTATTTCTTTTTTATTTTATATTTGATTTAATTTTTTATTTTTTCCGGGAGCCACCACGTGTCAACACCATTTTTATTTATTTACTTATTTTATTTTATTTATTTATTATTTAATTAATTATCATTTTTATTACTTTAATTATTATTTATTTTAATTATTTACTTTAATTAATTATTTATTTTTATTCTTATTTTGATTATTATTATTGTTACTTTACATATTTATATTTATTTATTTAATTTAATTCTTATTATACCGCCATGTGGTCGCGTCCTCGCGCGCCACATGGCATCTCTCTTCCCCCCCGCTCTTCTCTTTTTCTCTCTCTATCTCACGCTCTCTGTTCTCCCTCAATTCTCTCTCTCATATTTCTCTCTCCCTCCTATGTAATCCCTCTCTCCCTATTTCCCTCCCACCTTTTCTCTCTTTCTCTCTCTAAATATCCCTCTCTCTCTCCTCATTTTCTCTCTCTTATAAACCCATGCAAAATGCCTCCCCCTCTCTCCTAATATCCGTCCCTCTCTCCCGTTTTCCCTCTAACCACCCGCTTCTCTCTCGATTGACCCTTCCCTCTCGCGCAACCGCAAGCGCGCATGCCCTCCTCTCCACACCCCCCTTTCACAGGTCTGTGTCCCATGCGCCTCTTCCCCTCTCTCGTACGCCCACTCGTCCCAGGATATCCACCCATTGCTTTCCCCCTCGTGACCACCTTTAAGGCTCCAACACCACCCCCCATTGTCGATCATCCGCCAATGAGAGAACAAGTCAACCAAGCTCCGCTCTGCTCTCGGCAACAGCGAGAGAAAGAGTCGTGTGAGCGACAACCGTGCGGCTTGCCGTCACGATGCAAGGGATTCCCATCTCTTATCGCAGCTCTGCTACGAGCTGCTCAGCTCTGCCATCCGCCGAGGTGTTGAGCGACGACAGGAGCCGCTCAAGCAGCAACTCCTCCCCAGGCGATTTGTCCACCATCTGAGCCACATCAAGTAAACATCTTCTTTCTCTTCCTCTCTTCTTCCTCTTTTCTCATGCTTCCTTGCTTCTCCATATTCGGCCATCGTCAATAACATGATCTTCAACACATCTATGTTTCATCCCCGCGACATCTTCTAGCTCTTCCTTGCAAAGGAAGAAGACTCTCCAGTCGCACCCCTAGCTCCTTAGTTCTTCGTGCTAACAGTAGAGCCGAGCTTGTTGCTCGAGCTACAAGTTTTTCTCACAGGTCTCAGCGCCCCCTTGCAACTGAAGCTAGCCACGCCGCGGCAGGTCCACCACACCCTGCACTCCACGACCGCGAGCGCACTGTAAGCTGCACCACCTTCGCTTCTAGTCTCCTCCCTGGACCTCGGGCGTGTGTCGCCTAAGGTCTAGGTTCCTCCCCACAGTAGGCCGAAGCTCCTCTGCTCTCTACTCTAAGGGACAACCGCCTGCGAGAAGCCTCTGGCTCCTTTCCTCTCAGCCATAGCATCTCCGAGCAGCCTGCGAGCCACCAATCAGATCCGCGTGCTGCATCAACCTGCGGCCGACTCCACCGCTGTTGCTCTCTAAGTCGCCTCGCTCCACCTCAGGTGATACACCTCCTCACCGACACCAGCAACGAGCCCACTTCTCCATCGTGCCTCGCTACTGACAGCTAACCTCCATCGCCTCCGAAGTCGCGCATCGCACTGCACCGTCGGGCAGAGCCGCCTCACGCCACCGCTCTCCTCGCCATCGACGTACTCTTCCCGCCTCGAACTTTCCCTTCTTCAGCGCTGCATTGCGCAGCTGCTCTAGTGTAGTGCACCGACCCTTGGACCTGCTTTGGTAGTTGCCCCACCTACGCGATCAAGGTTGTGTGTCGACCTTGAGCCCACAACGTCTCCCCGACGTATGCGGTCGTCCTCCTTCAAAATTCCATTATTAAGAGCTCTGCCACCTCGGGATACACATCCAACACCCCCATTTGTGTCCGTGCTGCCCAAGCAACCCCCCATCACGTGGTGCTCACGTGAGCAGGCCGGTGAACATTTAATCCGAACCCCGCATTCTCAGCGAATCGTAGAGAAGTCCCTGCTAGCCTAAGTCACGTGAGTAACATGTGATACGGTGGAGATTTTGCTTTGAAGCTCTTGTGGATCCAGAAAAAATCAAAAGAGTCGCCCACTTTCTAAGAGGCACGTGCTGCGCATGTGTCCCTTAGAGAAGTTGCATACGACCCCCCGTTCATCTCCATAATTATGTAGAGGTTCTCCTTCCAGCAGCACGTGACGCTCACGCCCGCCACTGTGAAATTTGCGTGAGGAGCCTGCTAGTCCTGGGTAATTGCATATTAGTACATTCAGCACACTTCTTCTCTTTTTAATCTCTATTCTGTGCATTGCACTTATAACCCTGCTTATTTGTTTGAGTCTCACTTTGCACCTTTTTTTCATTTTGAAAATTACACATTATAGAGCAACTTATTCTGATCAATGTAGATATTTGATTAAATTTTTGTGAGCTAGATTTATTTAATATAATTAATTTTGCGGAAAATGGCATATTTTACACATTTTATGCTAGTAATTGATTTTTAATTAATTCTTCACTTAGTTTCTTTAGGAATTAAAAATTGTTCCAGATATTTCACATAGACCTATCTAGGATAATTTATTTCTGCAAAATAAATTGGATTGGTATTGATTAAAATTAATTAACTCAAAATCACCTACTCTGCGTATTTAATTCATAATTAATTCATTTTTCATCCAAAAATCACAAAAAAGTTACAGTAGTCTAATTTCATCATATTTCACATTCTGGACAAGTTTCATAATTTTTGGACACTGTTTGAATGAAATTTTCATTTTATTCCTCGAACTTAGCTAAGTTTGCATTTCACTCATTTATTGCATTTAAAATTTAAAAAAAATACCTCTTTGAAAACCTAATCTCTAGATCGACTAAAAACCAACCTAAGGAGACAGTGACCTCCCTGAGTTCGACCTTGGGCTTGCCAAAGTAAAAATTTTCGACCGCTAGCTTTAATTGGAAAAATCATTAAATTTGTGGTTTTTGATTAATCCGACTTTGCCCGCCTCTAATGAAATTCGAACATTAATTCAACACTATTAAAAGGGTAATTTTCAAGTTCGTCAAATGGCACCGTTGTCGGGGAGGCACGACTTAGGTTAATTTTTGGAAATTCTTGATTTTAGGTTTTCCAACACCCGGGTAGTCTAACCCTCGGTTCCTCTTGTGCATATTTATTTATTTATCTTCTAGCATTTTCCTATTTTATTTTGTTTGCTTTATTGAGTCTATCTCTTTGACCACCATCTTGTTTTGTGCGAGGAACCCGACGTGACGGAGCAGCCGATTAGCCGAGAAAATCAAGAGCTTCGGAGGCCGACATTTTCTGGGAAAATAGCCGACTGAAGGAATCACATTAATTTAAGATCGAGTCAAGTCACGAGAGAGTGTAGAGTACTTACGATTTTATTTTCTACATTTTTCTTTATTGCAAAATTTACAGCAGATTCCATTCAGAATCTCACGTGTTACTCAGACTTGGACATTATTCTATGGTGTGTCGGGCCTATTTCACTCTCCGGTGAGGGTAGGGTTGTGCGAATTTCATTTCCTGGTCTGAAATGAAGAATAAATATTTTGCATAATAGGTCCCTTAGTACAATTAGGGTTATGTATCATGACCATCTTAATAATCATACAGCTGTTGATTCAATTATTGAATCATAGAGGCTGGTGCTTGGATGAATATCTAAAGAGTTAGATTGAGGACTCATCGAGCACCGTCAAACGATTATTAAGAGATGATCTCCAGACTGAGTAGGAGATGGCAATCCTTTCTCACATAGGCTGATATCTGACCAACCACTTGATGCAGGTCCTCTGTATAGGAATAGAGATTCGGAGGTGTCTGATTAGTTAGGTCAAAGAGTTAACTTAACGAGATCGAGATAACCAAAGTCCTATGTCGTATGTTGTCACGATATAGGCACGCATCCTTTGAACGGAGACAGATGTGTTACTATATGTCTGAGTATGTACATTTGGCAGACCAATAGGTTGATGACCTAATCAAGGTCTATACACCGGCGTACTGGTGTGCATATAAGGGCATATGAGTAATACGATCTCTCAAAGGGATCATACAGGTTCAATACTGAACCGGAAGACATGAGCTCACTCATGAGATATTGGGAAGAATCAAATTCCGTGCACAGTCGTCTCGCTTTGGAAGCTTGACTGAATTTGTAGGTTTGATATATACTTTTAGAAAGTATATGATCAACACCTGAGTATGATATATGATTTTGGAAAGTATATGATCGATACCAACTCCCAATAGTCAAATGAGAAACTTAATGATAAATCCCTGAAGTAGACAGTGTAAAATTGATCTTATACTTCGGGATTATTCTGGGTCTTCCAATATGCAGTATGTATAGGTATTGGGAATACCTGAGGGTGATGTGATCATAAACAGTTGTATAACTATGACGCTTCCATTCCTAGGGAGTGATGAAACGGGTCTGGATTTTAGTGACTCCTCTCAGTAGAGAAGTAATCTGATCTTATTAGTCCAAATATTGGACATTTATCTGAATGTGATTCAGATACAATGAGAAGATTAGATTTGCGGTCTTGATTTAATCAAGCATCTATGGGAGGCCCGAGATCTGGATTAGAAATGTGATCTCAATATCCACGTCACTATACATGGAACAATACAATCGCCCTGTCTTTATCTCCATGTATTCGCAGAGAAAAAGCATTATCCTTAAAAGAGTTTAGGATAATTTCATTGTTGATATAAGTATCCGAGCATTGAGAAAATGGATAATTAAATGTGATTTAATTATCATGAATAATATGAATTTGATTCATATTACAAAGAGAGTTAACTTAGATAATTAAATGTGATTTGATTATCAAAGATGCGAATAATGTGAATGTGATTCATATTGTTTGAGCACATGAGAATAGAGATTCAACATGATTAAATGTGATTTAACTATCATGGATATTGAATAATGTGGATAGCACTATCCATATTAATCATATATATTATATATGTGATTTATAATATATAAGAGAGAGCAATTTGTAATTTACTTTTGTTAATTAAATGCTGATGTGAATTAGATTCACATTGGACAATTAATTAAAAATATAATTCACATTTTATTTTGGGTTGTGAATGTAATTCACATTTTTCCAATGGCAAGATTGCAATATTCACAAAATAATTATGATTTTTTTGTTGAATAATTTAGAACAAGTGTTGTTGTAAACTTTGGAGATTTCCATGGAATAATGTAATCTCATGAGATATCATGAGATTACATGAGATTGCCACCAAATCCCATATTATGGAAGGAGGCATTCTTTATTCCATAATCTTCATGCTTGATTGATTTAATTTGGGATTAAATCATATTGACTTATCAATCTACATTTAATATAAATTAAATTAATTGTTGTTGGTTTTTACCAACATAAATCTTAGCTATTAAAAGAAACACAAATCAATGAGAGCCACTGGATTTGTGTTGCCCATGGATTGAGATACATGGATCCCAAAATATTATAAAAGGAGAGGCACCCCTTTGCTCTTCTTTACACAATGAGAACATAAGTCTCTCTCTCTTTCTCTCTATATGCACTCTCTTCTTCTCTCATGTGACCGTCCACCATGGATGCCCTAGAGATGTTCTCCATCGCCGCAGCGTCGTCGTTATGATGCCTGATCGTTCGCTCGAGGATCTCCGTCTCCTTCGGTGCGCCTCGCTCGTGAAGAAGACGTCGGATCTCGTGTGTCAAGATCAGGAGATCCGTCGCTTGGATCATCAACATGGATTGCGAGAAGCGTGTGTTTCATCAATACGCTCGCAAGTGTCTCCTCCGTCGGATCGGACTTGAGACAGGAGGTCTCTTCGCTTAGAGACTCGATCGCAACCACGCTTCAAGAGGTAACCCTATTACTTGTTTGTGGTTTAGACGAAACGATCTGAGAAGTGTTCTTGGATCATGTGGTTTCGTCACATTGAAAAAGTTTTAATTTCCGCTGCATTCAGCAACTAGTACGACTAGTCGCTCTCGATCGCATACGATGCGATCCTCACGATTCCGTGATGCGCTTAAGGATCTCTTCATATCCGTCAAGTGGTATCAGAATCGTAGGTTGGAGGTTTCGGATACGATCCATAAACCTAAGTCGACTTGGGTTCGTTAGGGTTGCGAAAGTTTTATCGCATTTCATTTTCGCATCTCTGTTTAGTTATTATTTTCGGCCCTATTTAAATTGTTTAAACATGAAAATAAAACTTGAATTTTGTTCCCCATTAAATGAGGAAATCGTGGGATCTGAGTTTGCGTGATTGGATTCCGTTTGCTCAAGTTATGATCAAATTAGTGAACATGTATCCATTGTTTCGAGGACTGCGAATCATGACGTAATTAAACAGTTAATTACGGTTTTGAAACTCCTAGAAATGCGTGAAAATCACTTAGGTTCTGTTGTAAATCAAATTAGCAAACTTTAGAAACTTACTTTGCTTAATTTGGATTTAAATTGATTGAAATATGCTAATTTTAGTAAGTGGGGGTCACTGCTGGAATTACTTTGCTAATCAAGAAACTAGTGATTGTCATTTAATCAATTAATGAAATTAAATGGTTTAATTTCTTGGAATAATTATGGAAAAATATTTGTGAAATATTTGATGATAATTATTTCCTTAAATGACATTGCTTTAATCAATAATTGATTAGATGTGATCTAGATCATAATTGGTTACACAATCTACTTTCCAACAAAAAATAGTGATTGTCATTTAATCAATTAATGAAATTAAATGGTTTAATTTCTTGGAATAATTATGGAAAAATATTTGTGAAATATTTGATGATAATTATTTCCTTAAATGACATTGCTTTAATCAATAATTGATTAGATGTGATCTAGATGATAATTGGTTACACAATCTACTTTCCAACAAAAAAAGTTGCTTGAATAGGATTTGGGATTTGTTTAGCAAATCTCATTATAATGTTAATCAGAAATATTTTGATTATTATTTTATGGTATAATTTCAGTTGAAAAACCGATGATCATCTCAAGTACAAAGTGTTCTATTTTGCATTATCCTTTCCCGAGGCGGATATGGTGTCTAGTCGGAGAGCGTTGGGATAGCAGGTTGCACCGTGTGCGGTCTGTCCCACTCCCGCCGGTACCGGCCATGACAGCCGGTAGGGTTGGTATAATGCTTAAAAAATCATGATGTATTTCTAATTATTAAAATTCGAAATAATACGTATTTGAGATAATACCATAATTCAAATAACAATAAAGAATGTTTGTTGGATATTAATTAGAACATTAATTTAATATGATTAGATTGATTGGAATCCAATTAAAATTAAGACACTATATTATGAATAGATGCATTATTTCCCTTGAAAGAATTAATCATAATGAATATGATTCATGATGATTAATTAGAATTTGAATATGATTTGTAGGATCACATAAGTGACATCCATGGTCTCCCATCAAGGAGAAGGGTTTCGTTGCCAGATATTGTATGTAGGAGACACCTGTCAGAAGTGACAGCTCCTGCATACAATCCATTTGGATTGGGCTCTTCGCTTCTCGAAAGAGTAAGGATGCATGCGTAGTGACCCCAATATCAGGTCCTCATATTATTGGGGCGATATTGGATTGTCCATAGCGAGTTGTATTCCTGTTGACGGTTGGTTCAATTAATGACGGGTCAACAACACCTTAGGGGTGGTGGGCCCGGGTGTTAAAGACCGAATTGGAAGATGCAAGTTGGAATTGCAAGGCGGAATGTGTTCCCGGTTCTTTTTATCCGAGTTACAGGTTCTCATATTATTGGGATGTAACAAAGTTAGAAAGGAGATCCCAGATCTTGTTGAGATATAATGGTAAGTATATCTCTTACAATGAAATTGATTAAGGGAATGAACTTTCAGTGTTGACAAGACAAGACAACTTTGATATAAAAATTCCTAAATCAAAGTAAAAATGTGTATATATATATATTTATATATATTTATGCAATTTCTTATTTCAGATAATCCTTCATTAAACCCACTCAATAATATACTCAATAATAACCAGTAAAATATCATGGATTGGATCCATGATCAAGATATTGTACTTGCAGTTGAACACATAATGTATGTGGTTGCAATGTGCAAGTTTCCTCATAATAATGAGGAATGACAATTATAATAGATAATAGGACTTCAACCCTAGGGTTTGTATGTCTCTATATTCCTGATCTCTCCTCGAATGTACTTTGGAAGTGACATGTCGATGATGATCATAATTGTCAAATAATCCTTATAAAATTCTAAGAAGATATTCTGGCATACATATGTGCTCTCGACATTTAATCATGAATGACGTGGTTCTCTGCATCATGCAGAATGGTGGCTCTATAAGAGATGATGTATTCAAATTGTTTGAGTACCTAGCTGAACCAATGTTTTAAGAGTTTAGATGGATGTAGATACAATGAGTGTCATCATTCTACTGTCTATACTCTAGTCATTCATATTTTTCATATTGTATGAATTGAATGAAGCATGAATAAATGTTGAAATACTCTTATATTGAAATTTTTTGATTTCGATATAAGAGATCCTTTGTCTTGAGCAATGGTTGCTTATAGATAAAGGGAGCACAGTGGAAGCATGGGTTGGACCCAAGTAAGAAGGAAAGTCAAAGAGTTGACTGTACTTCTGTGACTTCCATATGACATCCAAATAGTTGGATGAATGTCAATACTGCAATAAGCTGATGTATAGATAGTATGACTATCAAGTCTATCTAGATCCTTAGAGAAGGACTCGGATAGTGATATAAAGGAGCTTACCCACCATCTCTCTATCTCTCCTCTTGTCTACTTCTGCAGTGTCATCGTCCTACAGCTTCATGCTTGGATCCATAGGAGTACTCGATGGTCTACATCCAAACATGCTTGTTTCACTCAAAAAATCTGTAATGTACTTCCTTTGGGTCATCACCAGACCCTGTGCATTCCTGGCAAATTCCAACCCAAAAAATATCTTAGGGTACCAAGATCCTTCGTGACAAACTGACGGCCCAGGAATGCTTTTGCCCTCTCTATTCCCGGTGCATCATCTCCTGTAACCAGAATATCATCAACATAGACCATGATGACAACCGTACATATAGAAGACTTCTGAATGAACGAGTGATCTGCATTTGATCTTTTGAACCTCTGTCGTTCAATCAGGTGGGAAAGCTTCTGAAACCACGCCCTTGGGCTCTGCTTAAGGTCATAAATCGCCTTGTGAAGTCTATACACCATATGCTTCACCCCTCAGCAGTAAACCCTGGTGGTTGCTGCATGTAGACTTCCTCCTGCAAATCTCCATACAATAAGGCATTCTTGACATCAAGTTGAGATATAGTCCAGTCACGTACCACAACAACTTATAAAAGAATGCGAATAGTAGAGTGACGAGCCATTGGAGAAAATGTATCCATATAATCCACGCCATAGGTTTGTGTGAAAACTCTCGCGACAATCGTGCCATGTATCTATCTAGACTGCCATCGGCAAATACCCACTTGCACCTAACAATGGACGCGTCAGGGGGAGCATTAACTAAGCTCCATGTGCCACGAGACTGTAAAGCACGTATCTCTTCTTCCATAGCCAGTCGTCAGCAATCGATCTTCATAGCTTCTTGATAGGTCTGTGGTATGTCCACGGAAGACAAAGCCGCAGCAAATCTCTGAAAGTCGCATGTGAGGCGATGAAAGGATACCTGGGAAGCAAAAGGATAAGACATCCAATTCCGTTTCTGCTTCCGAATAACAATGGGAATATCAAGGTCGTCGTCCACTGTACTGGATGTTGTAGTCTCCTCCTGCAATGAAGAATCATGCACATGTACCATCTCTGAGCCGTCAGTAGTGATGCCATCTGAACATACCTGAGGCGTGATGGATGCCTGACGTGTAGCCTGAGCAGGGCCTGACCGACGCGTATAGAATTTTGGTAAAGGTGGAATAGGAGGTTGTGGAGGTGGCGATGGTGGTGGTGGCGTAGCAACTGGAGCTGGAGTGGACTCAGGTGAACTCAATATAGGAGGAGGAGGAACATAGACATCATCGTTGGTAGTGGACGAGACCAGCCTGTCACCTGCAGGGGAAAAGTACATAACAGACTCAAAAAATGGGACATCAGCACTGACAAAATATTTCTTGTTTATGGGGTCATAACAACGACATCCCTTCTGAGTCCGAGAGTAACCTACAAAGACACACTTGACAGCCCTAGGAGAGAGTTTATCAAGTCCAGGAAATAGGAGATGAACAAACGCAACAGTACCAAAGATACGAGGAGTAAGTGAGAATAATTCATTATCGGGGAAAATGATATAAAGAGGAATTTTCTCACCAAGAACAGATGATGGCATACGATTGACCAGGTAGCAGGCTGTAAGGACAGCATCCCCCCAAAAAGTGATAGGAGTACAACTCTGAATAAGGAGTGTTCGAGTGATGTCAAGAAGGTGACAATGCTTTCTTTCTGTCATGCCATTCTGTTGAGATGTGTAAGCACATGTGGTTTGGTGAACAATACCCTTAGATGAGAGAAATTGAGAGAGAGACCGGGTGCAGAATTCCAATGCATTATCTGTAAGAAAATATTTGACAGTAGAAGAAAAAACATCCTGCACTTCATTAATCAAATTTTTAATAACATCCCCTGCTTCAGATTTATTCTTTAAAAGAAAGACCCAAGATACACGAGAAAAGTCATCCACCACAACTAGATAAAACCTATGTCCCTGATGATCAGGTACACGACTCGGACCCCAAATATCAATGTGAAACAACTCAAACGGGGAGCTACTGCTCCGACTCTGACGACTAGGAAAGCAAGACCAATGATGCTTTCCCAACTAACACGCTTCACAGCGAAATGAAGAACTGGGAGAGATCTGAGGCAAGAGATGTTGCATTTTCTGGAGCGGGAGATGGCCAAAGCGAAGATGCCAGATGTACGGAGATACTGGTCCGACGGAATGAGAAGAGACTCCAGCATAAGAGTTCCGGACCAGCCGATAGAGACCATTCTGCTCAGAGCCACAGCCAATCACCCTGTCCGTTAGTATGTCCTGAATAATAAGAGATGATGGGTCAAATATAGCACGACAGTGCAAATCCTTCGTAATCTGACTAGTAGATAACAAATTCATGGAGAACTCAGGAGCATGTAGAACATTCTGTAGATGTATGGAAGGTGATAAGGAAACCTCCCCCTGTCCAACAAGGGGAGAATGAGTACCATCTGCTATCAGCACTGAGCGGCCATATGGGATGTCGCTGTAGGACTCAAGTCTCTCTCTATCCCAGCAGAGATGATGGGTGGCACCAGAATCTATAATCCAATCAGATAGATCATGACAAGATGTAAAGGCAGTAGCACTACCTGAGGTACTAGCAGCGGCAGACGAACTGGCAGAAGCTGTAGCAGCAACATATGAAGGTCCACCTGGAGAATCAGTAGATGATTGTGGCATAATATCACGTAGATGTGCCACAAGCTCTTCGAATCGGTTATCTGCAGTGGATGCTGACTAAGGCAGTACATGCTCGGCTACACGCGTTGATGCTGGAAACCCATGCTTAGAGTAGCATGTATCCTCCGAGTGGCCTGTGCAATGGCAGAACGAACATGGCTGGCGAAAGCGACCTCCTCGTCCACAGGGTCCACATCTACGACCAGAATACTGACCACCTCTCCCATGCGATACTGCCATCGCCGATGGGGGTGGAGTAGACGTGCTGGAAGAAACTGATATGCGACTGAGCCTCCGGTAAACGTCCTCCATAGGAGGAATGACTGCACCAGCCAGTATCTGAGAGTGGGCTGCCTCATACTCAGTTTCGAGCATTGCAAGTAGTACGCCCACCATGGTAGCATTCTGAAATGTTTTCTGCTGCTCTGGAGTCGCCGTGAGTGGTATGGTACTGTATAATTTCTCGAACATCCCTCTCAGGGACGTGCATAATGAGTGAAGTGGCCGACCATTCTGCTTTATCGTGAATATATCATGCTGGAGCTGTAACATCTTGGTCTCGTTCCGCACTTGGGAATACGTAGCGGCCAGAATATCCCACATTGCCTTGGCAGTGGGCTGATGGAGGACATCATTGGCAATCTCCATCGATAGTGTGCCTAACAGCCAAACCTTGGCATAAAAATCATCAGCCTCCCAAGAGGCATAGATCCCAGTCTTCTCTCCCGGCTCATCCTCGGTAAGTATATGCTTCTTACTGTTTGACTTTATGAGACTCATGAACTGCATCGCCCAGAGCTCATAGTTTGTCCAGTCCATCTTGACTATTGGCGCAGGACCTTTGAAGGCGCCTATGGAGGGCATATCGACTTTGTTCTCTGACATGTCGTCATAGATGAAGAACAAGGGATTGTAGACCAGAAACAAGTGTCTACAAAGACTTGATCGGATTTGAGTGCATATGTAGACGTTACGCACTCAAATCCATGGAGATAGAACTGCCGACGAAAGAAGGGGCGTCGGCGTGGAAGGAAGGGGAACCCGGCGGTGAGGGTCCCCTACCTTGGGCTTCAATCAGCGAAGTAGAGAGGCAGGGCTCGGCGGCGAGATAAGGAGCCCGCCGATAAGGAGGGGTTGTGGCGGCGAGGTGGGGAGGGCCCGGCGGCAAGGCGGGGGCCTTACAGCGAGGAGGGGGGCCCTACGGCGAGGAGGGGGCCCTACGAGGAGGAGGAGCCCCTACGGCGGCGGTGGCGGAAGGGTGGGGGAGAAGGGGAGAGACGGTGGTGGAAAGAGCCTAGGGTTAGGGTTAGACCCTGTGCTCTGATACCATGTTGGAAAAAGTGAGTAATCTATTATCCCAAGGAACCCTAGGATCTTTTATATAGAGAGAGGCCTCATGGGTAAAGTACATAAGAGTCCAGGAAATAAACAGAAATTAAGAAATGGTACGTAACATAATAACATAAGTCTCTACATAGACTTCCTCCTGTAAGTCACCATATAAGAATGCATTCTCCACATCTAATTGGTATAGTGGCCAATCACCAGTAACCGCGACAGAGAGGAGGATCCGTAGGGTGGAATGGCGAGCAACCGGCGAGAATGTATCAAGATAATATACCCCATACGTCTGTGTAAAGCCACGAGCAACCAGGCGCGCCTTGTATCTGTCAATGCTGCCATCTGCATTCTGCTTAACTATAAAGACCCACTTGCAGCTCACTGTAGACAAATCAGTAGGTGCAGTAACAAGGCTCCAGGTGCCTCTTGACTGAAGAGCAACCATTTCTTCTTCCATGGCTAAACGCCATCGACTACCCTTAACGCATCTTGGTAAGTCCGTGGAATATCCACCACCGATAGTGCAATGACAAAGCTCCTGAAATCTCCAGTTAAGCGACCAAAAGACACAGTAGATGCTATAGGATATGACGTGCAGCTGCGCTTCTGCTTCTGAAGAGCAATAGGTAGATCCAAATCACATGCCTCCTCATCTGGCCTCTGTAACACATCCTACTCAGGGAAATCATCATATCCATCAATATTAATAATATTCTCATAACATACCTTAGGCGAGCTAGATGATGAGCGGTGACCATGAGCAGAAGCAGGCCGACGGGTATAGTGGAATGGCAATGGGGAAATAGGAACAGTGCAGGAGGTGTAGGAGATGGTAGCGGTAGAGGTGGTAGAGGTGATGGTGGTGGTGGCATGTATATAGCTTCAGTAGTGTCAGAGGATACCAACTGATCACCTGTAGATGGAAGTACATAACAGACTCGAAAAAGGTAACATCAACACTAACGAGATACCTCCTGTGCAATGGATCATAACACTTGTACTCCTTCTGTGTTCTGGAGTACCCGACGAAAACACACTTGATAGCCCTAGGAGAGAGCTTGTCAATCCCTGGAGACAACTGGTGGACAAAGGCAACCGAGCCAAACACACGAGGAGTGAGGGAGAACAACTATTTGTCAGGAAAAACAAGAGAGAAAGGAATCTTCTCACCTTAGACAGATGACGGCATACGATTAATGAGATAACATGCCGTAAGAACAGCATCACCCCAGAAAGAATGAGGAGCATGACTCTGTATGAGAAGTGACCTGGTGACATCAAGTAAATGACGATGTTTCCTTTCTGCAACCCCATTTTGTTGGGAAGTATAGGCACAGGATGTTTGGTGGATAATCCCTTGATTGGAGAGAGTATGAGTACAAAATTCCAAGGCATTATCACTTCTCACAATTTTTACAGATGCAGAAAAAAACAATACGAACTTCATTGATGAAATTGATGATAATATTCCCCGCTTCAGATTTATTCTTTAACAGAAGCTTAGAAAGACCCACAACACACGAGAGAAATCATCCACAATAACCATATAAATTCAGTGTCCCTGATGAATAGGAACATGACTAGGACCCCAGATATCGACATGAAACAACTCAAACTTAGAGGTACTACTCCGACACTTACGACTGGGAAAGGTAGACCGATGGTGCTTTCCCAACTGACAAGCCTCACATTGGATGGACATGTGAGGTGAAACCTGGGGTAATACATGACGCAGTTTCTGAAGCGGTAGATGTCCAAAGCGCAAGTGCCACAGTAATGGGGAGATGGATCCAACAGGTAGAGAGGAGGCTCCGGCATAAGGGGTCCGACAAAGACGATAGAGGCCGCCTTGCTCATAGCCACGCCCAATTACGTTGCACGTAAGGATGTCCTGAAAAATGAGAGAAGATGGATCAAAAATTGCCCGACAATGTAAATCCTTTGTAAGTTGGCTAATGGACAACAAATTCATCGAAAAATCAGGCGCATGCAACACGTTCTTGAGATGCATAGATGGTGTCAGGCTAATCTCCTCCTGACCAGTAATCAGGGAATGCGTCCCATTAGCAATACCCACAATACGTCCTGGAGGAACTTGTCGGTAGCCTGTAAGCAAACCTTGATCACCACACAGATGATGTGGCACCAGAGTCCATAATCCATCCACTCTGAAGTATATGATCCACTACTGCTAGCGAATGCATAAGTGCTACCTGAGGTACTGGTGGATGCAGAAGCAGCAACGACGGAGTGACTCTTAGAAGTAGGCGTTGATGCAACAGGACCAGATGGAGGAATAATGCCCCTCAGACGGGCTACAAGATCATCAAAGCGTTGATCCATAGATGAAGCAGATGGAGGCTCAATCTATTCAGCTACTCGTGCAGAAGCAGGAAATCCATGTTTGGAATAGCATGTGTTTTCAGTATGCCCAGAACGGTGGCAAAAGATGCAAGATGGCCGAACACGGCCTCCTCTGCCCCGAGGTCCATGGCCACGGAACTGATGATGATGCCCACGACCTTGATTTGCTGCCATGGCTGAGGCAGTCTGATTTGCAGTAGACGAAGGAACAGTAATACGACTCAGGCTGTGAAAAGCTTCCTCCATAGGAGGAATAGTGGAATCCGCCAAGATCTGGGAATGTGATGCCTCGTACTCTGGATCAAGGGCAACCAGAAATACACCCACCATAGTGGCATTCCGATAGGTCTTTTGTTGCTCTGGAGTGGTTGTAAGAGGCATGAAGCTGTAAAGCTTCTCAAACATTCCACGTAAAGACGTGTACAATGAGTGTAGAGGCCATCCATTCTGCTTGATTGTAAAGATGTCATGCTGGAGTTGCAGAATCTTCGTCTCATTCTTTGCCTATGAATAGGTGGCAGCTAGGATGTCCTACATTGCTTTGACAGTGGTTTGATGGAGAATATCATTAGCAATCTCAATTGCTAATGTTCCGGATAGCCAAACTTTGGCATATGCATCATCTGCCTCCCATGAGGCATTGACCCATGTCTTCTCAACAGGCTCTTCCTCAGTAAGAATGTGCTTCTTACCGATCGACTTCATCATACTCATGAACTGCATGGCCCACAGTTTGTAATTTGAACCATCCATCTTCACAATAGGCGCTGGACCTCTGAAGGCGCTTGTAGATGGGATGTCTACCTTGCTTTCTGACATTATGACAATGGAAGACTAGGGTAGTAGACTAAAGATATGATCGTCTACACGGAAATTAACGGGTTTAGTTGCATGTGGATACTCAAGTAACTAAACCCATTAATTTGGAAATGTGCGCGCGGCACGAGTGCTGGAGCCGCACGCGCGCTGGCCTAGGGCTGCACGCGCACGGAAATCAGAAGCTTCACACGTACAGATATGCGCACAGGAACGCACACAGATGCACGTGCAGGGGCACGAACAGGGGCTCGCACAATAGCACAGGGGCACGCACAAGGGCGCGCATGGCTTCACGCGCACAACAACGCGTGTAGTGGCTCACAGGAATGCGCAAAAGCGTACAAGCACTCAGGCGCATAGGAGCATGCACCGACGCACAAAAGCGTACGCATGCGCACAGGAGCGGCGCATGCGCATAGGAGCGGCGCATGCGCACAGGAGCGTCAGCGTTGGGGTGGCGCGAGACCGAGCAGGAGCCGGGGCCTATGGCGGCGCGAGGCGGCGTGAGGCGGGGAGGCGCACGCGGAGGGCTCGAGGGTGGAGGCTAGGGTCAGGGTTTGGTTCGAGAACTCTGGTCTAGGACCGTCGCTCTGATACCATGTTGGGAAAATGAAAAAACTTGTTTATTCCATATGCCCTAGGTTTTCTTATATAGGAGAATAGCCTATGGGTAAAATACATAAAGAGTCCAACGGGAAAACGAAAACGCGAAATGGTACAGACGAGAATAACATAGAATAACATATATCTCTACAGTATACATTTAAAGGTGATCAATGCATTGGTAACCCTTTCGAGTCTGAGAATATCCCACAAAAATGCACTTAAACGACCGTCGAGGTAACTTGTCACTACTAGGAGACAAGTACGAATAAATGCAGTATATTTAAATGCACAAGGAGTTAGAGAGAACAAATCCTTATGGAAATGATCTAAAAACTAAAAATGATCTAAATACAAAAGACGGCATACGATTAATCAAGTAGCATGAAATAAAAACATCTTTCTAGTAGGACTGAGGAGCATGATTCTGTATCAAAAAATTCACGGTATTATCAAAAAAATGCATGTATTTCCTCTTAACGACACCATTCTACTAGAAAGTATAGGCATACGAGGAGTGATGTAATTCCTATGTGACTTAAAAATAGAGAAATATTGTACGTGCAGAACTCTAGTACATTATCATAATGTACATACTTGACTGTTGGAGTATTTATTTTATGCGTCATATATGAGGGAGATGGGTAAACAGATCCCTCCAGGATCCATTTACCCCATCTAACAGTTTAGTCCTACATCGTCCAGTGGTGGGACTTAGAGGCTCTGTGGAGGCTATATAAAGAGCTCCAGGCCTCCTGTAACCAATGAGAAAAAGGAATGTAATACCCGCCCCTTTGAGGGCTTCTCCCGTGGTTTCATCCCGCTCCTAACGGAGTAGGGTTCTACGTAAAATCCTGTTGTGTTTTTATTTGTCTTTATCCTTTTCCATGTTTCGCTTCCGCTTCCGATTGTCTAACATGGTATCAGAGCATTTCGATTCTCGAGGAATTTTAGGCTGAAGATTTATTTTGTAATTCCGTTCGAGATGTGATTTCTGTAAAGATTTGTTTAATTCGTCTGAAATTCAAATCTCTTTATGGAGATCATGTTTGTTCAAGTCTTAGGGTTTTCACATAACCCTAACCAGGATCATCAGGGCGGCGTATCCCATCACAAGACGTCTTCAAACATCGCGCGCGGCGAGCTCCACGTTCTCGATCGTCGCAGCCCATGCGAACCCCTGCCTCAGCATCTTCTGATCAAAGTCCAGGGGACGCAGACCGTTCTTCTACTCCAGACGGCGCCCCTTGTCTCCGGACCGCCTCCGCACGAGCTTCGTGCGCCTCCGAGCGGGCGGCGGTGGCCCAATCCCAGGCGCTCCCATCTATAGATCGCGAGTCCCCCTCCAGTTTCGTGTGATGCACGCGGCAACCTTCCAGGCTGTGATGATCCCGCGGCGCCGCAAGAAGGCTCCAAGAGCATGCCTCTTCATTCTACTCCAGTGCATGCTGGCGACACTGACCTCTCTTCTCCAAAATTTGGCAGAGGCGCATCATCTCGCGCCCCCTCTCATCGCGTGATGCGCGCCATGCCCCACATGCGCAGGTCTCCTTGCGCATATCTCCTCCAGCACGCCCAAATCTCCATATTATTTTGCGCTCGAGCGCGCATGCGGGGGCAACATGCACAACCCGAGGACTGCTCCAGGTCGGCGCGTGCATCTCCTCTAGTGCCAGACCCCATAGGGGCGGCGCTCTGTGACTCTTCGCGTAGTGGCGGTTCCCACAGCCGCAAGAAGAGAAGTGGCGGCGAGCTCCATGCCGTGTTCTCTTCCAGGCTGCGCATCCTGGCGGAGCTCCGCTCCTACTCCGCGCATCCTGACAGACCTCCTGGCGGAACAGCGGCTCCCGGCGATGGCAGCCTCCAGTGGAGGCGACGAGATCCCCCCACTCGACAGTCCCGTGCTCCTGGGGGCGGCACGACATGAGAAAAGGTTTCCCTGTGGGGAACCCTAGTAGAGGGCGAGGGGGTTTATTAGCCAACCGTGTATATTAAAAAAAGGAGGGGAATAAGGCCCATGTTAAAAAAATGCGGAGGGGTCGAGAAAAAAAAGAAAAAAAAGTGGGGCTGTGAATTTCGAAAAAAAAAGAGATTGTTTCAAAAAAAAGGAGTGAAAAGCCGTATAAAAAAGGGGGAAGTTTGAAGGGCTTAAAAAATGTTGCAAAAAAAAATTGACGGCTTATAAAAAAAATGAAAAGCTGCGAGATTTTTTGAGAAGCTGAAAAAAGTGTTAACGGCTTATTTTTCATGTCTCCCCATTTTATGCATTATTTTGTCTTCACCCAACTTGTCAACGTCCATGTTTTTCTGACAAGTATGGGAGAAAGGGGGAGTATATATGTAGAGTCACAGGTCTTGTATTCCAGATTCAGATGCCAGATGCAGACCAACCATTCGTTCAGACTCTACAGCAGATTATTCATACTCGACGATTGTCTTACGAGTCCTTAGTTTCAAACACGCACAAGGATGTGGTCTTATTTCAGATGAGCACGTGTTTGCCATCTTTTGTAGTAGTTCCCATCTTTTCTTCTTGTTTCGGCCAGAGTTTTCATGTGAGCCATAGGGACTCCAGAGCAGAGAACCATTCCCTATGCCATATGGGCAAGGGTTTTCATGTGGTATCATGGGTACTTCAAAGCAGTGTACCATTCTCTGTGCCAGATGGGAGAGTCCAGTTCTCCGACGAGGAGACTTCTTTCAGACTCCATTCTCCAGCAATCGTGGACTCCGACAAGGATTGCACAGCCACGACCCTTATTCAGTTCGACCCTTTTTAGAGATGGAGCAGTTGTCCACATTATTGTGGCAGGCCAGAGTACTCCGACGAGGAGACTCATTCCAGTTGCAGTGACTCTGACAGGCGCAGTTCAAAGCACATGCTCTCCGACGAGGAGATTCAGCAGACTCACACTCCAGCCCGTTCGTCCTCCTCTCATGCACGGCATGAGAAGCAACATCCTCGACAGCAGCAGTTGTGCGCGTTGGGTTGATATTGTCCGTAGTGTCCTATAGCGTTGAGTTGAGTTTCTTTCTGTTTGTCCAGGCTGAGCATTGCATGCTCCAGCTTGAGGGGGAGTGTTGGAGTATTTATTTTATGCGTCATATGTGAGGGAGATGGGTAGATAGATCCCTCCAGGATCCATTTACCCATCTAACAGTTTAGTCCCACATCGTCCAGTGGTGGGACTTAGAGGCTCTGTGGAGGCTATATAAAGAGCCCTAGGCCTCCTGTAACCAATGAGAAAAAGGAATGCAATATCCTCCCCTTTGAGGGCTTCTCCCGTGGTTTCATCCCGCTCCTCACGGAGTAGGGTTCCACGTAAAATCTTGCTGTGTTCTTATTTGTTTTTATCCTTTTCCATGTTTCACTTCCGCTTCCGATTTTCTAACATTGACAATGGCAGAAAAAAGATTCTCTATTTCAATAATAAAATTTTGCATCATAATATGAACATCATATTTATGTTTTATTAAGAAAATTGAAGATAATCTAGAGAAATTTTCTACAAACACATGATAAAAATGATGCTCTAATGGTCAAGAACATGAATGGGACACCAAATGTCAATATAAATAAATTCAAATAAGGAACTATTACTGCAACAATGTCATCTTGGAAAGCTAGTACAATGATGCTTCCCAATTTGGCAAGCCTCACACTGGAAGCTAGACTGAGAAGAGATATGAGGAAGGACTTAACACAACTTTTGAAGGGGTAAATGGTCAAATTGAAGATGTCACAATTTAGAGGAGACTAGTCCACTAGAGATGGAAGATCTACTTGCATATGGAGACTGCACCAAGTTCTAGAGACCCCTTTGCTCATGGCCACATCCAATGACCATGCCCATAAGTATATCCTCAAACAAAAGAGAAGATATAGCTAATATAACATGTCAGTTGAGTTTCTTAGTAAGTTGACTAACGGAAAAAAAATCATAGAGAAATCTAGAACATGTAAGACATTCTGCAGACATATAGAAAGAATTAGGTAGATTTCCCCCTATCATTTGATAGGAGAGTGTCTCCTATCAACAATCAAGATAGAGCGACCATGAGGAATCGAGGTATAAGAGGTAAACTATTCTCTGTGCCACAAAAATGATGAGAAGCTCCTAAATATATTATTCATTCTGTGAAGTCAGTACCATAAAATTCACGGTATTATCAAAAAAATGCATGTATTTCCTCTTAACGACGCCATTTTACTAGAAAGTATAGGCATATGAGGAGTGATGTAATTCCTATGTGACTTAAAAATAGAGAAAAATTACATGTGCAGAACTCTAGTACATTATCAGAATTCACATACTTGACAATGGCAGAAAAAAGATTCTCTATTTCAATAATAAAATTTTGCATCATAATATGAACCTCAGATTTATGTTTTATTAAGAAAATTGAAGATAATCTAGAGAAATTTTCTATAAACACAAGATAAAAATGATGCCCTAATGGTCAAGAACATGAATGGGACACCAAATGTCAAAATGAATTAACTCAAATAAGGAACTATTACTGCAACAATGTCATCTTGGAAAGCTAGTACAATGATGCTTCCCAATTTGGCAAGCCTCACACTGGAAGCTAGACTGAGAGGAGATATGAGGAAGGACTTAACACAACTTTTGAAGGGATAAATGGTCAAATTGAAGATGTCACAATTTGGAGGAGACTAGTCCACTAGAGATGGAAGATCTACTTGCATATGGAGACTGCACCAAGTTCTAGAGACCCCTTTGCTCATGGCCACATCCAATGACCATGCCCATAAGTATATCCTCAAACAAAAGAGAAGATATAGCTAATATAACATGTCAGTTGAGTTTCTTAGTAAGGTGACTAACGGAAAAAAATTCATAGAGAAATCTAGAACATGTAAGACATTCTGCAGACATATAGAAAGAATTAGGCAGATTTCCCCCATCATTTGATAGGAGAGTGTCTCTTATCAACAATCAAGATAGAGCGACCATGAGGAATCGAGGTATAAGAGGTAAACTATTCTCTGTGCCAAAAAAAGGTTAAGAAGCTCCTAAATATATTATTCATTCTGTGAAGTCAGTACCATAACATGTGGTAAGAGCATACCTAAGGTGCTAGCAGAGGTAGTTGTGTCAGAGGATAATAGAGGAGCATTAGATATAGCAGGTATATGTCCCATGATCTCCTTCATGCAAAGACAAGATCATCAGACTTTAGATCAGAAGGTCCCATGATTGTCTTTGAGTGCTCAGCAATATGAGCAGAAGTAGGATGCATATGTCTCTAGTAGCATGCGTTCTTAAATGTCCCAGGCAATTTGAATAAGTGCACTGCGATTTTGGGTGACCACTTCTTCAACCACAGATGCCACATCCTGATTTGAGCAAATGCTCATATGCCTTTTGAAGTAGCCACGAAAGAGGTCTGAGGTGCAGGTGCAGTGCCTCCTCCATAAGAGGGATGGAGGCACTGGGTAGAAGCTGGCTATAACCTGCATCATAGACTGAGCCAGGAACCACGAGGAAGACATCAACCATCATGGCCTTCATGTATGCCAGTTACTGCTCAATAATGACCTGGGTCATATAACTATGAAATTTCTTGAACATGCCCTCAGACTGGAGTATAATGAGTGGAGTGGGCCACCATCTTTCTTGCTCATGTATATGTCATACCGAAGCTGAAGAAGTCCTGTCACTCTTCTCCTGAGAATATGTTATCGGCAGAATAACACAAACACCTTCACGGTGGGCTGATGCAGGATTTCATTAGCAATCAATATGGTCCAAGTACTCTATATCCATACTCGAAACCATGAGTTGTTGTGCTTCCATATCGCATTGGCAGTCTTGTCAACTAACGCTGGCTCCATCAGAATGTATTTCTTGTTGTTGCTCTCCACGATGCTCATGAATTACATCATCTACAACTCGTAGTTTGTCTTATCCATCTTGACGATGGGAGAGGGACCCTTGTTGTCCCCAGGAGATGGAGTAGCATTTATGTTTCTCTCTGCCATGATGGACAAATGAAACACATGAAGAAAAAGGTTTGGAGAAAAGTCAATTCTTGTCTACACTATCATAAAATATGTGGACTAAGATACACAAACCTCCTACTAACCTTGTAGATACTCCAATGCCTAAAGGTTGGATTGATATGAACAAATACGAACCGAGCTGGCCCAACCTTTACTGATGGACGAACTCCTAACAAAGACACTGGCACCTACAACGGTTCATCTCCAGTGGGAGTTTGCCACTATGCGCGAAGAAGAGGGCATGCGAGAGTTCGACGTGAGGCAATGGTGCTCGAAGAGACCATGAGCAGTGTTGGGCAGCGAAAGGGCATGTTGCACACGGTGCTGGCAGGACTAGGTTGCTGCACACAGTGTTGGGTGGTGTGGGGGGTCGATGTGCACCTAGAGAGGTAGGGCGAGGGGCAGCAGAGTGGTGATGTGTAGAGAGAGGATGCATATGGTGGGGTAGGGTTCCAAGAGGATCTCAGAGCTTTGGTCCAAGATCGTCGCTCTAATACCATACGAAAGGGAATAGAGAGATATTTTCTCATCCGCTCTTTTACATATTGATATAAATGCTCTTACTATAAGTCTATAACAATAATGTTAAGATAGAACAATGTATTCATGCACTCTATTTATGGTCATCCATTCTTATTAACACTTAAATTGGTGTCTGGTTGGCTAGAGCCCCATCTCAATACATACGGAGCGCAAGGCTCATTATATGTTGTCTAATTTATTATAATTGAAGGTAGAATTGAGCTCCCTCATAGGACTATGCTGCTTACTCTCGAGAACATAGAAGTGAACCACCTTTGGAAGGATGTCTTTCCATCCAGTAAGAAAAAGAGCTTTAATAGTTTCATTTATTTCTCTTATGTTGGTTAGTAATGATCAAGAAACTATTCGCCTTGTTTTCTTTATTAGTTCATTGTAAGTAATTTAAGTTGGAACATGATTGCACTCGCGTGTTATCATGCATGCTTTTATGCAACGATCCAGATGCATGCATCAACAAGTAATTTCTGCATCTACAAGAGATTGGGGTACCTTACAGCATTAGCAAGAGTTTTGCAGACCAGACAGTCTTTGCTCAAGATGCTGGACTAGCAGACAGATACTTTATGAATATTCATACATGTGGGAAAATAAATGCAAACGCTTTTTCATTAAACAAAATAGTTGGAGAAATTATGAGAGTATAAAGCAAGCCTTAGAAAATAGTAGGAAAAGACGGTGCAAAACTTTGTGTACAGGTTTGTCTTTTAAAGACAAATCGTACTGGAAAATAATTTCAATGGAAAATATTTTCTATGTCGAAAGCAAAAGATGGCAGTTGCTCAGACCTTCCAAGATAAAGAGGAATCGAGGGTCTGGGATGCATAGGACTGTAAGTTCGAACCTTTCTCCTCATTTTCCTGCAAAAAGAGACAGATTATGTGCGAGCATGTGCATGACAGTCTAACTATATGCATAATGGAGTTGCCCAATGTAATATGTGATTTATTTGGAATAAAACCGACAATCACATGCATTTGCACTTACATACAGGTAACGGTACAGAAGGTCATTCATAAATTCATATGAACTCAAGGTTGCAAAGAAAGGGACAAAACACAATCATTTACTAAGAGCATATTTTTCGTTCCAATATTCACCATTTTCTGTTTTATGAGCTGAGATGATGTTTTCA
This sequence comes from Ottelia alismoides, assembly GCA_037367405.1. Lineage (NCBI taxonomy): Eukaryota > Viridiplantae > Streptophyta > Magnoliopsida > Alismatales > Hydrocharitaceae > Ottelia > Ottelia alismoides. The sequence continues at coordinate 94,030 of JAZKJV010009316.1, forward strand.
TTTAAAGGAGGAGCTTATAACCTCACAATTAGATGGCAACCCTTGGCAGTCAAGCCTCACTAAATATGGTATATGCATGGATTATTCTGGCATTGCTTGTTTTCTAGATCTTCACCCATTCCTTCGCTGTCGAGCATTTCTTCTGAAGAGATTCAAGGCTGAACATTATAGTTAAAACTTTGATTTTCCTTGATTTCATCATGTTTCTAGAACAATCTTCAATGGCATACCAATGGTTGACATTACTTTCAAGAAGTGTAAAAATAAAAGCAACTACGTAGAATGATCATAACAAAAGAAATTTACATGGAAAGCCACAATAAAGAAAGGCAAAACTACGACATTATTGAGCCCTAGCATCCACTGGCCAGTAGGTATTTCTGACCTTTTCTTTTTCAAGAAAAACTAGCCAATGATTTTGTTTCACTAAGGAAAATACAAAAAGATGGGGTGCATACAATAAGGTCCAATGTTCTATTACTGAGATCAGACTAAAGGGACTTCAGATCTATTTGTTGGCTCTCGAGGGAGCTTGAAAATCACTGCTGGACAGCATAGACGGGAATACACCCATCCTGGGCCATCATGCGTAGTAGGCCATGGACATATATCACCTAAAGACTTGCATCGGATGTAAACTCAAACAGAGAAGGCCTTGCATTGAGCCAATGTACCTAGCTTTCCTTGAATACATATACCGATATTAATACTAACATGATATAAAACCGGTGTGCTGTGAAAGCAGCTTTCCTTGTGTTGTGCTTTAATTAACCATAGAAAAAATAAAATCCAAAAAATCAAAAGCTAGAGACAATGAGGTATTGTGATATATTGTACATGTTTTTCTCTTGATTTATGTTTTCTTAATAATTAAAAATTCAAAAAAATTAATTTAGTGTTTAATTTTATTTCTAGTATTTTATTCAATTTTCTTTTGTAATCAAACAAAAGAATACAAAACATTGAAAATGAGGTATTTTATTCATATAAAATACTTTCCAAAAATTTTATGTTATACATAAGTCATCTTTTGACTTTTGATTTTGAGTCCTTTAAGGAAAATATAGATCTCATCGAGATAGATATTTTTCATGAGGACCGCTTTTTTTTTTACTTTTCGTTCTATTTTATTTTCAATTTTCTTCCCTTCTTTTAGTCTGGTCAATGTCAAACAGCACGTGGCATCTTCCTACTCGTCCACCTCACTTCAACTATCCACCTCACTAACCCCTCTCCTCTTCTCTCCCCTCCCGCTCCAGCCAATCAAAAGTCACCCGTCATTGACCCCTTGGTCAACTCATCCTCCCCACAGTTGTTACACCCGAACCCACCTCAAGTCCGCTTGTTCCTCCTTCATTACGACGCCCAACCACCTCACATGCAAGCCTAAATGCCTTCACGTCGACCACCACCTACAGTTACTCCCTCTCCACCTATAAAAGCCTCCTTTCTATCACATGAACACCCCATCCACCAACTTTGAGAGAAACCAACCTAATGCTTCGAGCTCCATGAACCCCTTGGCTGGTAACAGCTACCTGGGGTTGGTGACTCAGACAAGCAACGGCCTCTCTTTCGGCGAGATTCAAATCTCCAACGGAGCTTTGTTGTAGCCCCATCCTTGGTGCTGCAAAGCTTCGTGGTGGCCTTACCAAATCACCACTTAAGGAAACGATCTTAGTAGAGATTCATCGAGCTCTTGCATTCTAGGCAAACACACAGGTAAAATCTTCCCTTTCGTCCTTATCTTCTTTCTCATTTATTTCTTCTTTATTTTCTTGCTTTTTTACCCATTCTATGCTACTCTACACTTGTATCCCATTCCTCTTTCTTTTTCAATCTGGGAGTTCCGAAATCCTCGACCAACTCACCACCATTTCCTTCACCTCAATGCTTCTTTTCTATCTCCAGAGCCTACCAACTCCGACCAAGACGTGTCCGGAGCATCATGCTTCTACCCCCATCGAACATACTAAGCACACCACCCACCTTTCCTTTTTTATAACCTTTAGGTCGACTCCTACGGGATCGAGCCTCCATTTATTTGTAGGTACACCTCGGAGCGGAGCATCTTCGTCGATCTTCATCAGGGCCCTTGATAAATCTCTGATTCTTTATTTAGATTTATTATCTCTCTATCTTAAACTATTTCACTAGTTTAACTATTAATTAATTCATTTTAACATTTAACGCCTTGTAAATAAATAAGGCTAATTCATGTAAAGGTCTGAAACTTTGTGTATAAGGTCCCTTTATTTTATGTATTTCTCCTTATTAAAAACACAATAAAAATTGGAATTGTATATGATATATTGTATATTATTCTTTATATGAAATAATAAAAAAAATAAGTATTTTTATTCATTAAAATACTTCCAAAATTAATATAATAACTATATATATATATGATGTATTTTGGTTTTAACTTCTACATGAAAGTTGTAGACCTTGAAAAGATACACAACATCCATGTTGAACACTTTTTCAATTATTCATTTGATATTTTATTTTTTTTCTAATGATTTATTCATTTCTTACTTTTCTGATTAGGCCACGGGGCCCAATCTCCTCTCTACCTGGACTAGCCCTTCAGTGGCCCTCGTCTCCATCATGAGTCATCTGATCGTTTGATCTGATGGTCCCGATTCATCTTGACCCCGCCCAAATCAAGACTGTATGATCTTATGATCAAGCGATATTGACTTTTCCATTTGCGCCCAATTTGGGGCCATTGGATCTCATGATCCAACGACTCTGGTATCATCTCCTTCCTTGAGCATTGTGTGAAGGATTACGACCCTTCGGCGTGGCAACTTCTCCCATTTTCTCTGACCTCCTCATGTGCCCTCATGTCGTTATTTCAGTTCCATTCTTTATCTCGTACATTCTTCATCTTCGCCTAATCTCCATAACCTCCATGTCCTTTGCGTGAGCGGTCTGGAGGTGGTTGAAACCACCTTCGTTCAACTGTCCATCACCTAACAAAACCCCCATCTCCATTCACATTTCATATCATCCATCTTTGTGCGAGATGCCTCCTAGCCCTTCTCTTCTGGTGACAACATGAAGAGGGTTGAGGGGCCAGGACGAAGATGCATCTCCGGTGTTGATCAATGGCTGATGAGACATGTACGCAGCCATGATCGTGGCCGTCAAAGCTTCCCATCGTGGCTGCGCGGGTCAAGCAAAACCCAAGGCTCTGTTGAGCCTTAAGCCCAAGCTATCTCTTGCACTATGCGACCTTCTTCAAGTTCCAGGTAAGGTATTTATTCTTTTTCATTTGGTTTCTCCATTTTAATTACGCATCTCCATTCGTAGTCACCTTCAATTGATTAACGACCGTATTGATTGCCAGATTTACATTCGTTACTCTTGTTACATTATTAAATAGGTATATTTATGAGTTAACTTAGGTACAGAGCATACACATATATCTTGATGGCTCAGATGACATTAATGGATTTCATGAATGTTGATTTTTAATCCAGGAACATTACATTGCATTTGTGCATGTATAAGTATAGAATTGTATGGCATATCATTCTGTAGCCTTTTATATTAATGTATGTTAGAAAACGAGAATGAAGATGCGTAATATCATAAATTAAGGATAAAAACAATAAAGAACACCGAGATTTTTACATGGAACCCTACTCCCTAAGGAGCGGGATGAAACCAGGGAGAAAGCCTCACAGGGATGATGTGTTGATTGAACTTTCTCTCATCTGATACAGGTGGTGTGGGGCTTCTTATATAACCCCCATTGAGTCTCCAAGTCCCACAACTGGTAGATGTAGGACTAAATCACTGGATGTGGTAATTGGACCCTGGAGGGATCCAATTACACATCTATACAAGTGATGCACATACTCCAAACTCCCCATCAAGTTGGAGCATATAATGCTCAGCTTTGACAAATAGAAAGAAATCTCAAACTCGCAATACAAGGCACTACGTACAATATCAACTCAGCGCATACACAACTGTCGGTTGTGACGTTGCTTCTCATGTCGTGTAGGTGAGGAGGAACAAAATGGGCTGGAGTGTGAGTCGAACTGTACTAGGCCGACTAGTCGAGTCGGGGGGGGGGGGGGGGGGGGGTAAGTCAACCTGTTTAATCAGGCCGACTTACTAGCCTAGTCGACTGACTACTCGACCGATTTTTACATAGAGATTTTTTATTTTTTTGCTTTTTAAAAAGAAAAATATTCTAATATGTGTAATGTTGTATTTAAAGTCAATTACTGCATTTGTTTCATTGTGGTAGTATAGAAAATATGCAAATTTATGTAAATATATAAAAATACATGTAAAAAATGATTTATATATTTAAAGTAATTAAAAATTCAAAACTGACTAATGACCGATTATATCCGATTAGTCGTCCGACTGTCTATTAATCCTTAGTCAGTGACCCTACCAACCGAGTACGACTACTGATTTATGCAACCTTGAAGTCACTGAACCTGAATGAGTCTCCTCGTCGGAGTACTCTGGCCTTCCACATGTAGAAGACTGTCAATCATGTGGATAATTGCTCCATCTCTGAAGAGTCGAACGGAAAAATCCGTGGAAACATCCCCATCGAAGTCTACAATCGCTGGAGAATGGAGTCTGAAAGACTCCTCGTCGGAGAACTGGGACTCTCCCATACTGGCTCAGAGAATGGGATCTCTACTCTGGAGTCCCTATGAAACCACATGAAAACCCTAGCCCACAATGGCTTAGAGAATGTGATCTCTATTCTGAAATCCCTATGGATCACATGAAAACCCTGAGGCGACCAAAACAAAGATGGGGACCACACAACTGATGATCGCATATCTGCAATCGAACTAAAGACTTCGAAACAATCTGTCGAGTTTGACTTCGGACTGTAGAGTTTAAAATCTGGCTGGCCTGGAATATGGACTGGAGGATCTGAATGAGTCATCTGAATATGAGCCATACAACTCTACACAATACTCCCCCTTTCTCCCATACTGGTCGAAAAACAATGGTGTCGACCAAGTTGTGAGAAGAGCTGAAGAGGGGAAGGAACCAATGAATCACATAAGCTGATCTCAATTTTTTCTGAGTTTTCTTTTTGCAATTTTTTTAAATCATTTTTCTCTCGGCTATTTCTCCTCTTTTCTATAGCCATCTCATTCTTTTTTTCTTCCGCATATAGTTGTTTTGTACGCATCCTTTTTTTTAGCCGTTCATTTTTCTGATTTCCCCCTTTTTAAAAACAAGGCACATTGGGCCTTTAAAGACCACCACACAAAGAGTAGGGTTCCCACGATGGGAACCCTTTTGTCGCTAGAGATATCTCTCCTGTCACCAACACAAGGGCTAGCGTTGGAGAGAGGTGCGCCGCAAGGAGGTATGCCTTGGAGGGTTGCGCTTCCGCCAAGGGGAGGTGCTCGAGTGGGTCTTCGCCATGGAATCGTTGCTGCCACCATCGCCTGATGGGATTCTTCCAGATCTCTACCAAGATCACAAAGCCCCAAGAAAGAGCATGCCACTTGGAGGTTGAGCAGCTTGAGTAGGGCTCGTCTCTTGGAGGGAGGAGGTGGCACGAGGGAGACGCCTAGAATAGATCCTCTTCGAGGATCCCTTAGAATCACGCATGTTTCAGCTAGCTCGGGAGCCGAGAACGCTCGATTCGGGTTTTCCCATAATCGCCATCATCTCCCTGGAGATAGCGGCATTAGAGCATCGCATGTAGTTGTAGCTACACAGGATGATCGACCTCGTGTTGCTTGCATGAAGGAAGAAGATGGTGCTGCCAGTTGGGGGTTCTAATGTTCGTTGCCTGGGGGTTCTTTGGAAACCTAGCAGACGCGCCGCCACACCGCCATCGTTGGTGCACCCCAAATGTTTCGTCTATGCCTGGAAATGCTAAAGAGATGGCTGCCTAGAATTGCATAATCAAACGATAAATTTGCACAAGAGCATAAAACTTGATGCTACGACGATCTTCACAACTTGCAAGTGAATTAAGATTTCAAGAAGAAACCCTAGACCTTGTATCTTAAATCAATCAAAATATTCTCAGGGTTAAATCTTCCAGAACGATCAAGAAACGAATCTGCTTTGATAATTGAATCTTGAACAAATCATGAACATAAAATAATTAATACTCAAGAATTGAATCCGCTCTGATACCATGTTACAAAACGAGATTGTGAAAGTGTAATATCGGAGATAAAGAATAAAAACAATAAAGAACACCGGGACTTTTACGTGGAACCCTACTCCCTAAGGAGCGGGATGAAACCAACGGAGAACATCTCAAAGGGCGGATGTGTTCATTGAACTTTCTCTCATCTGATATAAGTGGTGTGGGGCTTCTTATATAGCCCCCACTAAGTCTCCAAGTCCACAACTGGTAGATATGGGACTAAACCACTGGATGTGAAAATTGGACCCTGGAGGTATCCAATTACCCATTTAGACAAGTGGCGCACATACTTCAACAATGTAACTTGCATCAAAATCAATAACAAATGCATGCATTCATAGGTAATATATTATTGTGCAATATGACATAGTGACACTTATATGATAACTTAACCTAAGTATGTGATCATCTTATTAAATGCATTACTAGCTCATGTCCTTGTGTTCAACCCTGGACTTATCTAGGATATAAATTAAACCTCGATCTATTCACTGAGATTTATTCATCGAGGTTCAGATAGATTGTTAATCGATCACATTACAACGATATTAAATTAGGTTAGCCGATTGACAGTTCATCAGATGGCACCATTACGGGGGACACTACTTCATTAATGTATTCAGTTAGGTCTAAACATTTAGTTAAGTGATTTTTTGGATTATTTAGGTCAAATGTTATATTGTGTTGATTTTGTTTTGTTATGTTAATGTTATTTGTATGTTATGTCATAATGTTTATAGCTAGCTATCTATTTTATTGCATCTAATCAATATGTTGTTGTGGCAGTGCCCGTGAAGTCGAGGATGCTTTGTGATACACGGAGGCGAGGAGCTTGAAGCTCCAGCTGAAAGGAGTCTGCAGTAGCTGAAGAAGTCTAGGGGGAGCTAGCTAGTTGTACTTTGTAATAATTCTGTATTTATTATGTGTTGTAAATAATTGTAATGATTGTCATTTAGAGCGATTCTAGTTTGAGAACTCGTGATTGTATTAAGAGACTTTAATTATTTATGTGGTGTGCCGATACCCGTTACACCTTTGACCCAAGAGTGGTGCTCGACTTCAGTGGTCGAAATTATGATAGGCATGCGGTTTTTAGAGCTTCTTTGAGGTTATTTATCCATGTGCTATCGTAATTATAGATCACACACATCTTAAGATTCATAATGAGACACACCTAGCTCATTCTACCTAGCTCAAATAACTTCATATTCTTCCTGTTAATAGAAATCATGCTTAGGAGTGATTTTTCATCGACTTGCATACATATAGATTAATTACAGTCTTGCATTCACATGGAGAGAGCTGGGAATCACTATAAGTATTCTTCAATCTGAGCATTCATCATTATTTCTCTCTTGCATTTCTCGATTCCTTCGTCTTGAGTTTGTAACTTAGGTTAAAAGGAATCAGGAATGGACATTAGGCGATGTATTTTTATGCTCATATTAACTTAAATGATAACTGAATTCTTAAAATTGGACTTATTTAAGCAAGTCGATCAAAATTCAATGGAGTAAATTCAACCTTGTACTACGGGAGAGCAATCCTCTCATTATTCGCAGGTACATACCTCTAGACAGAGTAGGTGATGACGAATCTCCAAGGATAGAGCCCAAGTCCCTAATCTTCCACCCTAAGTCTCCACTTCTGACTTCCACGGATTTGGAGTTGCAAGGGCTTGCCTCCGACCTTAGGCTACGTTTCGGTTGTGTAGGCCATGTAGTTTCTCTATGGGTGTGATTAAACCCGGCAGCCCAAGCAGATCACCCATTTGATTGAGAGCTATTAGGAGTACCGTTGGACGTAAGGATACTCACTGTGAGTAACAGATTCTATATTTTACTATCACCAATTAAAACCGACAAGATAATTCGGTCGAACTCTCATGGCCTCAAGTGTAAAGTTGGTGAATTAAAGGGTTTTCTATTGTGTTTGTCTTGTGTGAGTTTCTTCTTACATTATAAGAACTTCCGTAGGGCCTTCTACTCCATTAAACTTTTTATGATTCACATCATAATAGATTCAACATCTTAAGATTCACTTATTCTTTCTTGTCTAACTCGAATTCAATTCATTTAGCTCTCGGTTTCCTTTTCTTTAGGATCTTATTCTTTACTTAGGACACTTCTGCTAAGGTATAGTGGGGAACTGAGCCCATGTGTGACTACTCCCTCTATTCATTTATTAATTTTACTACCCTCTCATTTTGTACTTCATTCCTACACTTATTTAAAGCCTAAGTATATGGAGGAGTATCGGTTCATTTCTTTTACAATTCCTTTATATTTAGTACAAGCTATGTCTTCAATTCACTTTGTGCTCTTTTACAATTCCTTTATATTTAGTACAAGCTATGTGTTCATTTCACTTTGTGCGAGGGCATAACACAAGCTAAGTATAGGGGCGTGTACGTATATATTCCATATATACTTTATCCATAGCTTGTACTTTGAAATGTTTTCTTATTATTATTATGAGCTAAGGGTAAAGAGATTTTTGAACTGAATTTGTAAAATGATTTGTAAACTATAGAGATATAATTTATGTTATTTGTATTGTTTCATATTTTCTTTATTCTTATGGACTCTTGATGTAATTTACCCATAGGCTACTCCCCTATATAAGAAAGCCTAGGGTTTATGGAATAAACAACTCTTTTGATTTTCCCAACATGGTATCAGAACGGCGGGCCTAGACCGGAGCTCCTGTACCCTAACCCCACCGCATGCCACCTCCTCTGTGCGCTGCCCCTTCTCGCGCGTTGTCTCCTATGTGCATCGTCAACCCTGTATGCCCATTTCCCTCTCTACGCACGTGTGCAGCCACGAGTCAAATTCTTAAGTAGTACCTGGGATTTACTTAAATACCCAGGTTCTACAAAATGTTTTTTTTACTTAGAAACTACAAAAGTGTCGCATGTTCAACATGCGACACCTGAAAAGCTTTTTTTTTACTTGGAAACTACTGGAGTGTCGCATCTTCAATATGCGATATGTATAGATCTCCCTGGATATGTTCCCCAATAGTTCCAGGAACTTTCTCACATATCGCACGTTCAACATGCGCTATATGAGAAAGTTCCTGGAACCATTCCAGGGAGTTTCTCATATAGCGTATGTTCAACATGTGCCATATGAGGTTCTCCCTGGAACGAATCAGGGAGTTTCTCATATGTCGCATGTTCAACATGCGATATATGAGATAATTCCTGGAAATTGACAGGCCAGGTCTGGAGATAGAAGCTCATCTTTTGGCCTTTAGTCTTCTTAGGAGAAGAGACCAAACAAGAGCAAAGACGAACCTTCTCTTCTGCCAGACTAAGACCGTAGCTGTCAATTTATGTGGCTCTTCCTACTCAAGTTATGTGCTTTCATGTCGATGAACACACATTCAAAAATGTCTCCACAATCAGAAATGTGGGTTTTGTATGCACAGACACTCACAAAAGATTTATATTGATGCAGAAAGACAATCACAGAATTTACATATATTGAATTGTCCACGGATATACACTTCCATTTTTGTATCACATTAACAACTATAAGGTTTACAACTCAACACATTCTCCTACGCTGATATGTTATCGTTGAATCACGAGGATGGAAGGGTAACAAAAGGTTCGCCTCGTCTATCATGTTGATTTGCGAGATTGGCAAGCAACGGGCATCTTTGAGAACTGCATTGTAGCTTTCGCTCAAATTTGTGGTCATCTGACCAAACCTATAACCACCGTCGTAAGCCAAGGTTCATTGCTCACGACGACAATCATGAGACGAAAACCATCGACCTGCTTCATTATTCCACTCTTGTAATTTCCTCATGAAGTACGCGAACTTTCTAGTAGTCGTTTGTAATGCTGCTGCTTGAACCAGGGCTTTCATGAAGCCGTTTTTGAAAACGCTATTGAAGTTGCTCGCGACGTGCCTTGTACAAAACCGCCAATATGCAAAGGGTTCTAACAAGTCCACGTCAGCATCTTTCATAGCGGATTTTATTCCAGAATGCCGGTCGGAAATGATACATATTGGCCCAGCTCGCATGCTGATTACCCTGATACGTACCAATGATAGAAACCGCTTCCACGAAGGACCAGATTCCTCGTCAACAATTCCGAATGCAAGGGGAACAATATGTTTATCCCCGTCAATCCCGCAAGCAATGAGCAATTTCTGTTTGTACTTCCCGTACAAATGGGTCCCATCAATACTAATCAAAGGGCGACAATATTTGAATGCCTCAATTGAAGGCCCAAATGCCCAAAAGCATCGTTCAAATCTACGGCAATGCAGTTTCCGAGTATTAAGATGGTCGCTGTATTCAATATCAATTTCAGTCCCAGGAATAGCAGCCTTCATTGCATGCAAAAGATAAGGCATTTCAGTGTATGACTTCTTCCAGTCACCAAATACAATTTCGATTGCCTTCCTCCGAGCATCCCAAGCCCTTTTCTTTATAACCCAGTAGTTGTACATCTTGTGGATGTGAGCTCTACAACTCGAAATACGAACATTAGGGTCATCCCTAACAAGAGTTAGCAACGACCTAGACATGAATTTGTAATCCAACTGAGGGTGATCCTGATTAACTGTGTGCCCCAACAACCTTGGAGATCACCCACAGTCCATCAAATTTTCTAAAATATCCGCGTAAATACTAAACACAACTATTCAATCTCTGTGTGCAAAAAGCCGACAATATCAAGCTGGTTGATTCCTTAACAATGAAGTCTTAGTATGCCAGAATGTGATACTTCTTTACAGCGTAAATCAAATCTTCCCTACTTTTGAAGGTTCTACCCTTGCGTATTTTGTCAACGACACCATCAAGTCGAGACTTCTTTCGAATGTCATCTTCATAGGTTGAACGAGTATTTGATCCTCTAACCCCAAAAAGGGTATATGGGGAACGATAGGTTGCGTGCTTTGTTCATCAGCTGGGATCTCCTCGTCTACCGCATCATCGTCGACATTCCAACCACTACCTTCTTCCAGGTCATCATCTGATCTCCAAGGGATGAAATCATCCAAAGCGTGATTAACCTCTCGCATCAACGAGTCACTTATCCGCCATTCCTGATCCGTACATGGTTGTGTTATGGGCACATCAGTGTCGAAGGAGGGATCCATGTTAGGGACAACTTTTGGTTGTATGCTAGGAAAGATTGTTGGTGGTGTGTTACGGACAATTGTTGGCTGTGTACTCGGGACAACATTGGGGACTTCGCTCTCATAGACAACTTCAACAATAATGTCAGTAGGCATTGATTTCCCAATTGTCTGAGCATACACAAAAACTCCCTGCACATCATCATCAGCGACGATAGAGGAAAATGACGGTTCTTCCCCTGGGCCTCGAGGGATGCGATGTAACAATCTGATTTTTTGACTATTGGCATCCAGGTTGAACTTACAGTAAACCAAGTTCAAAATCTCGTCGAACGTCGTATTAGGCATTAATCCAAACCCCCGTACGTTGGTCGTCGAACCGCCAATAAGTGTACCCTTCAAATGAAACATACAATACAACTCCTCCAATCCGACCTAATACATGACACGACATACAAGTAAAAAAATACATTCATGAAATGAAGAATCATATACATATTATACAATCAACAATCTCAAGAAAATTTTTTTACCAAGTCCAATGTATGGAAGATCGGCTAAGCCCTAGTGGGAGGCAATGGAGGCTAGGACGGTACCGACCAAAGAAGAAACGGAAAAGGAGTTCTTAGCGCACCTAGGAGTGATAAAAAATGAGGTTTCTCGGAGTGGGGGAGGCCGAGGACGGCGGACGCCACGGGGGGGTCGCGGGCGGCAGCTGCTTGAGAGGGGAGTTCGGACTTCGCGTGGGGAGGCTGAATGTCGTGCACAACTTTTATTTGGCCCAGATAACGCATATTAGATATGCGCTACACATATCGCATATTGAAGATGCAACACTCCTGTAGTTTCTAAGTAAAAAAAAACTTTTCAGGTGTCGCATGTTGAGCATGCAACACCTTTGTAGGTTATAAGTAAAAAAATATTTTGTAAAACATGGGTATTTAAGTAAATCCCAGGTACTACTTAGGAATTTGACTCGTGCAACCATCCCCTTCTCTGCGCGCCAACTCCGTGCCCCCCCCTTCAGCGCACAGCACCATCGTGTGCTGCCCCTAACCTTCGCGCGCACTGCACCTCCGCGGTCTCCTCTGCACGTGCATCTTGTCCGACCTCCGCCTCTACCTCGGACTGCCCCGTATCGCCTAGGCCATCATCGACTAGGCCCTCTCTTGCTGGGGTCGTTACATAGGTTATCGTCGAACCTTCTTCCTTATGGGTTTGGTTGCTTGAGTCTACACATGCAACCGAACCCGTGAATGTCAGTGTAGACAACTATATCTTCAGTCTGCAACCCTAGTCTTCTATTATCATCATGTTAGAAAGCAAGGCAGATATTCCATCTACAGGTGCCTTCAAAGGTCCTGTGCATATTGTGAAGATGGACAGGTTAAATTATGAACTGTGGGCAATGCAGTTCATGAGTATGATGAAGTCGACCGGTAAGAAGCACATTCTTACTGAGGAAGAGCCTACTGAGAAGACTGGGGTCAACGCCTCATGGGAGGCGGATGATGCATAGGCCAAGGTTTGGCTATCTGGAACATTAGCAATTGAGATTGCAAATGATATTCTCCATCAGCCTACTACAAAAGCAATGTGGGATATTCTGGCTGCTACCTATTCAGAGGCAAAGAATGAGACAAAGATTCTGCAACTCCAGCATGACATCTTTACAATCAAGCAGAATGGGCGGCCTCTACACTCATTATACACGTCTTTACGTGGAATATTTGAGAAGCTCTACAGCTTCATGCCTCTCACAGCCACTCCTAAGCAGCAGAAGACCTACAGGAATGCCACTATGGTTGGTGTATTCCTGGCTGCCCTTGATCCAGAGTACGAGGTAGCACGTTCCCAGATCTTGGCAGATTCCACTATTCCTCCGATGGAGGAAGCCTTTTACAAACAGAGTCGTATTGCTATTCCTTCATCTACTGCCAATCAGACCACCTCAGCTATGGCAGCATCTCGAGGTCGTGGGGGTCATCATCAGTTTCGTGGTCATGGACCTCGAGGTAGAGGGAGTCGTATTCGGTAACCATGCACTTTCTGCCATCATTCTGGACATACCGAGGACATGCTATTCCAAACATGGATTTCCTGCTTTTGCACGAATAGCTGAACAGATTGAACCTCAATCTGCTTCTTCTTTGGATCAGCGATTTGATGATCTTGTAGCTCGTCTGAGGGGTATTATCCCTCCATCTGGTCCTGTTACATCAACACCAACCTCTGAGAGTCATTCTGATGTTGCTGCTTCTATGCCCACCAGTACCTCAGGTAGTACTTATGCATTCACTAGCAGTAGTGGATCTGATACTTTAGAGTGGTTTATGGACTCTGGTGCCACACATCATCTATGTGGTGATCGAGGTCTACTTACAGCCTACCGACAGGTTCCTCCAGGACGCACTGTGGTTATTGCTAATGGGACGCACTCCCTGATTACTGGTCAGGGGGAGATTAGCCTGACACCATCTATGCACCTCAAGAATGTGTTGCACGCACCTGATTTTTCTATGAATTTGTTATCCATTAGCCAACTTACAAAGGATTTACATTGTCGAGCAATTTTTGATCCATCTTCTCTCATTTTTCAAGACATCGTTACAGGAAACGTGATTGGGCGTGGCTATGAGCAGGGTGGACTATATCGCCTCAGTCAGACTCCATATGTCGGAATCTCCTCTCTTCCTACTAGACATGTCTCTTCATTCATGTGGCACCTGTGCTTCGGCCATCTACCGCTTCAGGAATTGTGTTGTGTTTTACCCCAGGTTTCTCCTCACACGTCCATTCAATGTGAGGCTTGTCAGCTGGGAAAGTATCATCAGTCTACCTTTCCCAGTCGTCAGTGTCGGAGAAGTAGCTCCAAGTTTGAGTTGTTTCATATTGACATTTGGGGTCCCAGTCGTGTTCCTGATCATCAGGGGGATACAGGTTTTATATTGTCATTGTGGATGATTTTTCTCTTCTATCTTGGGTCTTTTTATTAAAGAATAAATCTGAAGCTAGGAATATTATCATAAATTTCATAAATGAAGTTCGTAATGTCTTTTATGCGTCTGTGAAGATTGTGAAAAGTGATAATACCTTGAAATTGTGTACTCATACTCTCTCAAATTATTTTTCAACATAAGGAATTATCTACCAAACATCATGTGCCTATACTTCCCAACTACAGAGCCGTGCTCCTCATTCTTTCTGGGGCGATGTTGTCCTAACGGCATGTTATCTCATTAATCGCATGCCGTCATCTATCTTAGGTGAGAAGATTCCTTTCTCCTTGGTTTTTCGTGAAAAAGAATTGTTCTCTCTTACCCCATGTGTGTTTGGCTCGGTTGTCTTTGTCCACCAGTTGTCTCCAGGTATTGACAAGCTCTCTCCTAGGATTGTCAAGTGTGTTTTAGTCGGGTACTCCAGGACATAAAAAGGCTACAGGTGTTATGATCCGTTGCGCAGGAAATACCTTGTTAGTGCCGATGTCACCTTTTTTGAGTCTGATATGTACTTCTCTCCTTCAGGTGATCGGTAGGTATCCTCAGACACTGATGAAGCCAAATACATGCCACCACCACCTCCACCTATACCTGCACCTCCACCACTACCTACATCACCTGCACCTCCTGTTACAGTTCATGTTCCCCCATTGCCACTGCACTATGCCCGTTGGCCTGCTTCTGCTCATGGTCAATGCTCATCATCTAGCTCTCCTGAGGTATGTTCTGAGAATATAATTTCTAATGATTGATCTAATGATTTACCTGAACAGACTGTGTTACAGAGGACAAATGAGGATGCAAGTGATTTGGATCTAACTATTGCGCTTCGGAAACAGAAGCGTAGCTGCGTGTCATATCCTATAGCATCCATGGTTTCTTTTGATCGTCTATCTGGTGAATTCAGGAGTTTTGCTATTGCACTATCTGCCGTGGATATTCCACGGAATTACCAAGATACATTGAAGGACAGTCGATGGGTTTAGCTATGGAAGAAGAGATGGCCGCTCTTCAGTCAAGAGGTACCTGGAGCCTTGTCCCTGCACCTACCGATGTGTCTACAGTGAGCCGTAAGTGGGTCTTCACAGTTAAGCAGAATGCAGATGGCAGCATTGACAGATACAAGGCACGCCTAGTTGCCCGTGGGATTACACAGACATATAGGGTGGATTATCTTGATACATTCTCACCGGTTGCTCGCCATTCCACCTTACGGATCCTTCTTTCTGTTGCGGTTATTCGTGATTGGCCATTGTTTCAGTTAGATGTTAAGAATGCATTTTTATATGGTGATTTACAGAAGGAAGTCTACATGCAACAACCACCTGGTTTTGTTGTTGAGGTGAAGTATTCTAAGGTATGTAGACTTCATAAGGTTATCTACGGCCTTAAGCAGAGCCCTAGAGCTTGGTTCCAGAAGCTCTCAGACTTGTTTGAAAAATAGGAGTATAAAAGTTCCAATGCATATCATTCCCTGTTTATACAGAAAACATCCAGAGGTATTATTGCAATTATGGTGTATGTAGATGATATCCTACTTACAGGTGGCGATGTACAAGGAATTCAGAGGGCGAAAAAAATGCTGGGTCGTGAATTTGTCACCAAGGATCTTTGAGTCCTTAGATATTTTCTGGGACTGGAGTTCGCCAGAAATCCACATGGACTTGTGATGACCCAGAGGAAATATGTCACTGACTTGCTGAGTGAAAAAAGAATGCTTGGATGCCGACCGGCCACTACACCTATGGATCCAAGCATGAAACTATATGGTGATGACACTGATGAGGTGGATAGGAGAAGATACAGAGAACTTGTGGGAAAACTTCTTTATGTTACCATTACCAAACCTGATATTTCTTTTGTTGTTAGTCGGGTGAGCCAGTTCATGGAGCAACCACGTCAGGTACATATGGATGTTATACATATGATACTCAGGTATCTTAAATCATCTCCAGGTGCAGGTCTATTGTTCAAGAAAGACAAGGAGATTGCTATCTCAGCGTGCGTAGATGCAGACTACGCAGGATATCCCAAGGATAGGAAGTCCACCACTGGATTTGTTGTATATGTTGGAAACTCTCTTGTCTCATGGAGAAGCAAGAAGCAAACTGTTGTAGCCAGATCCAGTGCTGAGTCTGAATATAGGGCTATGGCCCAAGTTAGAACAGAAATGATGTGGGTGGAAGCTGTTCTTACAGATCTATATATAGAAGTCCCACTTCCTATAGCTCTGGAATGCGACAATGTGCTATATTTATTGCCAACAATCCAGCATTTCATGAACGAACTAAGCACATTGAGGTTGATTTTCACTATATACGAGATATGATACAGAAGGGTTTTATTTCTACATCTCATGTTAGCTCAGAGGACCAAACTGCAGATATCTTTAACAAAGCATTACTTAGATGGCCATTCCAGAAGTGCTCCTCCAAGCTGAGCATGATCGATATCTATACTCCATCTTGAGGGGGAGTGCAGAGATATAATTTATGTTATTTTTACTGTTTCAAATTTTCTATATTCTTATGGACTCTTGATGTAATTTACCCATAGGCTACTCCCCTATATAAGAGAGCCTAGGATTTATAGAATAAACAATTCTTTTTATTTTCCCAACATAAAAAAGTTTTACAAAACTATATCCATATGTGACATGATTTTTGTAAAATGTTTTACTTATTGTTTGGAATGGGGATTTGAAACATATTTTATAAAATAATTTGTAAAATATTTTGAAAATCTTTATATCCATGTGATGTGATTTTTGTAAAGAAAAAATATTTTTAAAAATTATTTGAAAAAGGGTACTGTGACACATTATTTTTATGTACACTTACAAAATTATTTGCAAATAAAAAAATCAATCAAAACTCTTAAAAATACTAACTAATAAGAGGTTTTATCTTCGATACTTTAACATCATACAAGACTTGTGTAGTTCAGGATACTGGTTTATATTGACATTTAACTCAGAGTTAACCATTCTTGGTCATTAGGGTTCTTAGAACTTGAATACTTAAACTCCCTAGTTTGAAATGTATACATGTGATATTACATGTAGAATCTCTAGTCTCAAAAGAATATAACCGACACTTCATTTGCACGATTGCATAGACTTTATGATGAGTCATGGTTTCGCATAAGGGACTAGGATGAGAGGTTTGAGTTTGAACCTAATTTAATGATGCTCGAGGATGGGATAAGATTGAGGATCGCTTCATGAAACTTGAGCATCAACACCTTAGCTAGTATGAGAACAAGGTTCTCATACTATCTGAATCATAACCTAAGTGCCAGTGTGTTTTAAAACAATAAAAGTGTTGATCAGTATACGCCAACTTGGTAAATGTTGTGGAGCCAGCCACAAAGAAAAGAATGAAAAGAAAAATATGAAAAAAAACTCATACATTCCAAAGAGAAATTCAAAGATCTCATGACGAGTGCTTCCAAGCTTTTCAAAGTCTCCACTTGGACCAACCCAATTAGGCCATATGAGTCGGGTGAGCATGATAAAAGGGCTCTACATCGTTAGCGATACAAGTCTGGGTGTTGAATATATGATAGATACTCAAAAGAGACAGACTCCGGTGTATCCCAAAAAATAAATGGAGATGACTCAGTATTCTTGATGGACATATTGATCAATGCTAAAAAAAATACATGTATTTGTTAATAATGAACTTGAGAGATCCTTGTTCTTATGTAAGGAGAAAAGAATTGACACAAAAAAAATATCCTCCAAACTTGGCCATTTCATCTCACCCTTTTCAGTCTGACAACTAAAGAGACGGTAGAATGAAGCGAGACTCGATTTATTCCCTAGTGTTAAGGGTTGGGCCCTTAGGAAAATCTTTTGAAGTGGAACCTCGGGCGAAGCTTTGACTCTACACTTGTGTAAGTAGTCTACACTAAGTACGACTCCTTATATGTATATATATATATATATCTACAGAGAGTCTGATAACTAGGGAAGTTAAGTTCCTTTTGACTAATACTTGGTTGAACATAGAGTTTGAGAGTCACATGAAACTTGTGCCTTGAATGCCAAGTCTTGTTCATAACATGTACATTCAGGGATTCAACTAACTTATTTGTTCTTTATTTGCTCGAGGACGAGAAAAATGTAAGTATAGGAAGTGATAAATCCATAATTCAACAGCTTTATGTAGATTTATAATCCCTCTATCTTAAACTATTTCACTAATTTAACTATTAATTAAAACATTTTAACATCTGACACCTTGTAAATAAATAAGACTAATTAATGTATATTAATAAGGTCTGAAAATATCAGTATAAGGTCCCCTTATTTTCTGTGTTTCTCCTTATTAAAAATCCAATAAAAATTAGAATAATATTGTACATAATATGTTTTATATTATTCTTTATATAAATTCCAAAAAATAATAAAAGAAATAAATAAATTCATTAAAAATACTTACTAAATTAATAACTATATATATGTTGTATTTTGGTTTTAGATTCTACATGAAAGTTGTAGATCATGGAAGGATACACAACTTTCATATTGAACACTTTTTCATTTAACTTCAAATGATATTTATTTTTTTCTAAAGATTTATTCATTTCTTATTTTTATGATCGGGCCACATGGCCCAATCTCCTCTCTCCACCACGACCGGCCCTTCAGTGGCCCTCATCTCTGTCCAGAGTCGTCTCATCGCTTGATCAGATGGTCCCAATTCATCCTGACCCTGACCAAATCAAGATCGTATGATCTTGTGATCAAGTGATCCTGACTTTTCCATTTACGCCCAATCTCGAGCGGTTGGCTGGTGAAGGATTGTGACCCTTCGTCGCGCCAACTTCTCCTATTTTCCTGCCCTCATCGTGTGTCCTACTGTCGTGATTTCAGTTCCATTCTTTAACCCATACATTCTTTATCTTCTCCTAATCTCCATAACCTTCATTTCCTTCACGTGGGCGATCTGGAGGTGGTTGAAACCACCTCCGTTCAACCGCCTATCACCTAACAAAACCTCCATCTCCATTCACATATCAGATCATCCACCTTTATGCGAGATGCTTCCTATCCCTTCTCCTCTTCCGGTGACAACATAAAGAGGGTTGAGGGGCCAAGATAGAGAGGCATCTCCGGTGTTGATCCATGGCTGATAAGTCATGTATACGGCCATGATCGTGGTTGTCAGAGCTTCCGTCGTGGTTGTGCGGGTCAAATGAAGACCCGAGGCTCCGTTGAGCCTCAAACCCAAGCTATCTTCTTCACCATGCAACCTTGTTCAAGTTACAGGCAACGTATTCATTCTTTTCATTTGGTTTTTTTGTTTTAATAACGCATCTCTATTTGTAGTCACCTTCAATTGATCACACCTACTCTTTCACTAGACCTCCCTGATCTTTGCCAACACCTCTGATCGCCCCCTCCCCTTCTCCAGAACCTCCTCCTCATCCCTTTCCTCCTTTCCATTAGGGCTTCACCGTCCACCGCCCATATAGCCCTCCATTCACTTCACACTCCCCCATACACCCCTGCATGCCTCGACTATGCGTCTTCTAACATTTACAAGCATTTTCCCTTCAATGGTCGGAACTTCGAGGGGTGCTCCGTTCTAGAGCTCTGCCTCCAATGATGCCACGACCCATCCCGCTAACCAGAACGTGTCGCGACAGAGATCTTTCTGCTTCTTTTTCTTCAAAGTAAACATGTGGCAATCTCATCAAACATAACATCTTTGTATTTCAAGTTTACATTACAAAGAAGTGTCTTACACAAGTTCTATCTATTACAACTCCTTACAAAACAACAGACAGTACAAAAAATACAAAAACCATCTCCTTCTAGTGAATAAGCAGCCCTTTCTCCTTCTGGTCGTGATTCTGTTGATCTGTACATAAATATAATATAAAGGGATGAGTCTAAACCCATTTATGAGCTTAGATCCAGTGAAAGGATCTCAAGCTTTTTACATATAGCTAAAAGTTGAAATATGAGCATCATACCATAATCTTTGCTAAATATTTTGAAATAGCTTGAAAGAGACTTTATGACAGAAATCGCATAACAACATGCTAGTTTTGCAACTGAACACTGAAATCACTTCAAAAGAAGATAAACTGAAACATAATTATCACTATCAAGCTGTTTGCACTAATCACCACTGTGGCTAAGTTATCGACTCATGAACGCTGAAACAAAGCTAAGTCATACGTGCAGACGATCCCAAAGACCAAAAACACCCTGCATACGGCCCAAAGCCTATATGTATACAGAATGCGGACCCAAAGTCCTCTTGATACCATATCTAATGGTTTGCCATATCTAATGGTTGTTTCAGGGTCATATCTAATGACATCACCATATCTAATGGCTAGTTCACGAATTGTATAAAATACATATTGTGGTGCTTACTTTCTTATTCTGATTCTTTTCTTGCAACTAATAATCCGTACTCTTGGTAATTCATGCTTATAACAGCTAATTCATGGACATAAAACAATCTGACATCGCATGCATATTCTGACAACTAGAACTATTGAAAACCGATCCAGATTGCATAGTAACTGTGCAAAACATATTTCTTATATATAAAGCTCAAATCTAAGTAGTGAAACTTATGTTTTGTGTTCCACAAAGAATTATATGCTTGAAAACGTGCTATCATGATAAAACACTTGAAACGAAGTCTGAAATACGTTCTAAAGCCCTGATTTCATATCAACTGTATGGTACTTGCAATTCATATGTAAATGCTTTAGAAAACACGATTGCATACTTGCTATTCAAAACCATGCACAAAAACCTAAAGATTATTGCTTTAAAATAGCGCTTGAGAATCCCTCACTTGATTGTTATCAACTTGAGTCGGAATCGTCTTCTATAGTGAAAACCGCCTCAGATTTGAACACTACTGATTGATGGCGGACAGAACTTCGTTACGGCTTCTAATGCGCTCTCGGTAACCGACAAAGCTTCGCCGTGACTCCTATCGTGCTCCTCCAACAACCTTGACGGCCTTGTGGCTCTAAGGTGGTGAGAGGGGCGTGGGATGAAGTGAATAGAATGGGGAGGTCATGGGTATATATATGCCTCCAACCCCCTTACATGTGTGACATGTGTCAACATTTAAGGGAAGACACATGTTATTTCTCTAACATGTATGAAGACACATGGCAACACTTGCCATTCATACACCATGGCACATGGCTCATGCATGAGAAAACTTGTTGCCCAAGCCTGAGTCTACATTATGACACATGTTAGTCGTAGAATGATGACACATGGTAATCTTGGGTATTGACACTTGTCCTGAATGTATAATGACACGTGTCCCATGATTTCCCTCCATGTGTCCTACTTTTGCTAATGACACTTAATTATTACTAATGACGGGTAATCAGTAGTAATCACGCTTAAGTAGTCTTAATGATGTGATTATGATCTAATGAGCATAAATCTATAACATTGTGGGTCATGTACTAGTAGTGGCTTCTACTACTTATAAGCTACTACCAAACTTCCAAATTACTAGATGTGGTACTATGTTGGATGTGCTTCAAAAACCAAAGAACCTTTTAAAGTCATAATTATTCAAGATGGTCTCTGATTTATACAAAACAAGTTTCAATGAAATTGTTGCATCAAGGCAAATCTATTGACTGTGTCAAACGTATAGTGTAAACACTATCAATTCAATATTTCTTTGAAATAACACTTGATAACATTCAAAAGCATAGTGTAGCCATATTCTACAAAACTCACAACTACTCAAAACGCGTATTACAAATAATGCTGCACTGACTCCAAGTTACATTCATCATTCACCTGTCTGAAAGCCTCAACGATCTTCGCCAACTTCTCTCGAAGGTGTGACGACCTTCAGAGAGACATAAGGACCACAGAGGAGGAAGATGGAAGTCGCTAGAGCTCCACCCAGGACCATCGCGTGCGAAGGAGACCGGTATCCATGACAAGTTACTGTTGGATCTTATTGATCTGAAGGTCCAGTTGCATTCTTAGCCTCAACCATGAGCCAGGAGCCTTGGCAGGACCGAGTCTCTCCTCAAAGCCCTCGAGCCACCCACATGACCCGAGCCACTTGCCCCGACCGACACGAGCCCTGAACCTCACCCGCAAGCGCTTCGTGCGTGGGTTCTGGGGAGTTTGCATCTGAAGCCTCGCTATTTCTTCAAATTGCAAATCAGTTCTTTCGCCTCACACGTGACACATGGTGCGCCTGAAATATTGCATCTTTACCTTGTCGGTTCTACTTAATTGCATAAATAGCCCCGTGCATGGGTTATTTACATCTACACTCAAGTAAGTTTCTTTTTAATACTTTTATGCCCTTATTTGGACTGGACTGATTTGTGATATTTTATGTATTCGAATTAATATTTTCTTTGAAAAACTCCCCAGATATTTTATGTACTCAAATTATAGATAAGTCATTGGATTGTTTAATGCATTTTTTTAGAAGGAAAAGGGTGGCATCCCATGCTGGGACCCACCGCAAAAAATAAGTATAAATATTATGCTTTACAACTGTTTACACTGACCATGACAAGCATAAAGCCCCGCGTACATTCTCAGTATAACAACTTTGCCTCTAAAAAACGCTACCATTCCTAGTGCACCAGATTGCCCAGAGTAGAGCAAAAAGGTAAGCGTTGTCCTCATGCTTGTAATCACAAACCGATCTAATGCTTCCCCAAAAGCTGGCACAATCCTGCCCACTAAACCATGACAAGTTGGCCCTGCTCCAGATCTGGCAAGAGAAAGAACATGAGAAAAACAGGTAATCAACATCCTCCATCGCCGCCACACATCAAGGATAAGGATCCATCTCCACCCCCAATACTAGCCTCCAACGGGTCTGCGTGAGAATCCTACCAAGCCGAAGAAACCAAAGAAAGATCCTGATACGATTAGGTACCATGCTTCTCCAAATGATCTTGTTATCGACAACAACCTCCTGATTCACCCCCTCCCCATCATTCACCAAAAAACTTATATGCTTTTATCACCGAGAACTTACATCACCCCAAATATAGTGATCCCTGCCCACTGGCGGTCCCTCCACCTACCCAGATCCGCCTGCAAAGCTAAGAACTCTTCAACTCAGTGATCTGATTGTTAGCAATGTGACCCTGAGGCAAACTATTCCTGCAATAAATGTTATTGTAATAAATGATTTATCAGTAAAAGTTATTGGTTATGTTTCACTCCCTTTCTGAAATTGATTGAATGAATGCACTATAAGGTCCCTCTGTACAATTTGAGTTATGTATCATGGCCAACATGATAATCATACAGTTGTTGATTAATCATAGGCTGATGCTTGGATGAATATCTAAGGAGTTAGATAGAGGACTCATCTAGCATCATCAAATGATTATCAAGTGATGATCTCCAGCCTGAGTAGGAGATGGCAATCATTTCTCATTAGGCTGATATCTAATCGACCTCTTGATGCAGGTCCTCTGCATAGGAATAGTGATTCGAAGGTATCAGATTAGTTGAGTCAATGGGTTGACTTAACGAGATCGAGATAACCAAAGACCTATGTTGAATACTGTCACATCATAGGCAAACATCCTCTGACCAGAGACAGATGTATTGCTATACGTCTAAATGTGTACATTTGGCAGACCAATAGGTTGATGACCTAACCAAGGTCTATACACCGGCGAGCTAGTGTGCATGTAAGGGAATATGAGTAATACGGTCTCTCAAAGGGATCATACAGGTTCACTTGTGAACCGGGAGACATGAGCTCACTCATGAGGTGTTGGGACTGGCTGATCAAATTCCGTGCATGGTCGTCATGCTTTGGAAGCATGACATGAATTTGAAGGTAAGATATATGCTTTGTGAAAGCATATGATCTGTACCAAAATCCCAAGGACCAAGATTGAGAAACTTAGTGATCAAACCATGAAGATAACAGCGTAAAAGTGATCTATATCTTCAGGATGATCATAACTCTTCCAATATGCAGGATGTACAGGTATTGGGAATGCCTGAGGGCGATTTGATCATTAACGGTTGTATAACCATGACGCTTCCATTCCGAGGGAGTGATGAAACAGGTCTGGATTTTAGTGACTCCTCTCAGTAGAGAAGTAACCTAATCTTAGTCCATGTATTGGACATTGATCTGAATGAGATTCAGATGCAATGAGAAGATAAGGTCTACGGTCTTGATTTAATCAAGCATCTATGAGAGGTCCATGGGATCTGGATTTGAGATGTGATCTCAATATCTAAGTCACTATACATGGAACAATACAATCGCCATGTCTTTATCTCTAAGTATCTTAGGACAAATAGCATTATTCTTGAAGGGTTCAAGAATAATTCCATGAGATCTAAGCATTAAGAATTGATAATTAAATGTGATTTAATTATCTTGATGCGTGTGGAAATTATCCAATATAATTAAATGTGATTTAATTATTATGGATAAGAATAATGTGGATAGCAATATCCAATTATTCATAATATATTATAAATGTGATTTATAATGTATTAGAGAGAGCCAATTATAATTTATATTTGTTGATTAATTATTAATGTGTATTGGATACACATTGTTTAATTAATTAAAATGTAAATTATATTTTGTTTTGGGTTGTGAATGTGATTCACAATTTTCCAATGGCAAGATTGCAATATTCTCAAACTTAATTATGAATTATTTTTAGAGAATAAATTACAACAAAAGTTGTTGGATTAAATAAAGGAGAATTTCATGGATACATGCAATCTCATGAGATTTCATGAGATTGCCCCACTTGGTATAAAAGTGGACGGCTACCAAGTCCTGTATGTGGTTGTCTACTCTATCACATGAGGAGTGGAGATTTCCATGGTAATTATCTCCTTATTTGATCGGTTTAATTTAGGATTGATGTATATTTGATTTATCAAATATATTTGATCTAAATTAAATCATAAGTTGGTTTTTACCAACAACAATCTTGACTGTTGGATTGACATAAATCAATCTCATCCATTGATCTTATATATCCCATGGATTGAGATCCATGGATCCAAAAACCCTATAAATAGAGAGGCATACCATGCTCTCTTGTACATGCTTTTGGAAACACATCTCTCTCTCTTTTTCTCCTCACACGCCAACCCTCTCTCCCTCTCCTTGGTGGTCATCCACCAAACCCTAAGGGAGATAGCCGTCGTCGCCTACGCCACCGCATCGCCGCTTCAACGTTATTCGGTTCTCCATCTTCTTGGAGTGCTACGCTCACGAAGGAGACGTTCCATCTCGTACGACGAGATCAGGAGTTCACCGTGCTTGGATCAAGTCGTTGGATTGCGAGGACAACGCGACTCATCCCCGCGCTCGCAAGCTTCTTCTCCGACGATCGGACTTTAGACAGGAGGTCTCTTTTCGTAGAGACTCGATCAACCACACTTCAAGAGGTATTGCATTATACTTGTTGTGGTTATAGATGAAACGATCCGAGAATCGTTCTTGGATCATGTGGTTTCATCGCATGAAATTTTTTAAATTCCGATGCACCGAACAACTAGTACGACTAGTCGTTCTTCGTCGTATTCGATACGACGCTCACGCTTCCGTGATACGCTTGAGGATTATTCTATATCCTTCAAGTGGTATCAGAGCCTTAGGTCGAAAGTTTTGGATACGATCCACAAATCTAGGACGACTTGGGTTCGTAGAGGTCGCGAAAGATTTTGTCGCATTTGATTTTCGCACTCTGTTTAGTGAATAAATTCGGCCCTGTTTAAATTTTGAACACAAATTAATCACTTGGATTTTGTTCCCCATTAAATAAGGAAACCATAGGATCTGAGTTTGCGTAATTTTGGATTCCGTTTTGCTCGAGATATGGTTGTTTAATGAACATGTATGCACTATTGCGGGAACTGCAAATCATAACATGCTTAAAGAGTTAATTACTATTTAGATCTGCCTCGAAATGCATGAAATATCACTTAGGTTCTGTCCTAAATCAAATTAGCAATCTTTGAAAATTGATTTTGTCTAATTTGGATTTAAATTGATTGAGATATGTTAATTTTAGTAAGTAGGGGTCACTGCTGAAATTACAGTCCTAATCAAGAACCATGTGATTGTCAATTAATGAAATTAATTGTTTATTTCAAGAAATATTTATGGAAAATATTTGAGAAATATTGGAAATGATTATTTCCTTAATTGACTTGGCCTCAACCAATAAATTGATTAAATTTGATCTAGATCATAATTGGAAACACAATCACCAAACTCCTTTCTTGAATAGGATTGGGAATTTGTCTAGCAAATTTCCTTATAATCAAAAATGTTTTGATTATTACTATATGGTATAATTTTGGTTGAAGAACCAATGATCATCTCATGTACAAATTGATCTATTTGGCATTATCCTTTCCCGAGGCAGATATGGTGTCTAGTCGGAGATCGTTGGGGTAGCGTGTTGCAACGTATGTGGTCCGTCCCACTCTCGTCGGTACTGGCCATGACACCGGATAGGGACTTGATATGCCGAAGAAATCAAGATGTATTTTCTAATTATTAAAATTCAAATTAATGCGCACTTTGAGAATAATACCATATATATATTCAAGTAAAACAATCAAGTTTGCTGATTGAATTGGATTGATAATTAATTTAGTATATGATACAATTAATTATGTCCAACTAAAACACTCTATTATGATTAGAGTTGTTGATTCCCTTGGAAGAATTAATTACATGAATATGATTCATAATAACTAATTAAAATTTGAATATGAAATGGAGGATCACACAAGTGACATCCATGGTCTCCCATCAAGGTGAAGGGTTTCGTCGCCAAATATTATATGTAGGAGACGCCTGTCTGAAGTGACAGCTCCTATATAGATCTATTTGGATTGGGGTCGTTGCTTCTCGAAAGAGTAAGGACGTATGCGTAGTGACCCCAATATCGGGTCCTCATATTATTTGGGGTGATATTGGATTGCGCATAGCGAGTTGTATTCTTGTTGACGGTTGGTTCAATTAATGACGGGTCAACATCACCTTAGGGGTGGTGGGGCCCGGGTATTAAAGACCGAATTGGAAAATGCAAGTTGGACTTGCAAGGCAGAAGTGTTCCCGGCTTCTCTTTATTGGAATCATAGGTTCTTATATTATTGGGGATATGACAAAGATAAAGAGGAGATCCCAGTTCTTGCTTGAGATATACCGGTAAGTATATCTCTTACTTTGAAAGTGATTAAGGGAATAAACTTTCATAGTAGACATAGCAAGACTAATTTGATTTAAATAATGCCTTGATCAAAAATAAAATTAAATTGAATATATGGATTATATATTCTAATGTATGTGCATTCTTAATTTTAGAAAAATGAAGTCCATGAACCCACTAAGCAAGCTTCTGGAGGTCAACCAGTTAACCGGACCGAATTACTCGGATTGGATCCGTAATTTAGAGCTTGTTCTCTCGGCTGAGCGCATAAGTTATGTGCTCTCAGAAAACAAGCATGAAAACCCTAAATCAAAGGAAGAGAAAGCATACAATGACAAGTATGATAAGATAATTGTCTTGGCTAGATGCTACATCTTGGGTTCTCTCTCCAATGTTCTTCAGAAACAACATGTGGAGATGAGTACTTGCTAGGAGATAATGCAGAATCTAAAAGATATGTTTGGTGACATTAACCGCACCCAGCTGATAGAACGTTATGAAAGAACTCGTTCGCTGCAAGATGCAGGAAAGAACTTCGGTCCGAGAATATGTGCTCATAATGTTTGGGTACTTGTCAGAGCTGGAGACTCTGGGGGCAACCATGGATGCAGACGTGCAATCTGATTTCATCCTGCTATCGTTGTCCAAGTCTTTCAATAACTTTGTGGTTTCATTCCACATGAACAAGCTGGAATTGACAAATGCTGGGCTTCTTGCTGCATTAAAGTCTGCAGAAGACGTAATGAAGAAAGATGGTCCCGGCTGGCAGCGTAATGGTTACACAGGTCAGAGAGAAGCGCGGTCGGAAGACGGGTTCTCAGAAGGGCCCGGCCCAGAAGAGAAAGAAGAAGGGACAAAGTGTTAGCTCATCTTCTAATGCATCCACTCCAATGGCGTCGAAGAAAATCGACATTTGTCACCACTGCAAGAAGCCGGGGCACTTGAGGAGTAATTGCTCGGATTACCTGAAGTCAGTCGACAAAGGTAAAGCCCAGCAGGCATGAAATCTACTTTTATCATTGAAATCAGTTTTCTCATTGGATGAGAAGGAAGTTGGGTTGTTGATTCTGGTGCTTCTGTTCATGTAGCATTTGTTGCATTTGTTTCAGGGAAACTAGAAAACTTGAAGAAGGGGAGATAGTCATCCAGATGGGATCTGATGCAAGTGTTGCAACAGTCGCCGTCGGGACTTGTCGGCTATTATTATCTAGTGGTAGAGTCCTAATACTTAAAGAGTGTATTTATGTACCTGAAGTCAGGAGGAATTTGATATATGTATCTAAGTTAGTTAGAAGTGGATATTCATTCCTATTCTGTAATAAATTAGTCATAAGTCATTATGATAAATATATTGCAGATAGTATTTTGACTTCTGGTGGACTCTATGAATTGTGCATTAATGAGCATATCATGAATGTTACAACAACTAATAAAAACCCTAAAAGATCCAGGATAATAAAAATCATTCAAACATGATTTGACATCAAAGGGTTGGTCATTTATCTGTTGATAGGATCAATAGATTGATAAAGGATGGACCTTTGGATTTTCTACAGGTTCAATCTTTACCTACCTGTGAACATTGTATTCGAGGTAAAATGACTAGGATGCCTTTCCGTAACAAGGTTACAAGATGCGAAGGTATTATTGACCTAATACATACCGATGAATGTGGTCCCTTCAGTACCGCGACTCAAAATGGATATCGATGTTATTTGACGTTTATTGATGACCATTCGCGATACGGGTTTGTCTTCATATTACGTCATAAATCTGAAACCTTTTGAAAAGTTCAAACTTCAAAGAATTCAAGGCTTTGATTGAGAACCAAACTGATAGGAAGATTAAACGAATTCGATCTGATCGAGGTGGCGAGTACCTCTCAGATGAATTCAAGGAATACCTTAAAGAGGATGGAATTGTCTCCAATCTCACTACTCCTGGAATTCCCCAACTTAATGATGTTGCTGAAAGACGCAACAGGACCATCATGGATATGGTCCATTCAATGATGAGTAAAGCACATTTACCACTTAGTTCCTGGGGATATGCAGTAGAGACTGCAATATATATCCTGAATAAGATTCTCAGCAAATATGTACCTAAGACTCCTCATGAGCTCTGGTACGGAACCAAACCTGAGGATTTAGGGTTGCTTGGTTCATGCAAAGAACGTGGACGCAAGTAAGCTGGAATCTCGCACTCGTGAGTGTTACTTCATTGGTATGTTAGAGATGGTATTGGATACCAACTCTATGACCCTGAGACCCAAAAGATTTTTGTCTCTAGAGATGTGGAAATTTCAGAAGGATGATTTCCTTAAAGGTCAAGATAAAAGTGAAGTAGAGGAACTCATAGAATCCCCTAAGGATTCTGAGCTTCCTAGACCAGAAACTGAAGAAGTAAATAAAGATGAAACACGCATACCTCTTCGAAGGAGTTCGAGGGTGGTTGCACCACCTGAAAGGTATGGATTCCATGTGTCAAGTGAAAATGACAATGATCTTACTTCATTTGATGAAGCACTCGCGGATCATGACATGGATAGATAGATGTTAACAATGAAGTCAGAAATTGACTTCATGCATAAGTATGGTGTATGGACCCTAGAGGATCCACCTAAAGGGGTAAAACCCATTGGGTGTAAATGGATCTTCAAGAGAAAAAGGGGACCTGATGGGAAAGTAGAGACTTTCAAGGCACGACTCGTAGCCAAGGGCTACCACCAAAGGGAAGGCATCGACTACGATGAGACATTCTCTCCTGTAGCTATGCTTAAATCTATGCAGGACATTGCTAGCTATAGCTGCATATCTTGACTACGACATCTGGCAGATTTGGACGTCAAGACGGCTTTTCTCAATGGTACCTCGAGGGAGGATATCTATATGGAGCAGCCCCAAGGCTCATAACTGAGGATGGCAAAGTATGCAAGCTGAAGAAATCCATCTATGGCTCAAGCAAGCTTCTCGTAGCTGGAACATCAGATTTGACGAAACCATAAAGAGTTATGATTTTGTGCAGAATCCTGATGACTTGTGTGTACAAGAAGCTTAGTGGGAGCGCCATTGTGTTCATCGTGCTTTATGTAGATGACATCCTTATCATTGAGAATGATACAGGGATGATGACCAGTGTGAAGATTTGGCTATCCCATACCTTTGAGATGAAAGATCTTGGTGGAAGCCTCTTAACATCTTGGGTCTGAAGTTGTTCAGAAACCGAGAGAAGAGGATATTGGGATTGTCACAACATGGATACATTAAGAAGATTCTTGAACGATTCCGTATGGGATAGTTCCAAGAAAGGATTCCTACCCTTAAGACATGGTATCCACCTGTCTAAAGGAATGGCTCCTCAAACTGTTGAGGAAAAGAAAGCCATGGCTAGATGCCCTTATGCATCAGCTGTAGGAAGCTTAATGTATGCCATGATGTGTACTAGGCCAGATATCTGCCATGCAGTGGGAGTGGTAAGTCGTTACCAATTCTTCTATGGAGAACAACACTGGAATGCAGTAAAGAACATATTCAAATATCTAAGATGGACGCAAGATTACATCTTGGTCTATGGAGATGGTGATCTCCAAGTCTTGGGATATACGGATTCTGACTTCCAATCGGATATTGATGATCGAAAGTCGACATCAGGGTTTGTATTCCTGTTGAATAGTGGTGCTGTGAGCTGGAGAAGCAAGAAGCAGGACACTATAACCAGATTCAACAACAGAAGCCGAGTACATTGCCGTATCGGATGCTGCAAAGGAGGCGGTGTGGTTGCGCAAGTTCATCCTCGAGCTTGGCGTAGTTTCCTCTGATACTCCCATCCCGCTACTCTATGATAACACGGGAGCCATTGCACAGCGAAGGAACCCAGATGGCATCAGAAGAGCAAGCACGTAGAAAGGAAATACCACATCATTTGGGAGGATTCAAAAGGCGTGGTGACATCATCATCACCAAGGTGGCCTCTGCCGACAACGTGTTGATCCTCTTACCAACCCTCTGACACAGAAGGTTTTTCGACCAGCATGTAATGAGTATGAGATCAAGGATTGTTCCGGAATGGTTCTGAGGCTAGTGGAAGATTGTTAGCAATATGAGCTCGAGGCGAACCATTCCTGCAATTAAATGTTATTGTAATAATGATTTATCAATAAAAGTTATTGGTTATGTTTCACTCCCTTTCTGAAATTGATTGAATGAATCACTATAAGGTCCCTCTGTACAATATGGGTTATGTACCATGGCCAACTTGATAATCATACAGCTGTTGATTAATCATAGAGGTTGATGCTTGGATGAATATCTGAGGAGTTAGTTAGAGGACTCATCTAGCATCATCAAATGATTATCAAGTGATGATCTCCAGCCTGAGTAGGAGATGGCAATCCTTTCTCATTAGGCTGATATCAGATCGACCTCTTGATGCAGGTCATCTGCAGAGAAATAGTGATTCGGAGGTATCAGATTAGTTGAGTCAATGGGTTGACTTAACGAGATCGAGATAACCAAAGACCTATGTTGAATATTGTCACATCATAGGCAAACATCCTCTGACCAGAGACAGATGTATTTCTATATCTCTAAATGTGTACATTGGCAGACCAATAGGTTGATGACCTAACCAAGGTCTATACACCGGCGAGCTGGTGTGCAAGTAAGGGCATATGAGTAATACGATCTCTCAAAGGATCATATACAGGTTCACTTGTGAACCGGGAGACATGGGCTCACTCATGAGATGTTGGGACTGGCTGATCAAATTCCATGCATGGGTCATGCTTTGGAAGCATGACATCAATTTGAAGGTAAGATATATGCTTTGTGAAAGCATATGATCTGTACCAAAATCCCAAGGACCAAGATTGAGAAACTTAGTGCTCAAACCATGAAGATGACACGTGTAAAAGTGATCTATATCTTCAGGATGATCATAAGTCTTCCAGTGTGCAGGATGTACAGGTATTGGAATGCCTGAGGGTGATTTGATCATAAACGATTGTATAAACCATGACGCTTCCATTCCGAGGGAGTGATGAAACATGTCTGGATTTTAGTGACTCCTCTCAGTAGAGAGTAACCTAATCTTAGTCCATGTATTGGACATTGATCTGAATGAGATTCAAATGCAATGAGAAGATTAGGTCTACGGCCTTTATTTTATCAAGCATCTATGAGAGGTCCATGGGATCTGGATTTGAGATGTGATCTCAATATCCTAGTCACTATACATGGAACTAACAATACAATCGCCCTGTCCTTATCTCCAAGTATCTAAGGAGAAATAGCATTATTCTTGAAGGGTTCAAGAATAATTCCATGAGATCTAAGCATTAAGAAATTGATAATTAAATATGATTTAATTATCTTGATGTCTGTGGAAATTATCCAATATATTAAATGTGATTTAATTATTATGGATAAGAATAATGTGGATAGTAATATCCAATTATTCATAATATATTATAAATGTGATTTATAATGTATTAGAGAGAGCCAATTATAATTTATATTTGTTGATTAATTATTAATGTGTATTGGATACACATTGTTTAATTAATTGAAAATGTAATTTATATTTTGTTTTGGGTTGTGAATGTGATTCACAATTTTCCAATAGCAAGATTGCAATATTCTCAAAATTAATTATGAATTATTTTTGGAGAATAAATCACAACAAAAGTTGTTGGATTAAATAAAGGAGAATTTCATGGATAACATGCAATCTCATGAGATTTCATGAGATTGCCCCACTTGGTATAAAAGTGGACGGCTACCAAGTCCTATATGGAATTGGTGGTCGTCCACTCTATTAAATGAGGAGTGGAGATTTCCATGGTAATTATCTCCTTATTTGATTGGTTTAATTTAGGATTGATGTATATTTGATTTATCAAATATATTTGATCTAAATTAAATCATAAGTTATTGGTTTTTACCAATAACAATCTTGACCATTGGATTCACATAAATCAATCTCATCCATTGATTTTATATGTCTCATGGATTGAGATCCATGGATCCTAAAACCCTATAAATAGAGAGGCATACCATGCTCTCTTGTACATGCTTTTGGAAGCACATCTCTCTCTCTCTTTTTCTCCTCACACGCCAACCCTCTCTCCCTCTCCTTGGTGGTCGTCCACCAAACCCTAAGGGAGATAGCCGTCGTCGCCTACGCTACCGCGTCGCTGCTTCAATGTTCTTCGGTTCTCCGTCTTCTTGGAGTGCTACGCTCACGAAGGAGACGTTCGATCTCGTACGACGAGATCAGGAGTTCACCGTGCTTGGATCAACTCGTTGGATTACGAGGACAACGCGACTCATCCCCGCGCTCGCAAGCTTCTTCTCCGATGATCGGACTTGAGACAGGAGTTCTCTTTTCGTAGAGACTCGATCAACCACGCTTCAAGAGGTATTGCATTATACTTGTGGTTATAGATGAAACGATCCGAGAATCGTTCTTGGATCATGTGGTTTCATCGCATGCAATTTTTTAAATTCCGTTGCACCGAACAAACTAGTACGACTAGTCGTTCTTCGTCGTATTCGATACGATGCTCACGCTTCCGTGATGCCCTTGAGGATTATTCCATATCCTTCACCATATACCTGAAGAGACGACGGAGACCACGCTCCATGCATCCAAACATCTTTCACTGCCACCTCCAAGTTATCAGTCAACTACATGAGGCGCAGGTACCGCTCGCCCAACACCCCATCGCATGTCTAATCATCACGCTAAAAGTGAAATCGAGACCGATCCCCAAGAACCGGTCTCTGCTTCAACTCCAACTCCGAGATTACCTCAATAATCCCTTCCATTTTAAACACCATTAATGCATATTTGAACACCATTAATCCAATCAAAGTGATCTCAGTCTCGTTTAAAAGTCCTTACTCTTCTCTTTAATTTGATATAGTTAATCCTTAGATTTGATCAATGTATACTATTTAAAATTCAGAGAAGTGCCTTGAATATTCATTGTAAATGCAAGTGTATGAAACAATGTATTTACAATAATTGAACTCAGAGAATGTTTGATGTATCACAAATTTAATTAGGTTATATAGAAAATGATTTCATCACATTAAGCTAGATTTATATTCATTACTCTAATTACATTATTAAATAGGTATATTTATGAGTTAACTTAGGTATAAAGCATACACATATCTTAATGACTCAAATGACATTAGTGGATTTCAAGAATGTGGATTTTTAATCTAGGAGCATTACATTGCATTTATGCATGTACAAGTATTGAATTGTATTACATATCATTCTGTAGCATTTTGTATTAATGTAACTTGTATTAAAACTAATAAAAAATGCATGCATTCATATGTAATGTATTGTTGTGCAATATGACTTAGTTACACTTATGTGATCACTTAACCTAAGTATTTGATCATCTTATTAAATGCATTACCAGCTCGCGTCCTCGTGTTCGACCCTAGACTTATCCATGATGTAAATTAAACCTCGATCTCTTCACAGAGATTTATTCATCGAGGTTCTGATAGGTTGTTAATTTATCATGTTGGAGTATATGGTGTATGCAGCATGTGTAGGTGGGTAATTGGATCCCTCCAGGATCTCATTACCACACCACTGAGTTTAGTCCTACATCTACCAGTGGTAGGACTTGGATGCTATATTAGAAGCCCCATACCTCATGTATCATATGAGAAAAATGAATGAACACATCAACCCTTTGAGGCGTTGTCCCATGGTTTCATCTTGCTCCTCAGGGAGTAGGATTCTACATAAAATCTTGTTATTCTATCCATGTTTATTATTTATCACTGATTCCACTTCCGCATTCGTATTTTCTAACATGATATCAGAGCGGGTTCGATTCTCGAGGATTTTATGTTCTCTGTTTTGGTTCAAGATTCTATTATCAAGAAGATTCGGTTCTGGCTTATTCTTGAAGATTATTCCTATTCGTCTATTGTTCATGATCGATTTATATTCGAGAAGTTCTAGTGTTTCTGAAGAAACCCTATTTTTTGCAAGGTGATGCATCTTTAGCCAAACTCCATAGGCAGCATCGAGGATCCAACTGGGAACCCTGGGCGAAGATGATCTCCAAACCAAAGACATCATCTTCAACTCGATGCATTTCCCAACATCACCTACACACCATGGATCCCAAGTCCACGAGATTATCCTCTCTCTCCAAGCCTCTTCCAGGCGTCCTACATCTTCAGGAGGAAGGTGGCGATCCCACGATAATCAGAGATGCAACCCAAGAGCGAAACTCGCTCGCAGCATCAAAGAAAAAAAAGAAGAGAAGCAACGGACATGTGATGGCTTAGGGCTCCTCCTTCCTCTTTGCGTAATATTTACGCACAACCAATCCAAGCGATGTCGGCAGTGCGCTTCCAACAGATATCGTGAGACCATGTTGAAGGCTCCAGTGGAGGCAGCTTCTTCTTTGCGAGACCCTTCGATCTCTCCCACCAAGAGATAATGGGTTTCCTCCGAGAATCCTAGGCAGGCGACGATGTCACTGCTCCCTCCAGGAGGAGGCAACTTCCAAGGTGGCAATGCTCCTCCCAGATCCTCAAGACAGCATCCCCTCAAACCATGATGCTCCTTTTGCAATCTCCAAGAGGTAGTGGTGGTCTTCCAACGATAGTGGCGCGATGCCCTTAGTGTGAGGGTTTTCAATCGAGGAAACCCTAAAAAAAGGTTGTGATTTATGTAAAAGCCCAAGTGGGCCAGGAAAAAAGAGGGGGTTGTAGCCTATTGCGCCTAATTGGGTCTGAAAAAAAAGAAGAGAAGGGAGGCCAGTGGTCCCAAAGTTGGGTCGCATTAATTTAAAAAAAGGGGGAAAGGGGGGAGGCATTTGTTGCATTACAAAAAGGGAGCGAAAATTTTGGTCCAAATGGGCCACGGTGATTTACAAAAGAACGGGCACATACAAAAGAAAAGCTGTAAGAGAAAAAAAACATTTTGCAAAAAAAGAGAAAAGCCGAAAAAAAGGAACGGCTTATTTTTTAAAAAAAGTGAGAGACGGCTATTAAAGAAAGGGAAATAGCCGCAAAAATAATTGAGAATGTTCATTTGTTCCTCCCCATCTTCTTGCCTTCTCCCAACTTGGTCGATGTTTGTTATTCCGACCAATATGGGAGAAAGGGGGAGTATTGTGTAGATTTACATGTCGTATTCATATTCTCAAATTCTCCAGATTCCAAACTAGCCAGATGTCAGATTCTACAATTGTTCATATTTCAGACTCGGCATTCAGACTCCGAATCTTCAGTTTGATTCACACAAGTTTACGATCATTGTTTGCGTGGTCCCCATTGTTTTTATCTCATAGTTTTCATGTGATCCATAGGGACTCCAGAGTAGAGATTTCATTCTCTATGCCATGTGGGCTAAGGTTTTCATATGGTTTCATAGGAACTCTAGAGTAGAGATCCCATTCTCTGAGCCAGTATGGGAGAGACCCGGTTCTCCGACGAGGAGACTTTCAGACTCCATTCTCCAGTGATTGTGGACTTCGATGAGGATGTTTCCACAGTTTTTTTAATTCGACCCTTTTAGAAATGGAGCAATTATCCACATGATTCACAGTGGCAGGCTAGTCTACTCCAACGAGGAGACTCATTTAGTTTCAGTGACTTCAAGGTTGCAGAAATCAGTAGTTGGTACTCAGTTGGTAGGGTCACTGACTAAGGATTAATCGGTAGTCGGGTGACTAATCGGATTTAATCGGTCATTATTCGGCTTTGATTTTTTTTAATTATTTTAAATATATAGATCATTTTTTGTACATGTATTCTTATATATTTGCATAGATTAACATATTTTCTATACTATCACAATGAAACAAAAGAAGTAATTAACTTTGAATATAACATTAAGTAGATATCATTTGGAGAAATTACACGTGAATAGTTTTATTACTGAGGATAACATAGGAGATATTTTAGCATCATATTTTGGAATTATTTTATTAATCATGATGTATAAATTGTAGATATAATATTGCAGGGTTATAACTAAGAATCATTTGCAGAATAGATTTGATGTGATTCAGGATCGATTGAATATTAAATTTAAGCTTGGATCTTGATTAATAATTATAACTCGGGAAGATTTCAATTTAGTTGTTGGAAATAATCTATAGAAAGAAATATATCAAATTATCATGCACTTTTTATCTTTAATTTTTTCCTTTATAAAAAATCCAAAAAAATATAGAGCAGTTTCTTAGTTTTGTTTTTGCATCACATAGTTCATTTCTACATATTTTTCGATATAAATACTATCATTATGAAAAAAATTAATACAGTGAATAATCTAACAACACAACTAGAGAATGCATGTTCCCTGAGTTGGACCTTGGTATTCTCACCAAGTAAAATTTGACCATTTAAAATTGCATAAATCTTTGTTTTTTTATTATTTGTTTTCTACCTCCCTATACTACAGTTCATCGAAAATAAGAGAGGTAGAAATCAATTTGTCACATGAGGGAACATCGAGTAGATACCCTTTCAGAAGTTGGAAGGCCCAGAAGTAGTAATAGACAGTAAGAGGGATCTATAGATTTGTTATAAATCGACTACAACATACAAAAAAATCAAACCCTCTACCCCATATTCAAGTCACCTACTTCGACAAAAAGGCATTATTCATCACCTCCAAGCTTTGAATCCCAAACCCCGTATCCTACTTAAGCACAAGAGTCTTCCATCCCACCAAAGGCATCCCTTGAGATCCCCCAGATGAGGTCCAAAAGAAACTTCTCATAAGCACCTCCAACTCACATTTACCCCAGAAGGAAACATTTTTTTCGAGAGAAGAAAGGGTGGACTCCAAAGCTGGGACCCACCACAATGTCTATATATATAGTATCAAAAAACTAATTATACATCATATTACAATCGTCGTGAGGCACTTAACGCCCTACAATGCTCAATAACATTTTCTGCATAAAACCTCTTCCCTCTATATATGAGTGTGTTCCTGGTGAACCAGATGGACCAGATCACCGCAAAAGGAAACGAGACGTCCTCACGTCCGGTATTGAAGATCGATCTAATATCTCTCCAAATATTAACGCAATCCCGACTCGCAATCCACGTAATGTTGGCCCTGGTCCACACCTCTTCAGATAATGGACACCCAAAAACCAAGTGGTCTACATCCTCCACCCCATTAGGAAACATGCATGGACAAGAACACTAAGATAGCGGAGAGAACCACCTTTAAAAGCACTAAGTGGCTACTTCTCCAAAGACAAAGCACTTAGCTAAGTTATAGTACAAATATCCATATGGGCCATCTTAGCCCCATTTAGTAAACTCACCCTTTACCAGTGTACTTTACAATCCCGTTAGTTGTTCCATCTAGGACACTGATATCTGAGCTCCCATGGTCTATCCATTTAGTTATCTAACTTTAGAAGCATGGATGGTCTGCAGTCTTGGCCCATACCGGGCCTCACGCTATGACCATGGTACTAAGTACCTTAGGGTTGGGGTGCCTCCATAGGCATGCGTTGAGGTACGTGCATCTTAACTTAGTTCCCAACACTCCATGTGTTCTATTTGTCCATTTTACTATTATGGTAAGTCTGTGACCTTGACTCACGCCAGGTCTCACGCTATGACTCTAAAGTATTTTCACTTTAGGTTGGGGTGCCTTCGTAGGCATGCATTTGAAATGTGTGCATCCTATGTAAGTTCTCAACACTCCCACAATCCTTATACATACTTAGTTATAATTATCTTAGTGTTTATACCTATAGGCTCCTCTAGGCTCCTCCATCCTCAAATGGGCTTACTTACATTCTCACTTATTATCTTCAATTTTGCATTTATGTCCATCCCCTCTTAGGAACCTGATACTCGTGTATCATCAATTAACTATCTTTGTGCACCCACTTATTGGATTTAGCCATACACTATAAACCGTGATATGTAGCCTAACTCACAAAGGAATAATAACACATTCATTTTGTCATTACATCACAATGCCTAAATGCCACTTAAGAAAGTCAATGTGGCATGGTCAAAGGACATGGTGGTAAAGACGTCAGCTGAACACAAGCTGTATGAATATCAGATCTGGGAATCCTCTACCATTCAGTTGATGCTCAAAATGCTCTCACTCACCGAGGTTAACCACATTGTATTTTTAACTTAATATTGCTCACAATGGACCCATTTTAGTCGTTTATCAACCCATTATAATTAATCCAGATATTTATCATATATCAGAATGTCTTAGTAGGTTATACATATTTTTAGAGTCAATTTATATAAATTTTTAGGTCCATTCGGTCACAGTTTCCAGAATGATCGATCATCTAAGTTTATGATCGATCAATATTGATCGATCAACAACGAAACTGTTGGGGTAAAAGAATACTCAGATGATTATTCCATAGAGCCCTCGGGTCTCTTATATAGGGAGAGAGCCCTTGGGTAAATTACAGTAACGTACAATATATAAATAGAAATTGTGAAACAGTACGCAACATAAATAAGTCTCTACACTCCCCCTCAAGATGGAGCATAGATATCTATCATGCTCAGCTTGGAAGAACATCTCTGGAAAGGTCCTCTGAGCAATGGCTTAGTGAATATGTCCGCAGTCTGGTCCTCTGAACTGACATGAGACGTGGAAATGAAGCCCTTCTGAATCATGTCCCTAGTATAATGACAATCCACCTCGATGTGTTTTGTTCTCTCATGGAAGGCTGGATTGTTGGCAATAAATAATGCTGCCTGATTATCACATTGAAGGTTCATAGGCAAGGGGACATCGACATTCAGATCTTCTAAGACTGCTTTAACCCACATCATTTCTGTGCTTGCCTGTGCCATGGCTCTGTACTCGGATTCGGCACTGGATCTCGCCACAACAGTCTGCTTCTTGCTTTTCCAAGAGACTAAAGAGCTTCCTATGAAGATAGCGAATCCAGAAGTAGACTTACGATCCCTTGGACATCCTGCATAATCTGCATCTGCACAAGCTGAAATAGACAGATCTGTATCTTTCTTGAATAGCAACCCTGTGTCTGGGGAAGACTTCAGATATCTCAATATCATGTACAAGGCATCCATATGAACTTGCCTCGGCTGCTCCATGAATTGACTCACCCGGTTTACTGCAAAGGCAATATCCGGTCGAGTTATAGTGATGTATAAGAGCTTACCCACCATTTCTCTGTACCTTCTCTTGTCCACCTCCTCGGTATCATCATCGTACAGCTTCATGCTCGGGTCCATAGGTGTACTTGAAGGTCTGCATCCAGTCATTCATGTTTCAACTAGCAAATCGGTGACATATTTTCTTTGAGTCATCACCATTCCTTGTGCATTTCTTGCAAACTCTATCCCCAGAAAATATCGTATTGTGCCTAGATCCTTTGTAATGAACTGGCTTCCCAACATGTACTTGGTTATCTCAATCCCCTGTGCATCATCTCCAGTAACCAATATGTCATCAACATATACCATAACAACAATGGTACCTCTAGGGGACTTCCGGACGAACAGTGAGTGGTCCGTATTTGACCTTCTGAACCCCTGTCGTTCAATAAGCTGGGAAAGCTTCTGGAACCATGCTCGAGGACTCTGTTTAAGGCCATAGATAGCCTTATGAAGTCTGCACACCTTCTGAGTCTCCCCCTCAGCAGCAAACCCGGGTGGCTGCTGCATGTAGACTTCCTCCTGTAGCTCACCATACAAGAAAGCATTCTTAACATCAAGCTGGAAAATTGTCCAGTTACGTACCACAGCAACAGATAGGAGGATGCGAAGGGTAGAGTGTCTCGCCACCTGTGAAAAAGTATCCAAATAATCTACCCCATATGTCTGGGTAAATCCTCGTGCTACGAGCCTGGCCTTGTATCTGTCTAGACGACCATCTGCATGATATTTTACCGTAAATACCCACTTGCAACTCACCACAGAGGCACCTGGAGGAATAGGGACAAGAGACCAAGTCCCTCTAGATTGCAAGGCACGCATCTCCTCTTCCATGGCTAAACGCCAGCATTCAGTCTTCATGGCATCCTGATATGTCTGTGGGATCTCCACTGACGATACGGCAGCGGCAAACTTCTGGAAATCCCCAGTGAGACGATGAAAGGAGACATGAGAGGCCAGGGGATATGAGGCACACTGTCTTCGCTGCTTCCTATGAGCAATAGGCCGGTCCAAATCATCCAGAACTGTGTGGACCGGTTGATCCTCCTCCTGTTGTTAAGGCTCCTGTACAGGTGCAATATTTAACCCATCATCAGTGTTAACATCAGAACATACCTGAGGCGTGTTGGATGGTTGACATGTAGCTTGAGCAGGGCCTGTTCGCCTCGTATAGAACTTAGTAACTGGGGGTGGTGGCGGGGGTGGCGGTGGTGGTGATGATGGTGGTGTCGGTGGAGTAGAGAATGGGCCCAGGCTTGGAGGTGGTGGAACATAGACATTGGAATCTGGTGATGTGGAGGAGACCAATCTGTCACCTGCAGGGGAGAAGTACATGACAGGTTCGAAAAATGTAACATCTGCACTCACATAGTACTTGTCATGAACAGGGTCATAGCAGCGGTATCCTTTTTGTGTCCTGGAGTAACCCACAAAAACGCACTTGATAGCCCTAGGAGATAGCTTATCAAGTCCTGGAGATAAGCGGTGGACAAACGCAACAGTGCCAAAAACACGAGGTGTCAGTGTAAACAAGTCTCTGTCGGGAAAAAGAACAGAGATTGGGGACTTTTCCCCAAGAACAGTTATAGGCATTCGATTGACCAGATAACACGCTGTAAGTATAGCATCCCCCCAAAAGGATAATGGTGCACAACTCTGAATAAGTAATGTGCGGGCAATATCAAGAAAATGTCGATGTTTTCGTTCTGCAACCCCATTTTGTTGAGAGGTGTAAGCACATGTGGTTTGGTGAACAATGCCTTTAGAAGAAAGGAAGCTAGCAAGAGAGCGAGTGCAGAACTCCAATGCATTGTCAGTACGCACATACTTAACAGTAGATGAAAAAACATTCTGAACTTCATTAATAAGATTTTGAAGAACATTTCCTGCTTCAGATTTATTCTTAAGAAGAAAAGTCCAAGACACTCTAGAGAAATCATCAACCACAACTAAATAGAACCTGTGCCCCTGATGATCCGGGACACGACTTGGACCCCAAATATCTATATGGAATAATTCAAACGGGGAGCTACTGCTCCGACTCTGACGACTGGGGAAGCTAGACCAATGGTGCTTCCCTAACTGACAAGCTTCACAACGAAAAGAGGAACTCGGAGAGATCTGAGGCAGGAGGTGACGCATCTTCTGTAACGGCAGATGACTGAACCGAAGATGCCAGGTGTACGGAGGAACGGAGCCCTGGGAATGCAAGGAGACGCCAGCGTAAGAGTTACGAACGAGACGATAGAGGCCATTGTGCTCAGAACCACAGCCAATCACCCTGCCCGTTAGTATGTCCTGAAAAATAACAGACGATGGATCAAAAATAGCACGACAGTGCAAATCACGTGTAATCTGGCTAATAGATAAGAGGTTCATAGAAAATTCAGGAGCATGTAGCACATTCTGTAAGTGCATAGAGGGTAGCAAAGCCGTCTCCCCCTGACCGATGATAGGGGAATGAGTGCCATCAGCAATGAGCACAGAGCGACCAGGCTGAATAGCTCTGTAGGACTGCAGAATATCTTTCTCACGGCATAGATGATGGGTAGCTCCAGAGTCGACAATCCATCCTGTGAGGTCATGACTATGAAATGAGACTGAAGAACTACCTGAGGCACTGGCTGAGGCAGATGTACTAGCTGACGCCGAAGCCGCAACATCAGAAACTTCAGCACCCTCTGATGATGATTGTGGCATGATATCACGAAGTCGTGCCACCAACTCTTCGAATCTGTGATCTGGAGTAGATGCTGGTGGACCCTGAACATGATCAGCTACTCGTGCAGAAGGAGGAAAGCCATGCTTGGAATAGCATGTATCCTCTGAATGACCAGTGCGGCGACAGAATGAGCACGTAGAGCGTATGCGACCTCCTCGGCCACGTCCACCACTTCCTCTACCACGAAACGAGGAGGAACCACCACGTCCCCTGGAAACTGCCATTGCTGACAAAGATGCAGTCGCTGTATTGGACGGAACAGGTACACGACTGAGCCTCCTGTATACCTCTTCCATCGGCGGGATGGTGGCATCTGCTAGGATCTGAGAGCGGGCTGCCTCGTACTCCGGGTCTAGAGCAGCGAGTAAGACGCCAACCATAGTGGCGTTGCGGAACGTCTTCTGCTGTTCCGGCGTGGCTGTAAGCGGAATGGTACTATAGAGCCTCTCGAACATGCCACGAAGCGACGTGTACAGGGAATGAAGAGGCATCCCATTCTGCTTCGTGGTAAATATATCGTGCTGCAACTGGAGCAACTTCGTCTCGTTGCGTACCTGAGAGTACGTCATGGCCAAAATATCCCACATCGCCTTAGCGGTGGGCTGGTGAAGGACATCATTCGCTATCTCCGTCGTGAGCGTACCTGAGAGCCACACCTTGGCGTACGCATCATCAGCCTCCCATGAGGCATAGATCCATGTCTTCTCCGGCGGTTCATTCTCGGTAAGAATATGCTTCTTACCACACGACTTCATGAGACTGAGGAACTGCATTGCCCACAGTTCGTAGTTTGTCCCGTCCATTCTGACGATTGGTGCCGAACCTTTGAAAGCACCTATGGCGGGCATATCGAGCTTTTGTTCTGACATAATGCCGGAGAAGAACAACTACTGATAGACCAAGAAAATGTTGTCTACCAAGACCTTTTAGGATTCAAGTGCATATGTAGACGTTATGCACTTGAATCCAACATGTATCCGAGGCCGAGTGAAGAAGCGGTACCCCGGTGGCGAGTAGAGGCTTTGGAAGCCTCTACCAACTCGAGACGGTGGCTGGGAGAGGTCCCAGCAGCGGCTGGGGGTGCTGGGCGGAGAGAA
Source organism: Ottelia alismoides (assembly GCA_037367405.1). NCBI lineage: Eukaryota > Viridiplantae > Streptophyta > Magnoliopsida > Alismatales > Hydrocharitaceae > Ottelia > Ottelia alismoides. The sequence continues at coordinate 138,506 of JAZKJV010009316.1, forward strand.
AGGGCTCCCCGGCAGCGGCTGGAGGCCGGGGAAGGGGCGAAGAAAGGGCCGGCGGCGGAGGGGTTGGGAGCCGGCAGAGGGGCTGGAGAGGTCGGCGGCGGCGGGGGTGGGGGGGGGCGGCGGTGGAGAGAACCCTAGGTTAGGGTTAGGGCTCTGATACCATGTTGGGGTAAAAGAATACTCAGATGATTATTCCATAGAGCCCTCGGGTCTCTTATATAGGGAGAGAGCCCTTGGGTAAATTACAGTGACGTACAATATATAAATAGAAATTGTGAAACAGTACCCAACATAAATAAGTCTCTACAGAAACTATGATCTATCATTCTGATGACAAATGATCGATCATTCATGTGGCATGATCGATCATCCAATTGATTGGATCGATCATACCTGGAAAGGTGACAGATGTTTCTCCGGCAATGTCCACAAAGTCGCTCCGATCGTAAAACTAATTATACACTCATGTTCCTATTATTACCAGCACCACGAATATGTATTTATCTTATCCATGCACCTAGCAATTCAACAGGAAAAATGCGAAAAGGTGATGCACTATGAAATGTGTTTTAGTATAAAGCTCATCAAAACACAAAATCAATACATCCTACATGTTCTAGACACTCTCCACAACTCATGGTGCGAAAATCGCGCGGATCTGACAGTAAATAGAGGGGAAAATCTTGCCTACAAGAATGGTCTCCCGTGAACTTCCTTTGCCCTAAACAAGAGTTTCATGGCGTTTCATGAAACAACAATGTGTCCTCGACAATCCTTGCGTTGAGCTCTTCGAGTTGATGTAATTGGATCCTCGATCGGTGTTCAGAAATCACCTCCGACGGAGGAGCTATGGCAAAGTGGTTAGGGATGGTCTGGTTAGCCAAGCCAAGTGTTCACACTTATATAGGGTCAAGTCTAATCGGATTTGGATCAGGATCCAAATTCAATAGCCGTAAACTCATTCGTATTTCGCGCATAACTCTTACATACAAATTTTGATTTCAATGTTCTTGAACTCGTCGGAAAGGTCTCGACGAGTACTACAAGATAGAGTGCTTATATATGATTTGGATATTGTATTAGTAAAGAAATTGATTTTTAGTGAAATCAGTTATTAAGGGTCTTACAACACGTGGAACTCTAGTTCTTTGAGGGGATTAAACATCCATCACAGATCGAGGAAAATATATTCAAGAAGGCTAAAAGTAACATATAAATTTGTAGGTAGTGGTATACATAAAAGCATCTAGACTAGCTTCAGTTAATAACTCAATGGTGTAATGAACATAAAAGGCTCTAAGTAAAATCTTTGGTGGTTTAAACTGGTATGGGTTCTTACGATGGGGCGCATATGAAGTACACTACATGAAATGCTCAGTGTCTCACATTGGAGTAGATATGAAATACAAGGTAGGATGTGCCTAGCTTGGTGTGACACATTGGAGCAACACAGGCAGTGTTCGGAAATGCAGTCGCACTTGACCAAAGTGCATATGCCATATGCAGCAATATGCAGTCAAAACACATATGCGGTCCGAATATGCAGCATATGCGTCCCCATATCTAAACAAGAGACTTGCATATAGGATTCATTTGTCTTTTTTGTTTAATCCATAACATGTTGATGACACATTAACTCGATTTTTTCCGAGCAACTCTTATATCATCATTTACATTGAGGCATCTTTTCATTAATATGTCGCATTTGTGAATATAATTAAAGGTATTTTTCTCATATATTTCCATTGTTCCTAACACATATTAATGAACTATTTACTGCCTTTTGAATTTTCTATCTAATGAAATTCACTCTATTTCTTTGAATAAAACATGAAATAATTGACTAACAGTTTGGTACTTTAGATTTTTGTGCTTCTAATAAATTTTATATGCAAATACAATTCCCCTATATTTTGTGTCAACAAGTTCTCTCCCTTTGAGATCCATATATATATATATATATAATTTTGGGTATATGATTTTTATACCTATGATTATTCTTTAGCTTTTGTTATCTATAGGATCTACATATGCATTGAAGGGAAGGAAATATCGTGATATATCTCCAATATATCGATATCGAGATGAGACTGATATGGGAACCGATATGGTGATATATCCTCCTTTTCATGCATTTCTTTCACAAAAGTGTGTCGATATGGGCGATATTTCGGCGAGATATCGTATCAACATGATATCGAAACGTTATCGTTATCGATATGGCCTTCCAACTATAGAATTTGTGTGTTCCATGTTGAATCGAAATTTGTATATGTATACATATATGCATTAAATTCAAAATATACACCAAAAAATAATCAATTTATAATATCATGCTTATATATCTCATTGATTATATTATCTTATGTGAAATTTTTTATTTTGGATTTTGTTAGATAATCACATTTTATTCTTGTATGTTTAAATATTTAAACTAAAATATTATAAACCGCATATACCTCTATATACTCCTCTGCGTATCCGCTTACTCGCTTTAGACCGCATGACCGAACGAATACTGCATAGCTCATTTCTGAACCTTGAATACAGGACATTTCGAAAAGCCACACATTCGCAAGTAATATGAAGAGGTGAGAGAATGACCAAGTTCTAGATTGTAGAGGGAACATATTCGTACAATCCTCCCTCCTTGCTATCCACTACACTTATTTAGTATAGTTGATTATACACATATGCTTAACATAATTGTTTCATATTACATGTCCACCATTAACAAGTAATTAATAATAAATGGTCATCGTTAAATATAGCGAATAATAAGTTAATTACAATACCAGAGGTATGAATTAGAAAGACTGTGCATTTGATTCGCCAAATACATCATTATTATATACTCTTCGATATGTATGGTGCAATCCAATATTTGTTAGGAAAATATTTCTGAGAGTTGTTTCATGGATCCGCATGAGAATACTTTCATTCTCCCAATAAATAAAAGAAATCAAAAGTGTATCATGCCTGAATCTAACCAGGGTTCACGATGGAGGAATCGGTTCAGAAAAAAGGGATTCTAGTTGTAATATATCTAATGAAACCACTGCTGGAATTAACAACGGATTTATTAATATTATTCTTATTAATTGATTTTTTATGCAATTTCCATTAATTTGGTATTTAATCTTATTGACCAACGATATACCTATGAGTTGATACATAATCAAATTTTTATCCCATTTTATAGATAGACGAACTTGTTTGATAATCAATAGTCCATTTTTTTCAATTCTACAATAGCTATGTATTGACAACAATCATATCAATCATGGCCTTAAATATCATGACATATTTGACGAGATGGAGAAATCCATACCAACCCTATTTTTTCTTTCATAGATTAGCAAAACACCAACATATTAACGATATATCATTGTATATCAATGATATGAGAAATAATTGAATATTCTTTTTTATCTTTTTTCATCCGATACTGTTGATATGTGCCCCTTATGCCCCTATTTCATGTTTCAGTTGTATAAATTAGCATTTTTGGGTGATTTTAAAGCTTTAGGGATTTCTAGTAGGCTTGAAGGCTCGTCAATTAAATGATATGTGTTCTCTACCTTTTAATTTTTATAAAATTTGTGATCATAAATTATGCTTCATTTTTCTCAATATTTGATTTGTGAAAACATGATAACTGAAGTCCTAATCTTGAGATATTGTTGAAGATTTATCCAGATATGTGGTCCTCAAACCTTATCTTCCATGCGTCGACCTCTTTATGATTCCCCCTCCTCTACAAATAGGTATTAAATCGGTTTCCTTGCACATGTGGTTCACCATGAATCTAGGACATATCTAATGGGCTACAAAGCCATGTACTCCTATATAATACAAGAGAATTGTGTAGAATTTAGAGATTTGATCGGGATGCAATATGGAGGAGGACATCAAGTAGGATAGACGGATCTAGCAGACACTCTTGATTAAGATGATTGATGAATCTTTAACTTATTTACATGGTATTGTTGGAGTATCCATCCACATGTTTAGTCCCACATCTACCAGTGGTGGGACTTGGAGGCTCTGTGGAGGCTATAAAAGGAGCCCCAGACCTCCTGTATCAGATGAGAAAAAACAATGAAGCATATGCCCCTTCGAGGGCTTCTCCCGTGGTTTCATCCCGCTCCTCACGGAGTAGGGTTCCACGTAAAATCCCGTTGTTCTTATTCTTTTTTATCTTTTTCCATGTTTCGCTTCCGCTTCCTATTTTCTAACATGGTATCAGAGCGGGTTCGATTTTGAGGTTTTTCATCGTGTTCTTTATTTTGATTCGAGATCCGATTATTGGTTCGTTCTTGAAGATGAAATTTTGATGAAGTTATGTTCAAGATCTGTCCACATCGTGTTTAAGTTTTATTATCGGGTTTCTTGAAACCCTAAAATATTCGGCATCATGTGGCGGCGTTGGTATCTTCGAGTTCTCCAGGCGCAGGAGCGCCGACAGCACCTATGGGAATCTTCCCCACGAGGGAGCCCCCTCGCGCGCCTCTCCAGTCCTCCAGGCAATTTTGAGTTCTAGGGTTTTGTTGGAAACCCAAATCATGCCTTCGAAGCAAGCGAAGCCACAGGCAGCAAGATCTCCTCGTCTAGCTTCGATCTGGGTGATCTGCAAACGCTGCCTACACACAGCAGATGCGCAAGACCCGGGCAACTCCTCCGACGATGCACCTCCGCACAAGCCTCGTCCTCCACGCAAGAGGCGCAATCTTTCAGCCCTACTATCGCCTGTCGCACGAGGAGCAGGCTACCCCGATGCCGCGCAGCCACAGGCACGCATCCCAGGCGGATGTGCGTCAACCACAACAACGCAGCTAGTCAGCGCATCCGCGCATCGCGCACTCAGGGCATGCTTCCCATCCTCAGCTCCAGGCAATCCCTATGCGCAGGCGGAGCAAGCTTGTCCAGGCGAGTCTTCATCGCCAACCTTCATTCTTCATCGCCAACCTCCAGGCTCGCGGCCCTCCTGCGCAACCCTAGTCCCGAGGCGGCAGCAGCCTCCAATGCGGCTTCCCTCTCCGTGCAAACTCATCTCAGACTCGCCGCTTCAAGCCTCTCGTGGCACTTCTCCCTCCGCATCTTCAACGCCTTCTGGCGGCCCGTCCCTCGTGCCGCCCCAGCCCTCCTTTGGCGCACAGGTGGAGGCGACAGAAGTTCTTCCACCAAAACCCTAGCGGCGGTGGCTCCCATCTTGGCGGCATGGGCTTCTTCCCCTGTGGCGGCGTGCAATCAGAAGCGGCTAAGGGGGTGAGGGCATTCGAAGGGTTTCCCCCGTGGAAACCCTAATCGTTATTTAAAAAAATCCAATTGAAAGAAAAGGAGGAGGCTCTGCGTGAAAAAAAATAGAGAGAGAGAGGCTGCAGATATTTTTAAGCCTGATTAAGGGGAAAAAAGGCCGAAGTTTGTGTTAAAAAAATATTTCAAAAAATAATTAATGAAAAAAAGAGGCACGTACATTTGAAAAGTCGTACGCATTCAAAAAGAGGGAAGAGCCGTAAAAAAAGAAGAAGAAGAAGAAGGAAACGGCCAAATGTTATTCATGATTTGAGAAGCCGAAAAATTTGCTATCGGCTTAGTGATTTTTCGTCTCCATTTATCTTGTCTTCTCCCAACATAGTCGATGTCATGTATTCCGACTAGTATGGGAGAAAGGGGGAGTATTATGTGGAGTCACAGGTCTTGTTCCATATCCAGATTCAGATGCAGATTTTCAGACCATTCAGATTTCAGACTCTACAACAGATTATTTCAGATTCGACATTCAGATTGGTCAGATTCCACATTCGAGGCACTCTATGTTGAGAGGCCCATTTTTTGAGTTCTCCAGAGAGAGACTTGCAGCGGCCATTGACGATTGAGAAACCTTGCATGGGGCCCCCTAGTCACCGGCAGGGCCCGCGCAAGGGGTAGAGGGATGAGGGGCTGGTGGCGGCAGCTGGATCTAGGTTAGAACATTGGTCTAGGACTACCGCTCTGATACCATGTGGAGAAAGATAAGAGAACGCAATGAGATGATCTTATTCAAGAGGTCTAGAGCTTTTTATATAGACTGAAACCCTAGAGCACTCAAAAAGGAGAATTTACATAAAAGGACCTGTGATGGTTTACAACTAAATACAATAAGTAAAGTTGTTTCCAATATAGCTAATTACATAGTTTTCTGTTTTAGTTTGTTTTATAGTTTTCTATTTTAGTTTATTTTCTTGTTCTATATTTCTATTTGTAACCCTTCAAGGACTATTGTAAGTACCACTTATTAGACCATAGGGTTTCACGCTATATTAGAAATCCAACTCCTGTGAATAAAATCATCCATTAGGTTCTCACTTTTTATCCACATGGTATCAGAGCGATGTCCTAAGCCGGAGTTCGTACCCAAACTCCACGGCGCCACCACAAGCCTCACCTCTATGCCTTGCACGAACCTCATCTTACTCAACACGTAGTCGCTAACCACCGCACAGAGTATCAGCCCTCCGTGCACGTGCACCCCAGCCAGCCGCAGCCTCCTTGTGCGAGCCCCAGCTGAGTCGCAAGCGCCCCACAAACCCCATCCCCCAGCACGCCCCAGTCACATCATAGGATCCTCGCGTGAGTAGATATACTCACTACACTCATTTCATTCATTGCAGCTGAAGCATTAGTTAATAACTTGATATAAAACACAGTTTTTGCTGCAAAGAATAAATCCACTTTAAGGATATCTTTGGGCTTTAATTGTAAAAATATAAGATGTCCCACTAGCTACAATATTGGAAACAAAACTTGACAATAATGAAGACATTACTCTTCTACTCACAGTGTTAGTTTCAATGGATATAAAACGTTCAACATTCTTCAAACGTGGTGCAATCATTCTGCAAAAGTCATCAACAATCTCTCTCAGGACTGAGTACATTTCAATTCCTTATACATAAAATGCCCAGCTTTTGGTTTATTTACTGATGTTGTCATTTTACCATGGAACTGTGGAAATAATTGCAAGAATACCGGTACTCATAACATCATAATATAACAGGAATCTATGTACAAACCTGTTTCTGATGTCAGCTTCTCTTCGGCCAAGCTTAGGAGTATCGACCGTCAACACAATTGCTTTAAACCCATATCTCTCAGCTATTCTTACCAACTTTTCAGATACATCACGCCTCTTGTACATCTTGTCCAAAAAGAAAGAGAGATCCAGAACGTAGTCAGTGCTTTGTAGTAAAGACTTACTGATTAGCAAGGAGGCTATTGCATTCACATACTGAAGGAGGCTGTAGAAGACAACTTACATAAAGCTGATAAAATCGAACAGCTTCACAACTTGCAGCTATCTCTTCTATAGGGTAGCTCGAAGAAAATGAGAGCACCTAAACAAGTAATCTTATTAACAACCATGTATAGATGTATTGAAGAAACTTTTTTTGAAAAAAAAACTGGAGGTTGACCATTGTTGAGTTGTTTTTGTTAATGACAAGACACGACCTTTGCAAGACCTATCATATGTCAAATAGAGATGAATTAGGAGAGGAGGTTGCATGTTAACATCTCTTCTAATTCGTCAATAGAAGAGTGGAAGCTGCAAATATATTAAGTTGAGTCTTTCCCGCCGTTGAAAGAGTGATAGACAGACAAGAAGCCAAGCAGAGGACACTGAACTCGAAGCAAAGCAAATAGGTGCTCTGAAGTTAGCTTTCGTCTCTCTATCGCAATTATATACCAGGGCCTGACAAACCTCTCCTATCCATGTGAGAAAAAGAGGTATTTAACGAGTTATCTTATACTAATATCAGGAGCCCAGAGAGAGGAAAATGGTAGTTGAAGGAGTGAAAGAGGGACTGAGCAAGAACATTCTCAGTGTCTAAAAAAGAACACTCCTCTATCCACCCACATTCGGTCTCCGGGGACAAGGAGATGACATGAGCAATCTCGCCATTGACCTTGAATTCCACTTTTCCCACTTCAAAGTCAAAGTGGGCCTTGGCCGTGGAGCAAAAGGGACGACCCAAAATGATGGGTGTCTAGGCCAAAGTCTTAGTGGGGTTCATCTCCATAACAAGAAAATCAACAGGTATATTCATCCCTCACAATCACATCCTCCCATCATCCTTGCGCTTTCTCTACAAAGAGTTTAATGTGAGGTCGAACCCAGGGGAGTGGAGAGGGGTTTTGGGCTATTTTCACTACTTTGCTAAAAGTTTTTTTTCACCTTTTTTGGAGCGGGCTTGCTGACAATCGGAAATTCCGGCTAAGATGGGCCTGAAGGAAATGCGAGCCCACTATATATAGTAGGTCCTGGGTAAGGGCTCTGATAGATATACAAATGTCGATGGATCGTGAGTGATGATCTATTTAATCATGTGGAAATACACACACGCACACACACCAAAAAAAACTCATTCTCCCTTTCCTTTTTTTGAAGAAAATGAAGACAAACCAACCCGTCTAAAAAGCACAAGGATCTCCCTTCCACTTACAAGGGTTTTCCATGTAAATTATCATGTTTTAGGGTTTAAGTTTTTTCATGGTCTAAAACTTGTGAAATCATGGGCTAGGAATTTTGGTGGAGACTTTATGTATACTTGATACATGTTGAAGGTTTCCTTGCATTAGTTTAGTGTGGTTGAGACTTTAAATCATGGGCTAGGAATTTTGGTGGAGACTTTATGTATACTTGATACATGTTGAAGGTTTCCTTGCATTAGTTTTGTGTGGTTGAGACTTGTGTCATTGCATGATGCCTCCGACACAAAGACTGAAGGGGAGGGTATTCGTCTCTCACATCACAAAAGCATGGAGATCACATCTTAAGAGATTTAGGTTGACTAGTCGCACTAGTCGTAAAGGAAACAAAAATTAAAAAAATGATGAAACCACATGACATGGAAACCATTCCCATGTTGTTTCATCTTGATCACAAACAAGTATTAGGTTTACCTCTTGTAGCTTGATCACGATCCATATGTCTCTAAATGAAGAGACCTCTTATCTTAGGTCCGATCCAATGGAGCGAGCACTTGCGAGCATGTGGATGAGACGCGTGCTTCCCACAATTTAAGTTGATGATCCAAGCATGGAACCTCCTGATTTCATCTCACAAAATACGTGCTCCTCCTCACGAGCACGGGACACCGAAGAAGATGGAGATCCACGAGCAGTCGATCCGACAACACATGGCAGTGCGACGACGGCGAAGCTCTCACAAAACCCTAGAGTAGACATCCACTAGGGTTGAAGGAGAGAGATTGGACATGTATAAAAGAGAAAGAGAGTTTTGTTGCTTCAACTTGTGTGTAAAAAAACCTAGGACTGACTCTTCTTTTATACAAAATTGGATGGCTACGATGCACTCCTAATTGAAATCAATAGTCTAGATTTTGTTGCAACAATTTGCAACAACAATTAATTACTTTATAATAAATAAATTAATTAATTAAAGAAATTCTCCAATAAATTTAATTATCATTAAATCAACTAAATATGGAATAATAAATAATGAGGAGAGCCTTCGTCCTAACTAGGGTGGACGGCCACCATGAGGTCTCTCTCCATGTGGATGTCCACTCCTTAATAGGAATGGAGAGCTCATCTTTCCTTATTGATGAAATTCTCAAATCTCACCATATTTTCTACATGTTTGCAAAAACTTTTGTTGCTTGAATTTTCACTAAAATAATTCTAAATTATTTTATGATAATTTCAATCATCCCATTGATAATTACGAATCATATCCATTCATCAATTATTAAATGTAAATCATATTTACATTTAATTGTACAATGTGAATCCAATTCACATTTAATTATATAATGTGAATCCAATTCATATTAACTTAAAAAAAATGTAAATCATATTTACATTAAACTTTCCATGATACTATGAATCATATTCACAGTATAATTATTGTGTATAATGATATCCACATTAATCATATATTATCTCCGATGTCTCTCTACAAGTATCCAAATAATGTGAATCATATCCATATTATTAATGATAATTAAATCATATTTAATCATCATTATTCCAATGCTTAGATATTATCAACAATAAAATTATTCTTGAACTCTTCCAAGAAAGTTGGTGTTGCTCCGATCGAGGATAAGATGCGAGAAAACCGCTTAAGATGGTTTGGTCATTTGCAAAGAAGATCAGTTGATGCACCAGTTAGGAGATGCGAGTGTTGGGATGTTGAGCCGGCTAAGAGAGGGCGGGGACGACCCAAGAAGTGTTGGAAAGAGATTTTACAAAGGGATCTTTGTTTTGTGGATATAAGCCCGGGATTCACCCAAGATAGATCTGAATGGAGGCGAAGAATCCATGTAGCCGACCCTACTTAATTGTGGAAAAAGGCTTTGTTGTTGTTGTTGTCTTCCAAGAACAATATACTTTCTCTGCGGATACTTGGAGATAAGGACATGGCGACTATATATTTCATGTATAGTGACTTGGATACTGAGATCTAATCTCATATTAAAATCTAGAAGACCGCCCAGAGATGTCTAATCAAGTCAGACAGAATATCTAATCTTTTCATTGCATTTGAATCATATTTATATCAATGTCCAACATTTGGACTAATATTGGATAATCAATGTACTAAGTGGAGTCAGTAAAATCCAAACATGTTTCATCACTCTATCAGAATGGAAGCGTCATGATCATACAAGCGATTAAGATCACATCACCCTATAGAATTCCTAATACCCTTGCATCCTATATACTGGAAGATCAAGAATAAACCTGAAGTTTTGATCACTTTTGAAATGTCTTCTTTAGGGTTTTATCATTAAGTTTCTCATTTGATCATTAGGAGTTGGTATTGATCATATGCCTTCTAAAAACATATATCATACCTACAAATCATATCATGCTTCCAAAGCAAGACGACCATCGATGGAATTTTGGTTGGTCCCAGTATCTCATGAGTGAGCTCATGTCTTCCAGTTTAGTAGCGAACTCTTATGATCGTATTACTCATATGCCCTTGTATGCACACTATCTTGCCTGTGTATAGACCTTGATTAGGTCATCAACCTAATGGTCTGCCTAATGTACATACTCAGGCATATAGTAACACATTTGTCTCCAGTCAAAAGATGCATGCATGTATCGTGACAGCATACGATATAGGTCTTTGTTATCTCGATCTTGTTAAGTCATCTCTTTGACCTGACTTGTCCGACACCTCCGAATATATATTCCAATGCAGAGGACCTACATCAAAAGGTCGACTGAATATCAACCTTTGGAGTAAGCATTGACATCTCCTTCTCAGGTTGGAGATCATTTCTCAACAATCATTTAACGGTACAAGATGAGTCCACAATCTAACTCTTTAGATATCATACAAGCACCGGCCTCTGTGATTCAACCATTAAATCATCAGTTGTATGATTATCAAGATGGCCATAGTACATAACTGTAATTGTATTAAGGGACCTTATAAGTGCATTCATTCATCAATCCCAGATAAGGAGTGAACATCAATAACTTTTATTGATATATTAAAAGAGATTAAAAAACATTTATTGTAGAAATGGTTTGCTTGGGGCTCGCATGTCCAACAATCTCTCACTAGCCCTCAGAACCATTCTGGTACAATCCTCAAATCTGTACTCATTACATGCTGGTCAAAAATCTTTTGGCAAAAAGGTTTGGTAAGGGGATCAGCAACGTTATCAGCAAAGGCCACCTTGATGATGATGCCATCATACTTGTGTATCTCCCGAATGATGTTCACATATTCTCGCCATAGGAGAGCTCGGAGGGGATAGGCGATCCCCTCCTGGCCCTGTAGGAGCTCGTCACTGCTCGCACGTCGCCGGAGGTTGATCAGAGAAGGAGATATGTCGTCGTCGCACCAGAAAAGGGGAAGAACACCCAAGAACTCGCATGTAGCAGGCTTGCGACACGTGGCGCCAACCGACGGCCACGATCGTGCCTCGCCTTCTAATCTCAGTCGCTCAAGCCCAATTGGTGGAAAATTTTCATAATAAGCCCCTACTTCTTCCAGAATTCAACCATGCCACCAGAAGTTCGCCTTATCACATTTAGGTCCCCGCACGGGGACCTAAGTGAAAATCCATATTTTTCTTGAAAATAGGTCCCTGACCAAGGATCTATTTGAAAGAAGATCATTATCTTTGTGTAGTTACTTTTTATTATTCTTACATTTGGACTTTGGACTATACTGTTGACTCTAAACACTAGTATATCATAGTATTTTTTACATTTTATTTTGTTTCGATTTTCAGAGGATTTTATCGAGACTTTATTCTTCAATCATCGAAACGTTTTGAGTTTATTTTGATTTTTTTCTCGGTCCCGTTGCTCTAGTCGATCTCTCTACTATATAGTATCACCTATCTACTACATATTTTCACATATTATATAGTAGATAAATCGTTGGAAAATTCATTTTGAAAACTAAATAAAAAATGAAAAAATAAAATCAAATAAAATTTCAAAATCAAAAACCGATAAAAATGAGTTTTCTACTTTTCTCGAGAAATTAAAAATCATAAAATATCTCTTTTCCTCAAAAATCAGAGTATTGTTATTCTGCTTCCTCGAGTTCGACCCAGGGACACTTACCTGGTTAATAATTAGTGTAGATAAAATAGGAGAGAGCCGCTTCGTTCACTTTTCTCTCTATCTCTCCTATTTTTATTGATTTTTGTTTGTTTAACAAGGGTTTTTGTTTTGAGCGATTTTTCTACACCGACACTTACATTTTCATTGCTCGCAAAACCCTAGTTATCAACATCCTCCAACATTCGCAGGAGACTCACCCAAGGATGAATCCAATCCACTCTATTAATTCCAGTCCATTTTACTCGGATCATCTGATCAAATTCAACACTCCTTCAGATTTATCATCACACCCGTCCTTTTCTACACATGATCAACTTGCATCTTTGACTGACCCTTCTTATTCCCTATTTTCACTAGAACCCAAGAACCATTTAAAGAACAAAATACCAAGACGAGCGACCGGCAGCAATATCAACCCCAACCGACTTCATTCTTTCCTCACAATTTTGTTATGAGAGGCCAACACTTCACAAATCCAGATCTTGGCTTGAGCTTAGGGAATAACATGGAAACCCGACCAAATCGAATGGAGCGGTATGCACCTGATGATCATCCATATTGGATTAACCCCAATGACCAAATTGACCAACCCATATACCACTCCTTCGGACAACCTGCACATACAGAGGATCGGACCGATGATATTGACACATATGAACCATGTATTATTCCACTGTATGAGGATCCAACCATTCAGGACCTTGGAAATGGACTCTACTCAACATAGCATTGCATGCCTGAGTCACGGGATGCTGAGTATGAGACCTACAGATTTTCACAGAATCTTCTCGTAGAGCAGACACCGCCCATGATTGATCATGAAAAGTATTTCGAGGATGAAAAGTTAAGACAGAGAGGCGATATATTGAGAGAATTTCCACCTAACTTGTGGATGAAAATAGAAGACAAAATGATTGGATCTCAGGTTAAAAAACCAGAAGAATACTCAGAAACCTATTGACTCTATAGACCCTGGGGATGACTCTGATAGTGACACCTCTGAATATTATTCCCTTAAAGATGATTCTGACTTCACACATCTAAGCTCCTCCTCTACTGTCGAAAGCACCACACCACACCACACCAAAAAGACCAAAAAATTGAAAAATTCAAAAACAACAAAAATTTGAAAAAAAAAAATGGAAAAAACCATAAAAACTGAAAGTGGAGAAGATTTGAAGACTTTGGATCCTACTCTGAGGGAAACACTGAACAAAAGATTGATTTTTGAACTTCCCTTAAATCAGGCCATTGAACACTTCTCCGACCTGGAAAGATTTGTAAAGAGTAAATTAATGCCGAAAAAACCGAGCAGGAAGAGAACAAAGATCTAAAGACATATATTGACAATGGCCAGCTCTTAGATGATGAGAAGAAAGACCAAGAGCCACAGAGTGAAGAGCTTTCCTCGATTTGACTGTTGAGTCAAAGATACAGCATCCGCCCATGCCTGAATCGATGATGACTCACCAATCAAAATCCTCCCGACCTCCGTGTTTGAGAAGCTCAAACTCGAACAATCAGGAAATCAAGAGAGATCGTTCAGCAAGCTGACCGATCTATAAAATGACTGAGAGGATATTTTAAGTCATCATGACATTCCAAGGTGCTCCGCTCAAGGTGGACTTCAGATCATTGATATTGAGCATCAAGGAGAGTTCATCCAGTCTACAATTATTATCGGAAAGTCGTTCTTAGCCTTAGCTAAGGCAACTATAGAATATGAGACTCAGGAAATCAATTTTATAGTATTGGGAGCACTTCGATCTTATACAGTCTTTGATGAAACACGATATTCCAAGACAACCCACAAAGCCATCAACAACCGTGACCATCAAGCAGTAGAAGAGCCCTACCCCGCTGCTACAACTAAGATAATGGCTGTTGAGCAGACCACTGGTTCAAAGACTCTGAAGGATATGGGATAATCCTCAAGCGCATCACGGAAGCATCAAGACCGCATCGTATGCGATCGGGAGCAACTAGTCGTACTAGTCGCTCGAGGCAGCGAAATTTACAACTTTTAAACGACGAAACCACATGATCCAAGAACATTTTTCGGATCGTTTCATCTAAACCACAAATAAGTATTAGATTTACCTCTTAAAGCGTGGTTGCGATCGAGTCTCTAAACGAAGAGATCTCCTGTCTCATGTCCGATCCGACGGAGGAAACGCTTGCGAGGGCGTTGATGAAACACGTGCTACTCATAATCCATGTTGATGATCCAAGCGGCAAATCTCCTGATCTCGTCACACGAGATCCGACGTCTTCTTCACTAGAGAGGTGCACCGAAGGAGACGTAGATCCACGAGCAAACAATCCGGCAACATAGTGACGATGTTGCGGCAATGGCGACTCTCTCTAGGGCTCTATGGTGGATGGCCACAATGAGAGAGAAAGAGAGTTGGCGTGTAAAGAGAGAGTTTAATTCCTCTTGGAATTATGTATGTAGTCTAAAAGGTAAGGGTCACCCTTCTTTTTATACTAGTTGGATGTATATAGATCTCAATCCGTGTGCCCTCTTAATCCAACGGTTTAGATTAAGAGGTTATTAATCAATGGCCATAATTTTTACACCTCAATATATATCGCATTCAAAACACATACGTTAAATCCTATGTCTCGAGGACGTGAATTCCTTTAAGATTTTTATGATGTGAAACCTCATAAATTTTGTCCTAAAATCTGGAGTATTTTTTACATCCAAAAAATTCAAATAACCACGCCATTTCGTAGATCTCGTCGAGATCTTTCCAATGAGTCCAAGAACATCCAATTCCGATATTCCTAACTTAAGATATCGATATTTTAAGTTGGATGATCAAGATCCATATATGGAGCCGAACCAGATCCGAATTTGGATCCAAATTCACCTCTCCTTTTATAAATAAGAGATGGTAGGCTACTCTCTCAAAATCCTAACCACCACAATCCTTCTCCCTCTTTGGAGCACCACCACCTTGGCCGGATTAACCACCGGAAGGTCGTCGTCAACATCAGAGAAGAAGCTCTGATCGAAGATCCGTGACCACCATCACGTAGGAAAGCTCGAGGTCACCTTCATATGCGCATTCGCACTACGATCGAGCGACGGAAATATCATTTCCGTGTGAGAGGAGATCCTGAGGGAACATCCTCGAAGGTAACGATGAATACCTTCTTCTTGTCGTTAGTTTCCACATTTTTGTTCCCATATGCTTAAACATGTTTAGAGCCTTGGTTATTCTTATGATGTGATTTATATACTAGTAACGATTTATCCCTCGTTGTTGAGTTCCGCATGATTTCGATCCTTGTTTCTTTTTCCACACCAGAGCTTTCGATGTTCTTGCATACGGTATGTAGACTAATGTTAATGTTGTATCACACCAATCATAATTTATTAGTACTATTAGCTTGACTTCGTTAAGCTCCGAAAGAGTTCTCTATGTAAGCTATTTGTTTCCGTAATCAATTCATTTCGTTCCATTAATATGAAGACAAGAGCTTTTCATGCAGAAATAAACGTGAGAATGAATTACTATTCATTTCTAATCCTCCATAATTGCATATAGTTAATTAATATTTAATTCTAATTACATGCACATGTTATGACTAAAGGACTCTCAACCACTAAAGACTGTTCCGGTACTCATTCAAAAATTTCTTAACATCAATAGAGTTGCAGAGGAGCAGTAAATAGATTAATGTCTTAATTGATGACGTTTAGAAAGGATCATTGTTAGCTTATTAGTTCAATACTTGAAATATTACTTCTCTGTATATCATACAGCAAGAGATATCACCATGGCAATTCAGTGGTAGATGGACTAGTAAGCATGACAACCTGACTGCCATATAACGTTTAAATCTTGGAAGAATAAGTTATTGTTGTGTTCTATCATCAATGTCTAATCCGTAAGTGTAAAATTTTTCAGCAGCATGTAATGAGAACTTTAGAACTTTGATCATATCTGCATATACGTATTAGACAAAAATATTATTTTCATATGCGAGTATATATACATGTGACAGAACTCGTATTTTTTAAATAGGTTAGTATGGGCAAGAACCTTGGTACTTGTATAAACTTTCTTATGTTTATCTGTCATAATATTATTGGACACACAATGTTGGTGTACATCATACCAAAAACAACCGGAAAATAATATTATATTTGTTACAAAGATATTATATTTGTTGGAAATATTTTTTTTAAGATAACTTTTAAAACTACACCTAGAGCCCTGATCATTTTTAGAGGATTTCAAAATGCGTGTTTTCTCATGTAACAAATTGTCTTACAAACATTTCTTAACCATGTTTTCAAACTTCTAGTTAAGTGGATGTCTATCAAATTAAGTTTAGTGCAGCAACGGACTTAACAAATAATGTTAATGTCATATAAGTATGGCAAAGTTACGATCGAGATACAATTAAATTCACGACAATCTCAGCCTCAACAATTATTTCTAGCATTGATTATATAGGGAGTGATTATCATCCGTGGCCCGTGGGTGAGATTTTACAGCAATCGATTAGATGGAGTTGGGCAACTCAAGGGATTGGGCATGCACTCTTGGGTCTCGGGTAGATGCCCTGAAGGCCGCGACCCCAATGGACGAGTTAGGTGATGTTACACCTAGCAGCCCGGTTGTATCTGGAGTCGCTCGACGGAGTAGGCAGGTGGCGACGGTTGACGTTCTTAGTTTCACACTTATACACTGTATTAGGACTTGGAGTAGAATTGGATGTAGCCGCATCAAATCCTATTACGAGTAATATTATTGCGAGAGGTGTTCCGGGGTGTGGTCGAAGTTGGAGAAATTGGGTTGTATCTTATCATGTTCTAGTTGAGCAGAGGTCCTTGAGAGTTACTCAAGTTGAATATCAAGTTCCCACGTGATGGAGGCCTGCGAGTCGTATACTTGCGTGCGCTAAGATAATACGAGAAATGATTAATTATCGAATGCCGGTAATTGTAATTGTATAACGTTGTGGACTTTAACCAACTTATAGAAATATCAAGATCATCGTGGTAGTACTCAAATGATTATTAAAGTAATGAATAAAATCATTTTTATGTAATCCAATGTGAATCAGAACGACTTGATGTTTTCTCAGTTTCTACAATATCTGTGTATTTCATTTGATAGAGTTGAGTGTACATTCTTTGCCTACCCTTACATTAGTTATTATAGTGTTTGCCTCGTTACTGGGCAATTGTTCATAACGTTACCCTTGTGTGAACCCAACAGGTGTAGCTGAGCAGCAACCGTAACAGTAGCGACTTTCGAGGAGATTGGACTTTCTATATTGTACTTGCACTAAACAGGGTGCGTTCTACTTAGAGTAACTTATTTATTTCTGTAATACTTTATGTTCTATTTTATAGACATTGCAATGAGATATGTGGAGAGCTTCTTCTACAAAATTTGTAATTATATGATGTATCTCATTCTATGGACATGGACTTGATGATTGTTATAAATGAGAATAAATGTTGCACTTCTTTCCATTTTATATTATTCTCATGTTGTTATTTATATTTTAAATGTTGACCTAATGTGCATAAGATGGTTTGTTGAGTATCATAGATCATGGGCGTATTTGGACCATTGGTCCGACACTCTCGTCCCGTCAATTTCGATAGCCAGAGGGGCGGGGCGTCATAGCCAGGTACTGCCCTTATATTCAGCAGAGGTGCATCTCTTGAGGTGACAACGTTTTTATGTAGATTTGCAGCCTAGTGACAGAAAGTCTACATCTAGCTTTGCAGTTTTTGTGGGAGTTCGCTTGTGTTATGGAAGAGCAAGAAACAGACAGTGGTTGTTAGATCTAGTGCAGAGTCTGAGTACAGAGCCATGGCTTAGGGAAGCACAGAGATCATGTGTGTTAGATCAGTCTTGATTGATCTTGCAGTTGAGATACATCTTCCTATGCAGCTTCTATGCGACAACCAAGCAGCCCTATTTATTGTCAATAATCTTGTTTTTCATGAATGGACCAAGCATATATAGAAGGATTGCCATTATACTAGAGACATGATCCAGAAGGGACTCAAATCCACTTCCCATGTCACTACTATAGATCAGCATGCAGATATATTCACCAAAGCACTTGCTAAAGGTCCATTTCAGAGATGTTCCAAGCTGAGCATGATAGACATATATGCTCCAACTTGAGGGGGAGTGTTGTGCTATTTGTATCTCTTGGTTCTTGTAGAAATATATTTATGTTTATCTATATTTTATCTATTTCCTTTTCCCTCTGTCTATTTTATGTAATTTGCTCATATGTCTCTCCCTATATAAAAGAGCATTCAAGGAATAAAACAAGTTTCTCATTTTTCCCAACACGGTATCAGAGCGACGGTCGTAGACCGAAACTCTCATAGACCCACAAACCCTAACCCTAGCCCCATCATCGTCGCTCTTCTCCCGTTCTCAGTTTCCCGTCGTCACCGCTCTTAGGGGCCACTGTCGTCACCCCTCCTCTTCACCGGGGGATGCCACTGCCACACCTCTCTCTCTCTCTCTAGGAGTGCCGTCGCACCTCCTCTTTCCAAGGGATACCGCCGCCAACCCCTCTCTCTAAAGGGTGCCGTCACTGACCTCTCTCTCTCTCTAGAGGCGTTGTCATTGACCCCTCTACCTCCAGGTGCTCCACCGCCGACTCCTCTCTCTTGATGGGATTGGTTGCTTGAGTCTACACATGCAATCAAATCCTTCTATGTCAGTGTAGACAAAAGATTATCTAGTCTACAACCCTAGTCTTCTTGAGTAGTCATATCAGAAAGCAAGGCAGATATCCCCACCACAAGCACCTTCAGAGGTCCTGCGCCTATAGTAAAGATGAATGGGTCGAACTACGAATTGTGGACCATGCAATTCATGAACCTGATGAAGTGTACAGGTAAGAAACACATTCTTACCGAGGACGAGCCGGTTGAGAAGACTGGGGTTAACGACTCATGGGAGGCAAATGATGCATATAACAAGGTTTAGCTTTGAGGTACATTGGCGATAGAAATCACCAATGATGTGTTACATCAGTCCACAACCAAGGCGATGTGGGATATTCTCGCTGCTACTTATTCACAGGCAAGGAACAAGACAAAGATTTTGCAACTCCAGCATGATATTTTTACTATCAAGCAAGACGGCCCCTTCATTAGTTATATACATCCTTGCATGGGATGTTTGAGAATCTCCACAGTTTCATGCCTCTCACATCTACTCCTAAGCAGCAGAAGACTTATAGGAATGCCACAATGATTGGTGTATTCCTGACAGCCCTTGATCCTAAGTATGAGGCTGCTCGTTCCCAGATTCTGGCAGATGCCACTATTCCTCCTATGGAGGAAGTTTTCTGCAGGCTCAGTAGGACCACTGTCCCATCCACTACTGCCAGTCAGACTTCTTCAGCGATGGCTACCTCCCGAGGTCGAGGAGGCTCTTCTCAGTTTCGTGGATGCGGACCTCATGGCAGAGGAGGTCGTATTCGTCGACCATGTACTTACTGCCATCGTCCTAGACATACAAAGGACATATGCTACTCCAAGCATGGATTTCCTGCTTCTGCTCGAGTAGCTGAGCAGATTGAGCCATCGGCCGCTTCTTCTTTAGATCAGCGATTTGATGACCTTGTAGCACGATTGAGGGGCATTATACATCCTGTCAGTCCCATTACTTCATCATCGGCTTCATGGAGTCATTCAAGTGTGGCTGCTTCAGCTTCCTCCAGTACATCAGGTAGTATCTATGCACTTACTAGTTGTAGTGGATCTGATGTTATAGAATGGATTATGGATTATAGAAAATAGGAATGCGGAATCGTATCAGAATAAAAGAGAAAAACTTTAAGAACACGCGGGATTTTACGTGGAACCCTACTCCCTAAGGATCGGGATGAAACCACGGGAGAACGCCTCAGAGGGTTGATAGTCTATTGAACTTTCTCATCTGACTACAGGGGTGTAGGACTCTATATATAGCACCCACGGAGTCTCCACATCTCTAAACTGGTAGATGTGAGACTAAAGACTGGATATGGTAATTGAATCCTGGAGGTATCCATTTATCCATCTACAACACAACTGGCGCACAATCAAATACTCCAACAATATATGTTGTCCTCTTCTTTCTTATTAGCAGTCACAATACAATAGATATGGGGTTCATGATCCAAGTCTTGGCTTGGTTATCCTCAAAGTACCATTGATCCCAATTCCCAAGATGGATCAACCTCCAAAGAGGACCTTTTCCTACCTTCAACATAGATAATGTGCCGATGAGTCGATGACTAGTTATTGCCATCTCAATCGTAGGATCCCAAAAGAGATGATTGTCCCTTTTTCAGAACTCAGTGGGCATTATTCTATGATGATGTCATTAGACAACTTCATGGAATAGGTTTCCACAGCCTTGTTGTTTGTCAACATCAACATGTTTAGCTTTTCCAGTGGAATTCTTAATGATCATACAAGTAAATCATGGATGGAGATCAAGGCTAAGCAATCATTCTTAAGGTAGTTAAGAAAGTACTATAATTGGATCTTTGAGAAATGTATTACCTAAATACGTATATTAACACTCCCCTCAAGTTGAAGCTTAGGAAAACACATCTTGTTGTAAAAGAAACACTAACACATCTTCACTCCAGATATCTTTTAAAGAGCTTGAAGAAGCCCTATTCGAAGGGGTAAAACCGTAGGGAGAATATGGCATTGGGAGGAGACTCGTGTTTGGAGGAAATTTTTGGAGAATAAAGCCAGTTGCAGAAAGACATATGGAGTATTGAGCTTTATATCGTCAAGTTAATGGCTAGTGGAACTACAAGACAATACCAAGCATTAGCAGTATGTTTCCATCCCAAGTAGTGGTAGGATTGATCCCAATAATCAATAGTAGAGTCATCCTCTTCTTTAAAAAATTCTTGAAGCAGTCATGTCTTATAGAAAAGCTAGGAGAACTAATCCGACCATATGAAAGCCTCAAGAGTGGGCATCTTTATATAGGGCATCTTATACTACTCTCTCAATGGTGTTCGACCAAAAAGTTGACAGAATATGAGTGATCGATCAACCTGACATACATGATCATTCATATCTGCAACATTCATATCTGCAACAGATGGTTAACAGATGGTTGTACAATTACGATCAGTTCCGAACTTCACCAAGAACAACAACCACAAAACCTTTTCCCATATTAATTAGGGACTTCACCCAGAACCACAAGGAAAATATGACTCGTGTTAGGATTATCAGCCATATCCCTAGATCAGGGCTGATCCTCAAGGCCACGTCTATTGGTTAATAACTCTTGACTAATATATCAAATGATGGAAACAAGGAAACCCTCACAGAAGGGGTCAATTCGAGTACTTCCACAGAAACGTCAACGAGGAACAGGGGGAGCTCCACTGAAAGGGATCGAGTTTTCCACAGACTAATGACCAATCATGAGTGGGAGACCCCAACACAAATGCATAATTCTTCAACAATCAAAAACCTTACTAGGGGTTCACACATATCGGATAAAATCTATAATCAGATCCAATCCATTGTTATTGGGTTGAATTGGTTTGCTTTTTATCAATGTAATAGATTAGAGATAGGATTAAAAAATTTTGAATACGTTAAATTATGGATTGGATCATTATCAAAATCATGGACACCTGCAAAAAATGGTTGAGCACAATAGAAACAAAGGTCGGTTTCCCTCTCTTCTTTCTGAATCCCCGAACCCAACTTGTATCTCCACTCCCCACTTCCAGCAATGCAGTAGCCCACTAAAAATACAAAACCCTATTCTTTTCCAAACGCCAGTACCACCCCACGATAGCCACCACCGTTGTCCTCCCTCCCCCGTGTAACTGCAACGCCCTCCCTCCCCCACGCTCGACGCCTCCCCTCCCCTCTCATGTGCGACGTGCAATGCCACCTCCCTCCCCTGTACGCATGGTGCCCTTCCTCCAGAGCAACATGTGACACCACCTCCGACTCTCGTGCAACGTTGCCACCTCCTTTCCTCCCATGTGACACGTGATGCCACCTCCCTATTGGAAGTGTGGACGGAGCAATAACAACTTGTTTTCGTCGATGGTTAGTTTCCTTGTATTGATTATTCCATTCACATTACATATTTTATTTTATATTTCAATATTTTTCCTTTCTTACAAGTTATAATCTCTAATTGAGATACATATACTTGCAACAATGTGTTACTCTGCAGTTCTATGGATTATAGGTATGTTATTTAGTTATAAAATTACTGGTTATACTAAATCCATTGCAAGTATATAATCTTTTCTTTCTCAAAAATAAATTTTTGCATTATACTTATGCATATTATTAATTTTAGAACCATGATTCAAATGTTGTGGTCTAATGAGCTACAAATCTGAGCGTAGACTATGAAGGGACAATATGTGAGTATTAAAAATCCGATTTTTTCCAATCTTTAGTTTGTTGGATTGAATGGATTGGATTTAGGTAATTTATGGAATGGCATAAGCCAAAACCCGTTAAGGTTGGACTGGACATGGATCAAGTTAAATCAGATCCAATCCTATTAATATGCACTCTTAAAAAATACCATGGTAACCCTCAACGAATACCTAGTACATGGAGAGCCTCTACAAAACACCCACTTGAATTGGCTCGGATACATAACAGAAAACAATCACACACAATATCTAGTACATGGAGAGCCTCTACAAACACCTACTTGAATTGGCTCTGATACATAATAGAAAACAATCGCACACAAATGGTACACAGATTTATTTGATAACACCGGAGAGGAAGAAAACCACTGAAGTTTAAACAAGGCAGCCTCTCTCAAACGGTTAGGTTTTCTGCTTCATTGTCAAACAAGAAGGAGTTTCAACAGGTTATATAGAGTGAAGGCTTAGACTAATCCAGATCCAATATCCATCAAATCCAAATACATTATTCCACAATAAATAAGTAATGACAAGGAGTATGTATAGTACCATGATTGTATTGGCTGATGCTGCCGCCCTTGCCGTGGCTACCTCACCTAATATGAACCAAGTTAAAAACCCACTATATGTGCTACCCACGATACCTTTTTGTCTTGATCTTTTTTAAGAAAACATACCTTCTGGATGGGCCAATTGTTGCGAACCTGTTGGCGCCAGCAAGATAGGAGCAGAGGTGTCAAATCCCAAAATTTTTGTAGACATGTTTATGCAACTCACATTAACGAGAATCCTTGGGCGAATCCTGAGACTCCACATAGATATAACGCAAATTTAGGAAAACACTCAAAACCACTATTAACCCCGGAGCAACAATTGGAACAATGTGTCACATTATTCTACTGAAAGCTTTCACATTCTCCTTCAGCGTGAATTCATCCTCGGCCCCTCCACGATAGTAGTCATAGTACATCTTTGGGAGAGCCTTCTTAGCCAGCTCTTGGTACTCATTAACATTAACTGGTTCATTCTTCATATCTCCTGCAAACAGAAAAAATAAAACTTGCACCCCAGCAGACAACAAAATCAATTTTATAAAAAAAGCTTTCTATGCATGGAGAATACCCAGAGGAATGATGTTAATTGAAACAATTTACAGTTTAATGTTGCAAACAATCAAATAAAAATTAATAATTGATAGAATATTGACAGAATGTCATGGGAAAATGTTGATAGAATGTGGACCATGAAGTTACTAACATTAGTGTGGGTCATGAATGTCATGGGAAAATATGGATAGAATGGGGTTCATGAGGTCACAACGTTAGTGTTCATGGACAATCACAATTCTAAAGGCTTAAATTTTCACCTGGAGAAAATAATGTATTTCAACGCTTCTCAAACTATTGGATGATGTCTCCTCTCCTATGCAGCATGCAATTCAAATGAAATTGAAAGGTGAACATCAACACGCCATTCTCGATTTCTGTTGATAAGTCACAGGTGCCCAGTTACAGTTAGAACTTCTGGACCAAATTAAATTCATTGGAGTCCTAAACTCTTGTCCATTTCCACAGCTGTTGATACATTATTCTAGCAATCCAATTTTATGACTTGTTCTGAGGGAAAATGTCATTTAATTGACCTTGCCATTTTGTTTTTGTTTTTGTTTTAGGGAGTACACCATTTGGGTGCCCAAGCCCTTTATACCTCAAAAGCATTATTCGCTATGTTGCACTATAAATGATACATACGTGTTCATCAATACAAGAACGGTTGGTCATCCCAACTTTCATTGTAGGGATCAGCAATTGCTTTCTTTACTATTACATAATTGATCGAAGGAATGAAACATTTTTGTGAAACCGGAATGATCCAGATAGAACTAAAAATTGATTTCAGACAGTTCGGACTGCCTTTATTTGGATCACTATAATGTAAACAGATCCCATGGAATCCTTTTTCACGTAATCTAATCGCAACGTAAGGCAAATATCGTGCAATATGGCGATCAGTGATGCGCAAAAGAAGATCGAGATACACAAGCTTGTTCTAATTAATAAATTCCTAAAACAACCTAACAAAAAGCTAGTAGATTATAATATCAAATTGGATATTAGTATCAATGCCAAACATTACAATTCAGTCATATGGAAAAGACTTCCATGGAATCGATTTACACTACAATATTCTAGATGTAAATAACTTCCTTGACATTCTTTTCCATATACTCCAATTGCACTGACTCCAAATTCAAAGTAACACAATCTTAGTGGTTCCGAAGGAACAGAGAATGATCGCAACAATACCGTGAAATAACCTAATTAATTTCAAATTATTAATACCAAGTGTATATCGTACAATAATGAAAAACCAGATAATTAAAAAACGTGTTCTTGAAAAGCTGATCTCCAAAGCAGCTTCCATTAGCAGTAAATTTGCTGCAACTGTTAAAATCCCGCATTATATAGCAATTCTTACATCGAATTTCAATACGGTCAGCTGTGGGAATTTCAATTCACAGCTTTACAAGTATTGGGAGGGAGCATGCAACAGGGTAACAAAAAGATATAGTTCAATACTAAACCAACAGAAGAGAAGAACACAAGAAGGCACCTTGGTTTTGCCCCAGAAGAAAGGGAAAAGCGGATAGAAAGCCTTAATCGAAGGAGAGAAGCTCCGTGAGAAAGAAGATGAATCGAGCGCAGGTGGAGGAAGACGAAGGAAAATAGACTTACCACTATGGGAGCTGAAGTTAATAGTAAAAGCTGCAGCTCTTTGAATAAGTGCGCTGGGATGGATGGCACCACAAATGCCACCCCCAAATACATCGAAAAAGAAGAAAGGGATGGCACCACAAATGCCAACCCCAAATACATCGAAAAAGAAGAAAGGATGGCACCCCCAAATGGTGCCACTTAGCAAATGCCACCGTAATCGGCTAAAAAAGGGCAATCCGCTTTTTCAAAGATACATTTACGAAATTGATCTCGTATGGGGCAGTTGAGGTGGTCGATGATTCCGGCGAATATTTTATGCTTCGCTAATTACTTGTGCATTTTAATGCATTTAGTTGTTGAGTTATCCATCAGACATTCAAAATTAGAAGGTTAACCTCTAGCCCCTATGGAACGCATGTTGTTCAAAATACATCATTGATGTAACATTAGGTTATAAACTCATTTCAGCCATCAAATATAAAATTTTCCATGATATGTTTCTTGAGAACGTTGCATATGAAGGTCTACAAATTTTATATTTACACCACAGCCCTTAAAAAGTTACCAACTCTTACTCTGGACCATTGTGATTAACTCTCATACTTTCGACTCAACGTGAAATGAATGTGTCAACAATATGTGTTATTTACCCTTCATTTTAAAACGAATTTACTTTATATGACCTTATGCCTTTCTCCTTTCCCTTCACCATATGCCTCCTTCCCCTCTCCTCCCCTCCCCTACATCGATGCCTCCTCCCCTTCCCCTGCTCCCTGCAAGTTTCATCACCAATTGAGGTGTTTTATCCCCACCACAATTCAACCCCTTCTCCCTTCTCTTCTATAATTTTCCCTCCTCGTCATCGACCCAACAAGGACGATCTCGACCCCATCGATTAGCACAGTCTCCCAGCCAACTGCAACCCCTCCACCTTCGACCAACCGAAGCTACGAGGTTCACTACTGCATGCATCTTCTGCCTTGTCGAAGAGGTTGCCACCCTTACCCTCTATAAGGAAGGAGGCTCTAATGCAGGCTAGGTGGAAGATATGGTGGAGGAGGTCTAGCTTAGTGGAGGAGGTCCACCACGAAGGAGATCCCATCATGGAGGAAATCAAGCACTAAGGAGGTCCAACACGAAGGAGACCCCCACGAAATAGCAATGAGGACCTCCCATGCGAGGTCCAACACGGCATGATTGTGGTTCTTCACGAGCTTCGAGATGACACTATGCTCCAAGAAGGCCTTAAAAGATTACAAAACAACCTTAACCATAGTCAGAGGACACTGATGGAAGGGAGAGGAAGAGAAGAAGAAGAAGGGGGGAGAGAAGAAGGAAGGAGAGAGGGAGGGAAAATATGTACTATTACATTTTTCATGTGGTTTAATGAACTCATGAAGATTAATTCAAGAAGAGTTAAATTGACAGCAAGTGTCGTGATGTAAGACAAAGTAAAATTCTACGGGTTGTAGGGCATATATGAAAATACCATGAGATGTTGTGTAATTGTAAAACTTTAATAGGTTGTGGTGTAAAAATCCTTTTCGTAATTTAATAATATTAAGTGCACTTGCCCACAAGTCATATCCTAAAATAACTAAATCAAATCATTTAATGATAATTCAATTATTTTGTAATAAACATGTTTATAGAACTAAGTAATAGATATTAGCAAGATACATACTAGTTTTTTATGTTACTGAAGTTGATTCTTGTTAAAGATTTATGTTGACAACAAGACCCCCTTTCAAACCCCTAATATGCCATCAAACCAATATATCCATCTATAATGCTTCAGATAGTGAGGGAGATGACCCAAAAAGCATGTTTGGAAGAAACATGTTAGCAAGCATGGGCGGGGTGATGAAGGTGGATTAGAGGGGAGTATGAAGTCTATGGTCTAATCGTTAAAGGAGTTTAAGCTTTTCTTTCTGTATAGTATTTGGGAGTTTTGCAAGTGTATGAACACATTCTTACATGCTATATTTGCATCTTTGAAGTATTTTGGGGTAATATTCTATGCAAGGATTTTTTTCTTGTGAGATTTGGTGAAGAGGGTAGATTGACATGTTCGGGTTGTCGACAACTAGTTGGACTAGGTAAAAGTAGTAGCACGTGTAGTGGGACAAATTATTGGTAGCCATGTCTGCACACCAATTTATGATGTCTTTATCACAAACATTTACTAAGAAGGAAACATAAACAGGCATGCTATAAATTGAGCTTCTATATAATTATATTGTTTGGGACGAACAAGATAGCATAATCTAATGAGGAATAACATACCCAAGTTTCGGGTCAACGATAAAAGCCTAATTAGAGCAAAATTACTAAATGGGTTAAGATGCCCATAAGAATGAACAATTAACCCTAGATTACTCAAAGTTCGCTAGCAGGACAGATCTGATAGCCTACCTACAATATTGTGATCCTCAAAGCACTCGAGTATCCCAATGTTAGTAAATATACATACATCTTCACCACTAGTATTTAATATTTCTCGACCACGTGAACAAGGACTTCAATCTTCTTCATTACCAATCCCAAGGAGCATGATTAAAGACTTCTTGTTGGGTCATCTAAGGCCATAATCTTCTCCACCATCGAGACTGGAGATTGACCAATCACATCAGCAAGTCGTACAGTTTTTTAAAAGAAATTCCCCAACGAACATGATTGAAAATTAAGTGGCAATGTCATGTATGATCACCATCTTCTCCACTGCTAGGATGAAAGATTTCTCAACCATGTAAGAGCCCACAATCTTCTCAACCAATGGATCATGATTGAAGATAGTTCAAGTGCACCATACAAGATGTTACCTTCTCCAATGCTAAGCTTATGGTTCCAACAATTATGATATCACACAACCAATGTAGGAAGGAGAACTGAATAAGGAATCTATGAGTGTGTCTAAATGAATATGAAGAGGAGTATTCCTTCCACGAATGGAGACCAAGACATCCATTCGACTTCCAACAAATATTGAGTCTTCGACTCTCCATAAAGAGATTGCAAGAAAACCAATCATTTACTAAACATATGGATTGGAGAACCATCTCATTAGGATGTACACCTCTACCAATGGAACCTGGTAAACACTCTATGTTGTGATTATGCTTTATTTTTCTCTCACCTTCTATTATATAGTGGTCGACAATGATCCTTTCAATCATCAGAGAGCTTCTTATTATATGACTACCATCCTATGTTTGGAATAACATTCATGGAGATGGAAGGGAAAAAAAAGAATGCAAGATTCTAACCTATTAGGTACAACGACCACCCAAGCGGCTCCACCATATAGGACTATATATGCATGAAGATGTGAAATGTTAGAGGCATTTATTTGCAATACATGTGAGTACATCAAATACCAAGGGAATAAACAAGTTTATTTGCCAAAAAGAGTGATCTTTGATAGACTAAGTTCTAATCACCCTAGGATAATATGTGGGGTATCCGAAACTCGCCTCTATCTATGGTATATTTGATAGACTCTTTTATTAGAACATTCACCATCTTTGTTTGGAACTTTATAGAACCTCCTTATGTTTACTTTATGGTTATTATTTCTATCATCCATATTCTTCTTATTAGTGATCAATGCCCTTTTCTAATCTCAGATAATCTATTTAAACACCTTGTTTAAATAAGAAAACAAATACATCGAGTTCACTCAAGATAATTTATTTATATATTAAACTCATGCATGTTGCAAAATTTAGTTTGATAAAATGACGGTGTCTTATAGCTCATTTCAAAGCATATTAAGGCATTTACTAGGAGTTTGTGATACTTAGATATGCTTGTTGGATTTATACAATATGAAGAAACTTTTAGAAGTTGTCAAGAAGTTGTATTTTTATTTTACTATCAATTCAGTTTGTAATAACTTAGTATAAGGAATAAATAAGGAATAAATGTGTACAAAGTCTTTCATGCATAAATCTCACACATGCACACTTTCTGTCTATTGCACAGAGTACGCAGACTCCATGCAAAGTATACCCTTAACAACTCACTATTCACTAGCTTTTCCGTAGTGTTGTACTATTATATAAATATTGTCCAGCAATGCACTAATATTATTGTGCACCGGTACCCTTGTACACCAGTGCATACTCTTAATTCTGTTCAAACCAATGTAATCTCTTACTATTACAATGATAAACATTTGTGTACATCGATACACTTTTGATTGATGGTCTTTCAACTTATTCAATTCAATATTCTGTTTTGCGCATAATTGAAAGTGCACTAGTACATACTTTTTACGATATTATACCTTGATTGTTGAACTATATAGATAGTGTGTTTAGCACACCATGTGCCAATACACAATTATATGTACCAGTACATTACAAGATCTAAGTATCTTTATTCAACCATTTTGAGTGTAGATGTTCTAATTCTCTCTATTCTTGGTTCTCTCCTAATCCTGTAAAAGGCCCCTCTACTTATGCAACCTAAACTACATTGAGAGGTACAACAATTTCTACTCCACATGTACTACACTCCATTCTTTAGTGAATCTATTCGTATACCACGAAAAAAGTTCACAAAGCAATCTCTGATATGCTCTAAAAGCCTCTACTTTTGTCCATTATGTTTACGTTCACATTTTGTGTAAGTTTATAAAGGCTTTATCTGGAATACTACATTATTACTTTTATCTTGGCTAAGAAGTATTCTGTATGAAGGCCTTTCTTCCCAAATGAAAGATAAACCCTTAGAGAGGTAACATACATTGAGATGTTCTCCATGAAAGCCTTTATTCTTGTGTAGAAGACAAATATGACAAGTTTCGTGCTTTATAAATAGTTTGGAATGCAACAGAAGTAGTGTGATTAGTGAGAGTTGGTAAGCCCTGGGTAGGCCAAGCTCAAGCACTGGATGTGAACATTATGTAGGGTGAACTTGTATAAATCTATATGTATT
Source organism: Ottelia alismoides (assembly GCA_037367405.1). NCBI lineage: Eukaryota > Viridiplantae > Streptophyta > Magnoliopsida > Alismatales > Hydrocharitaceae > Ottelia > Ottelia alismoides. Next base: position 169,201 of record JAZKJV010009316.1, read on the forward strand.
GTGGATTGATTTAAAATCTTGAAGGATATGGGATAATCCTCAAGCGCATCACGGAAGCATGAGCATCGTATCGAATACGACGAAGAACGACTAGTCGGACTAGTTGTTCTATGCAATGGAATTTAAAAAATTTTCATGCGATGAAACCACATGGTTCAAGAACGATTCTCGGATCGTTTTATCTAGAACCACATCAAGTATAAAGGAATACCTCTTGTAGCATGGTTGATTGAGTCTCTACGAAAAGAGACCTCCTGTCTCAAGTCCGATCATCGGAGAAGATGCTTGCAAGCGCGGGGATGAGTCGCGTGATCCTCGCAATCCAACAAGTTGATCCAAGCACAGTTAACTCTTGATCTCATCATACGAGATCAAACACCTTCTTCGCGGGCGTAGCACTCCAAAGAAGATGGAGAACCCAGGAACGTCGAGGCGGCGGTGCGGTGGTGAAGCGACGACGGAGGCTCTCCTCTAGGGTTTGGTGGACGACCACCAATGGAGGGGAGAAGAGGCTTGATGTGTGGAAGAGGGAGAGAAAGAGAGAGAGAGAGAGAGAAAGATGTCTCAATTGCATAACCCAAGAGAGCATGGTATGCCTCTCTATTTATAGGGTTTTGAGATCCAATGATCATAATCCATGGGACACACAAAATCAATGGATGAGATTGATTTGTGTTTAATCTAATGGTCAAGATTGTTGTTGGTAAAAACCAACAACTAATAATTTAATTTAGATCAAATATATTTGATAAATCAAATACAATTTAATCCTAAATTAAACAAACAAATATGGAGAGATTAGCATGGAGATTGCACTCCACATGGAATAGGTAGGACGGCTACCAATTTCCTTGTGGGACTTGGTAGCCGTCCACCATGATCCCATGGTGGAGGCAATCTCATGCAATCTCATGAGATTGCATATCTCCATGAAAATCTCCAATATTTTCCAACAACTTTTGTTGTGATTTATTCTACAAAAATAATTCATAATTAATTTTGAGAATATTGCAATCTTACCATTGGAAATTTATGAATCACATTCACAACCCAAAACAAAATATAATTTACATTTTCAATCAATTATACAATGTGAATCCAATTCACACCAATAATTAATTAACAAATATAAATTGTAATTAGCTCTCTCTAATACATTATAAATCACATTTATAATATATTATGAATAATTGAATATTTCTAACCACATTATTCTTATCCACAATAATTAAATCTCATTTAATTATATTGGATAATTTCCACATGCATCAAGATAATTAAATCACATTTAATTATCATTCTCTTAATGCTTAGATATAATTCAACTATGGAATTATTCTTGAACCCTTTCAAGAATAATACGATTTCTCCGCAGATACTTGGAGATAAGGACAGGGCGATTGTATTGTTCTATGTATAGTGACTTGGATATTGAGATCATATCTCAAATCCAGATCTCATGGACCTCCCACATATGCTTGATTAAATCAAGATCGTAGACCTATTTTCTCATTGCATCTGAATCTCATTCAGATCAATGTCCAATACATGGACTAAGATTTGGTCACTTCTCTACTGAGAGGAGTCACTAAAATCCAAACCTGTTTCATCACTCCCTCAGAATGGAAGCGTCATGGTTATAAAGTCGTTTATGATCACATCACCCTCAGGTATTCCCAACACCTGTACATCCTGCATAGTGGAAGACCTATGATCATCCTGAAGATATAGATCAATTTTACACTGTCATCTTCAGAGTTTGATCACCAAGTTTCTCAATCTTGTTCATTGGGAATTGGTATAGATCATATGCTTTCCCAAAGCATATATCTTACCTTCAAATTCATGTCATGCTTCCAAAGCATGACGACCATGCATGGAATTTGATCAGTCCCAATACCTCATGAGTGAGCTCATGTCTTCCGGTTCACATGTGAACATGTATGATCCCTTTGAGAGATCGTATTACTCCTATGTCCTTACATGCACACCAGCTCGCCGGTTATTTGACCATGGTTAGGTCATCAACCTATTGGTCTGCCAAATGTACATACTCAGACATATAGTAACACATCTGTCTCTTATCAGAGGATGCATGCCTATACTGTGACAGTATTCAACATAGGTCTTTGGTTATCTCGATCTCGTTAAGTCAGCCCATTGACTCAACTAATCTGACAACTCCGAATCACTATTCCATGCAGAGGACCTACATCAAGAGGTCAGTCAGATATCAGCCAAATGATAAAGGATTGCCATCTCCTACTCAGGCTGGATATCATCACTTAACAATCATTTGATGATGCTTGATGAGTCCTCTATCTAACTCCTTAGATATTCATCCAAGCATCAGCCTCTATGATTCAATCAATGAATCAACAACTGTATGATTATCAAATTGGCTATGGTACATAACCCTTATTGTACAGAGGGACCTTATAGTGCATTCATTCATTTAATCTCAGAAAAGGAGTGAAAAACAATCAATAACTTTTATTGATAAATCATTTATTACAATAACATTTATTGCAAGAATGGTTCGCCTCGGGCTCACATTGCTAACAATCTCCCACTAGCCCTCAGAACCATTCAAGAACAATCCTTAAACCCATACTCATTACATGTTGGTCGAAAACCTTCTGTGTTAGAGGTTTGGTAAGAGGATCAGCAACGTTGTCGGCGGAGGCCACCTTGGTGATGATGATATCACCACGCTTTTGAATCTCCCGAATGATGTGGTATTTTCTTTCCACGTGCTTGCTCTTTTGATGCTATCTGAGTTCCTTCGCCTAGGCAATGGCTACAGTGTTATCGCAGAGTAACGGAATGTGAGTATTAGAGGAAACTACACCAAGATCTAGGATGAACTTGCGCAACCACACCGCCTCCTTTGCAGCATTTGATGCGGCAATGTACTCGGCTTCGGTTGTTGAATCTATTGTAGTGTCCTGCTTCTTGCTTCTCCAGCTCACAGCACCACCGTTCAACAAGAATACAAACCCTGATGTCGACTTTCGATCATCAATATCTGATTGGAAGTTAGAATATGTATATCCCAAGACTTAGATATCACTATCTCCATAGACCAAGATGTAATCTTGCGTCCGTCTTAGATATTTGAATATATTCTTTACTGCATTCCAGTGTTGCTCTCCATAGCAGGATTGGTAACGACTTTCCACTCCCACTGCATGCCAGATATCTGGCCTAGTACACATCATGGCATACATTAAGCTTCCTACAGCTGATGCATAAGGGCATCCAACCATGCCTTTATTTTCCTCAACAGTTTGAGGAGCCATCCCTTTAGATAGGTGGATACCATGCCTTAAGGGAAGGAAACCTTTCTTAGAACTATCCATACAGAATCGTTCAAGAATCTTCTTAATGTATCCATGTTGTGATAATCCCAATATCCTCTTTTCTCGGAATCTGAACAACTTCAGGCCTAAGATGTAAGAGGCTTCTCCAAGATCTTTCATCTCAAAGGTATGGGATAGCAAAATTTTCACATTGGTCATCATCTCTGTATCATTCCCAATGATAAGGATGTCATCTACGTAAAGCACGATGAACACAATGGCACTCCCACTAAGCTTCTTGTACACACAAGATTCATCAGGATTCTGCACAAAATCATAACTCTTTATGGTTTCGTCAAATCTGATGTTCCATCTACGAGAAGCTTGCTTGAGCCCATAGATAGATTTCTTCAGCTTGCATACTTTGCCATCCTCAATTATGAAGCCCTGGGGCTGCTCCATATAGATATCCTCCTCGAGGTATCCATTGAGAAAAGCCATCTTAACGTCCATCTGCCAGATGTCGTAGTCAAGATACACAGCTATAGCTAGCAATGTCCTGATGGATTTAAGCATAGACACAAGAGAGAACGTCTCATCGTAATCGATGCCTTCTCTCTGTGTGTAGCCTTTGGCTGCCAGCTGTGCCTTGAAAGTCTCTACTTTCCCATCAGGTCCCCTCTTTCTCTTTAAGATCAATTTACACCTAATGGGTTTTACCCCTTTAGGTGGATCCTCTAGGGTCCATACACCATTCTTATGCATGGAGTCAATTTCTGACTTCATTGCCAGCATCCATCTATCCATGTAATGATCCGCGAGTGCTTCATCAAATGAAGAAGGATCATTGTCAGTTTCACTTGATACATGGAATCCATACCTTTCAGGTGGTGCAACCACCCTCGAACTCCTTCGAAGAGGTATGGATGTTTCATCTTTATTTATCTCTTCAGTTTCTAGTTCAGGAAGCTCAGAATCCTCAGGGGATTCAATGAGTTCCTTTACTTCATTTTTGTCTTGACCTTTAAGGAAATCATTCTCCAGAAATTTCATGTCTCTAGAGACAAAAACCTTTTGGGACTCAATATCATAGAGCTGGTATCCAATATAATTTTTAACATACCCAATGAAGTCACACTCACGAGAGCGAGATTCTAGATTACTTGCGTCAGCGTTCTTCGCATGGACCAAGCAACCCCAAACCCTCAAGTGATTAACACTAGGTTTGGTTCCATACCAGAGCTCATGAGGAGTCTTAGGTACAGATTTGCTAGGAATCTTATTCAGGATATATATTGCAGTCTCTACTGCATATCCCCAGAAACTAAGTGATAAATGCGCTTTTCTCATCATTGAACGGACCATATCCATGATAGTCCTGTTGCGTCTTTCAGCAACACCATTAAGTTGGGGAGTTCCAGGAGGAGTGAGATTGGAAATAATTTCGTTCTCTTTAAGATATTCCTTGAATTCATCTGAGAGGTACTCACCACCTCGATCATATCGAATTCGTTTAATCTTCCTATCGGTTTGGCTCTCAACCAAAGCCTTGAATTCTTTGAACTTTTCAAAGATTTCATATTTATGATGTGATAGGAAGACAAACCCGTATCACGAATGGTCATCAATAAATGTCAAATAATATTGATATCCATTTCGAGTCGCGGTACTGAAGGGACCACATACATTGGTATGTATTAGGTCAATAATACCTTCGCATCTTGTAACCTTGTTACGGAAAGGCATCCTAGTCATTTTACCTTGAATGCAATGTTTGAAGGTAGGCAAAGGTTGAACCTGTAGAAAATCCAAAGGTCCATCCTTTATCAATCTATCGATCTTATCAATAGATAAATAACCAAGCCTTTGATGCAAAATCTCATTTGAAAGATTTTCATCCTCCCTAGATCTTTTAGGGTTTTTATTAGTCGCACTAACATTCATGATACATTTATCAATGCACAATTCATAGAGTCCACCAGAAGTCAAAATACCATCCGCAATATATTTCTCATAACGATTTATGACTAATTTATTACAGAAAAGGAATGAATATCCACTTCTAACAAGTTTAGATACATATATCAAATTCCTTCTAACTTCAGGTACATAAAGACACTCTTAAAGTACTAGGACTCTACCGCTGGATAACGATAGTCGACAAGTTCCGACGGCGACTGCTGCAACACTTGCATCAGATCCCATCTGGATGATTATCTCCCCTTCTTCCAGATTTCTAGTTTCCTGAAACAAATGCAACAAATTGCATACATGAACAGAAGCACCAGAATCTACAATCCAACTTCCTTCTCGTCCAACGAGAAAACTAGTTTCAATGATGAAAGTAGATTTTATACCTGTTGGGGCTTTACCTTTGTCGGTCGACTTCAGGTATTCCGGGCAGTTACGCCTCCAGTGCCCCGGCTTCTTGCAGTGGTGACAAACGTCGGTTTTCTTTGACGCTATCAGTTTGGATGCATTGGAAGATGAGACAACGCCTTGACTCTTCTTCTTTCTCTTCTGGGTCGGGCCCTTCCAAGAACCTTGCTTCCGACCGCGCTTCCCTTTGACCTGTGCAACCATTGCACTACCAACGGGACTATCTTTCTTCATTACGTCTTCTGCATACTTTAATGCAGCAAGAAGTCTAGCGTTTGTCAAGTCCAACTTGTTCATGTAAAATGAAACCACAAAATTATTGAAAGACTTGGGCAAAGATAGCAGAATGAAATCAGGTTGCATGTCTGCATCCATATTTACCCCAAAAGTCTCCAGCTCCGACAAGTACCCAAACATTTTGAGTACATGTTCTCGGACTGAAGTTCCTTCCTGGGTGCGGTTAATGTCACCAAACATATCTTTCAGATTCTGCATTATTTCCTGGCATGTGCTCATCTCCACATGTTGCTTCTGAAGAACATTGGAGAGAGAACCCAGAATATAACATCTTGCCAAGACATGATCTTCATCATACTTATTGTATCGCTTTTCTTCCTTCGATTTAGAGCTTTCATGCTTGTCTTCTGTGAGCACATAACTTATGCGCTCAGCTGAGAGAACAAGCTCCAAATTACGGACCCAATCTGAGTAATTCGATCCGATCAACTGGTTGACCTCTAGAAGCCTGCTTAGTGGGTTCATGGACTTCATTTTCTGAAATTAAGAATGCACTATATTAGAACATATAATCACACATTCAAATTTATGATATTTGATTAAGGTATTTTAAATCAAATTATTCTTGCATTGTCAACTTTGAAAGTTCATCCCCTTAATCACTTTCAAAGCAAGAGATATACTTACCTCTATATCTCTTGCAAGAACTGGGATCTCCTCTTTATCTTTGTCACATCCCAATAAAATGAGAATCTGCAACTCCAATAAAGAGAAGCGAGAACACATTCCGCCTTGCAAGTCCAACTTGCATTTCCCAGTTCGGTCTTTAACACACGGGCCCACCATCCCTAAGGTGATATTGACCCGCCGTTAATTGAATCAACCATCAACATGAATAGTACTCGCTATGCGTAATCCAATATCGCACCAATAATATGAGGATCCGATATTGGGGTCACTACGCATACGGCCTTACTCTTTCGAGAAGCAAAGAGCCCGATCTAGATGTGCTTGCATACAGGAGCTGTCATTTCAGACAGGCGTCTCCCACATGCAATCCCTGGCGACGGAAACCCTTCGCCTTGACGGGAGACCATGGATGTCACTTATGTGATCCTCCACCTCATATTCAAATTTTAATTAATTATCATGAATCATATCCATATAATTAATTCTTCTAATGGAAATACATATCTATTCACGATAGAGTACTTTAATTGGATATAATTAATTCAATCTCATTAAATCAATTATCAATCCAATTCAATCAACAAACTCGATTGTTTTACTTGAATATATATGGTATTATCTCAAAGTACATATTAATTCGAATTCTGATAATTAAAAAAATACACCTTGATTTCTCCAGCATTATCGAGTCCTTACCCGCCGTCATGGCCAATACCGACGGGAGTGGGACGGGCCGCAACCGATGCGACCCGTTATCCCAACGCTCCCCGACTAGACACCATATCCACCTCAGGAAAGGATAATGCCAAATAGATCAATGTGTACTTGAGATGATCATCGGTTCTTCAACCGAAATTATGCCATATAGTAATAATCAAAATATTTTTGATTATAAGGAAATTTTCTAGACAAATTCCCAATCCTATTCAAGCAAGTTGTTTGTTGATTGTGTTTCCAATTATGATCTAGATCAAATCTAATCAATTTATTGGTTGAGGCCAAGTCAATTAAGGAAATACTCATCATTAAATATTTCTCAAAATATTTTCCATAATTATTTCAAAGAATTAATAATTTATTTCACTAATTGACAATCACATGGTTCTTGATTAGGAATGTAATTTCAGCAGTGACCCCTACTTACTAAAATTAACATCTCTCAATCAATTTAAATCCAAATTAGACAAAATCAGTTTCCAAAAATTGCTAATTTGATTTATGACAGAACATAAGTGATATTTCACGCATTTATAGGCGGATAAAAACAGTAATTAACTCATTAATCATGTTAAGATTCACAGTTCCCACAACAGTGAATACATGTTCATTAAAACAACCATATCTCGAGCAAACAGAATCCAAATTACTTAAACTCAGATACTATGGTTTCCTTATTTAATGGGGAACAAAATCCAAGTGATTAATGCATGTTTAAACATTTTAAACATGGCCGAATTTATTCACTAAATAGATGTGCGAAAATCAAATGCGACAAAAACTTTCGCAACCTTTACGAACCCAAGTCGTCCTATGTTTACGGTTCGTATCCAAAACCTTCGACCTAAGGATCTGATACCACTTGAAGGATATGGGATAATCCTCAAGCATATCATGGAAGCGTGAGCATCGTATCGAATACGACAAAGAACGACTAGTCAGACTAGTTGTTCTATTCAACTGAATTTAAAAAAATTTCATGCGATGAAACCACATGATCCAAGAATGATTCTCGGATTGTTTCATCTAGAACCACATCAAGTATAAAGGAATACCTCTTGTAACGTGGTTGATCGAGTCTCTACGAAAAGAGACCTCCTGTCTCAAGTCCAATCGTCAGAGAAGATGCTTACGAGCACAGGGATGAGTCGCATGATCCTCGCAATCCAACAAGTTGATCCAAGTACGGTTAACTCCTGATCTCGTCGTATGAGATCGAACACCTTCTTCGCGAGCGTAGCACTCCAAAGAAGACGGAGAATCGAGGAACGTCGAAGCGGCGGTGCGGTGGCGAAGCGACGACGAAGGCTCTCTTCTAGGGTTTGGTGAACAACCACCAATGGAGGGGAGAAGAGGCTTGACATGTGGAAGAGGGAGAGAGAGAGAGATGTGTCTCAATTGCATAACCCTAGAGAGCATGGTATGCCTCTCTATTTATAGGATTTTGGGATCCATGGATCACAATCCATGGGACAAACAAAATCAATGGATGAGATTGATTTGTGTTTAATCCAATGGTTAAGATTGTTGTTGGTAAGACCCAACAATTAATAATTTAATTTAGATCAAATATATTTGGTAAAATCAAATACAATTCAATCCTAAATTAAAATCAAATAAATATGGAGAGATTAGCGTGGAGATTGCACCCCACATGGAATAGGTAGGACGGCTACCAATTTCCATGCAGGATTTGGTAGCTGTCCACCATGATCCCATGGTGGAGGCAATCTCATGCAATCTCACGAGATTGCATATCTCCATAAAAATCTCCCATATTTTCCAACAAATTTTGTTGTTATTTATTCTACAAAAATAATTCATAATTAATTTTGAGAATATTGCAATATTACCATTGGAAATTTGTGAATCACATTCACAACCGAAACAAAATATAATTTACATTTTCAATTAATTATACAATGTGAATCTAATTTACATCAATAATTAATTAACAAATATAAATCGCAATTAGCTCTCTCTAATACATTATAAATCACATTTATAATATATTATGAATAATTGGATATTGTTATCCACATTATTCTTATCCACAATAATTAAATCTCATTTAATAATATTGGATATTTTCCACATGCATCAAGATAATTAAATCATATTTAATTATCATTCTCTTAATGCTTAGATATAATTCAACTATGGAATTATTCTTGAACCCTTTCAATAATAATGTGATTTCTCCGCAGATACTTGGAGATAAGGATAGAGCGATTGTATTGTTCCATGTATAGTGACTTGGATATTGAGATCATATCTTAAATCCAGATCTCATGGACCTCTCATAGATGCTTGATTAAATCAAGACCGTAGACCTAATCTTCTCATTGCATCTGAATCTCATTCAGATCAATGTCCAATACATGGACTAAGATTAGGTCACTTCTCTACTGAGAGGAGTCACTAAAATCCAAACATGTTTCATCACTCCCTCAGAATGGAAGCGTCTTGGTTATACAATCGTTTATGATCACATCACCCTCAGGTATTCCCAACACCTGTACATCCTGCATACTGGAAGACCTATGATCATCCTTAAGATATAGATCAATTTTATACTATCATCTTCAGGGTTTGATCACCAAGTTTCTCAATCTTGGTCATTGGGAATTGGTATAGATCATATGCTTTCTCAAAGCATATATCTTACCTTCAAATTCATGTCATGTTTCCAAAGCATGATGACCATGCATGGAATTTGATCAGTCCCCATACCTCATGAGTGAGCTCATGTCTTTCGATTCACATGTGAACATGTATGATCCCTTTGCGAGATCGTATCTCATATGTCCTTACATGCACACCAGCTCGCCTGTGTATAGACCTTGCTTAGGTCATCAACCTATTGGTCTGTCAAATGTACATACTCAGGCATATAGTAACACACCTGAATCTGGTCAGAGGATGCATGCCTATGCTGTGACAGTATTCAACATAAGTCTTTGGTTATCTCGATCTCGTTAAGTCAACCCATTGACTCAACTAATCTGACACCTCCGAATCACTATTCCCATGTAGAGGACCTGCATCAAGAGGCAGTCAGACATCCACCAAATGAGAAAGGATTGCCATCTCCTACTCAAGCTGGAGATCATCACTTAAAAATCATTTGATGATGCTTGATGAGTCCTCTATCTAACTCCTTAGATATTCATCCAAGCATCAACCTCTATGATTCAATCAATGAATCAACAATTGTATGATTATAAAATTGACCGTGGTACATACCCTTATTGTACAGAGGGACCCTATAGTGCATTCATTCATTTAATCTCAGAAAGGGGGTGAAAAACAATCAATAACTTTTATTGCTAAATCATTTATTACAATAACATTTATTGCAAGAATGGTTCACCTCGGGCTCACATTGCTAAAAGTGATTTCTTCATCTTATTTGAGCTATATTTATTTTAAATTTATCCCGTTCTACATAAAGCACTATTTACCTCTTATTTAATTCTTCTTCGAATACAAAACTCAATACACACACAAACTGAGTAGAAAACTCAAGTACAACTCAAACCCTCAACTATATCTTTTCATGCTTGTGATATGGGGAAGATGAAGCTGCTTCTGATGGGTTTGTTATGAATATAGAATACTGAAGGCAACCTCTCTAAAGAAGGTCTATTTGAGTGTTGCCATCATATGAAGATCTAATTAATAGACTTCTGTCTTGAAGTTGCTTCAACGAGTCTCCCTCAACAAGAGCCTTGAACTGGGCATCTCCCATACACTTGGTAAGAGAATGTGATCTCTACTTAGGAGTATATGTGGATCTCTCTATAGCAAACTTTCATTGCTCACTATCATACATGGTACACATTCGGACTCAAAACCCATCACATGAGTATGGGAGCCTCTTCACAAAAAGATCACATACGTAGTCTTATCAACACTTGCAAGGAAGGATACTAGAGGAGTTCATCAACAGTTCCCATATCTCCCAGCAAACGGAATTACTTGACTTATGGATTTATGGGGTGGTTTACATTGTGTAGATTTTCATTTATATGGGTACTCAATTTTTAATAGGACATTTGAGGAGTCCCAATAGCATTAGGATCTTAGTTTGATAAGGAAAGCAATCACCTTCATAAATAGGAATGCACTGATAAGATGGGGTTTAAGATTCCATGTAATCCACATATTTTTATGTCCATGCTTAAATAAAGAACCAATGACATCTCACCACAAGCATCAACTCCATTTAAAAATAAAAGAGAGAGATCAACACCAAAAGAAGTAGTTTTTCATTGTTTCTAAATCGACTCGTCTCAACACATGATAAAAGATCGAAATACATTCACATTTCAAGATTTGTGTAACAACTTTGAGATATCATTCGCAACATGATCTCTATGATAAGTTTCTTTAACCATCTTTAATTTTTTTTAGAAAAATGTTATTCTAAAATTTGCTTTACGTAAACTCCTCATGGTTTATAATTTTTTATTGTAATGCTTGAATCTAGGTTGCTATAAATCCCACGATTTTTCACCCCCATATTAAGGTTTTTTTATTAGGAATATATTTACATAATTTTTTATTTTTATTTGGTTGGATTTTATGTCCGGTTATAATTGCCTTGGATTTGACATATTATGTAAAATATGTTTACTAACTTTTTATTTTTTTTCCGTGATTTGATCTATATAGGAAAACTATTTGTGGAAAGTGGTAGTAATGCTAATATGATTGATGAGATAATATACAATAGTAGTGGGGATGATGAACCTAAATGGGATCAAATATAATTTATGGAAATACAAGATAAAAGACATATTATTTGTGAAGACCATGACTCTTCCAATATTTGCAACCTAAAAATCTGAATCCAAGAGTGATGTAGATTTGGAGTTGAACTTGAGCAGGTTTGTAGATTTACCTAGTAGTTTGTGAATACGATGTTTACAATCACATGTAGAATGGAACTCATGCACGAAGACTTTGACATGAATAATATAACCTATATGCCTAAAAAAGGAATAATAAGTTATTTTTTATTGGGATATTGATGTAATTGAAAATCAAGAATGATATTTCCATTTCAAACCAATTGAAAGAATTTCTGGATATTATCAATCAACTTTCTCCCATATGGATAAAGTTTAAGAAAAAATTGTAGGTCCATTGCTACTTTCTACTTGAGAGACATTTTGAATTCTCTTACCACCTCCGCACATGATGGAATTATTTTTTTAGAGATCATCAACATTGGTGTTCTGATTGAACAGATGAAGAAAATATATAAAGATTTTTCTTCACACTTAGAGGATTTGATCATGGAAAGTAGGGAAAGAGATAGACATAGAAATGACCATGGAAGAGATACAAGTAGAAGCAAGTTCGGATCTAAATACAATAATCTATAATGTCACCAAGAAGGAAGGATACATCACAAAATATTGCCTCCAACTCAAAAGAGAGAAAAGTGAAGAAAAGAAAGGCAAGGATGGTATTGTTTCTATCACTTCTAAACATTCTCTACTCATTGTGTCTTATATACATATATTGAATGTAGTTAAATATGACAGTTATCGACCAGTCCAAACAGTTTAATCTTTCACATCACCTCAAATAAGGAGTTTTCACATCTTATACTTCTAGTAATGTTGGCATTTGTAGAATGGGTAATAGTCCATTTTTTAATGTTATTAGAAAGGGGATACTACATTTTAAAGAATGTTATAAGAGTCACTTTGAAATTGAAATATGTGGTCCATGCTTGTGATATGCATAAAAACTTCATATCCATGAGAAAGCTTCATGATGAAGGTTATCCCAACCTATTTGATGGTGGATAATGAAATCTTATCTACAATACTTTACTTGTGGCTCAAGAAAGAGATTCAACGATAATCTCTGCAGTATGTAGTTATCAAATTTCAAAGATATAGTAAATATGACTTATGAATTTTTTGAGAAAACTGCTAAGATATAAAAGACTTATAATTACAAAATTAATTAACTTGTGTCATAAGAGGCTCAACCATATAACCGAGGATTTATACACCATGATCAAGAGGAATATTCTTTTCAGTGATAAGAAAAGATAAAGAGATGCACCTATTTCTTAGTTTGTTATAGTTGAGAGTTATGTTAAAAAGTAATTCACCCTTCAAGAAAAGCACACATACCTGAGTAGATTCACATAAATTTATGTGGTCCTTTAAAGGTTATCTCCTTTAGTGGTTATTTTATATCGTCGCATTTATTGTTGATTTTTAATAAAGCTTTGTGTCTATATCCTAAAAAGGAAGGATCGCTTCCTTATTATGTTCAGTGAATTTCATGACACCGTAAAGAGGCCAGCATGAAAGATGTTAAAGTGCATACACAAAGATAATGGTGGACAATGTGTCGAACGTTTTGAAACATATTATAGTGTTCATGTGATAAAATAATAGAAGACTCCATCGAAGACTCCTAAGCTAAATAGTTTTGCTAATAACATAACAAGGACTCTCACATAGAGAGTCAAGTGATATTTTTTTAGGTAAAGGTACATAGACTACAACAAAATTGAGCTATAGTGACGATTTTAAAAAAATCCATCACTAAATTAGCCGTTGTAAATATATAATGGCGATATTATTCATTACAAAATGAGTTTTCGTACTCAAAATTAGCAACGAATATCATATCTGTCGTTATATCATTAGCAACGGTCCATATAGTGACGCTTATCTATTGCTATTTTTCAAAATATCAACTAATCGTCGCTATTTTTTAGTTCAAAATTTAGCGACGATTAATTAGAAGTTTGAAAAATAGCAACGAATAAGCGTAGCTATGTGGACCGTTGCTAATTATATAATGACATATATGATATTCGTCATTAATTTTGAGTATAAAAAATCATTTCGCAACGAATAATATCGTCATTATATATTTAACAATGGCTAATTTAGTGACAGATTTTTCAAAACCGTCACTATAGCTCAATTTTTTTGTAGTGATAGTTCCTTTTGAGATGATGCTTTTAATACCACAACTTGTACAGTCAACAAGTTTCCACATGTTGCTTTGGATGGAGATATCCACAATAGAGTATGGTATGTAAAAGATGTTTATTTTTAGGAATTTTTTTATTTTGTTGCAGAGCCTTTTTGCATATAATAGAAATTGGAGATCTAAGTTGGAATAAAAGATCTACTAATATAGCTTTGTGGTTGAATATGATGAATTTGAATATACTTTATATGGCATATAAAGAAGAAGCTAATGAGAAGCTATAATGTCATATTTGCTAAGGATCAGACCATAAAAGACATTTGGAAGGCATTTAAATATCCATCTCAGAAAATTACAAGCCACTTGATGCAAAGTCTATTTCTTTATAGTATATACTAGATGTCATTACAGTTGAAGTTCATGAGGAGGCTTACAATCAGGAGGAAAAAGATGCTGATATAATATACACTCACACTAGTAAATAAGAGGAGAACTCTTCCTTTTATACAAATCCACCTTACATGTATATAAACAAGATGTGTCCCTCTATAATATAACCTACATATGATTATAAACTATTTAAAAACAATGACGAGCCATAACATTATGAGGAGGTTATGCATAATATATGAGAAGAAAAGTGGATGGAGGCCATGCAAGATAAGATACAGTCATTGCATCAAGTCAATACTTTGATTTTGATCAACATTTGACCTTTTTTATCACCATTTGATCTTCGATCAACATTCTGACTTTTTGGTCAGCATATTAACTTTTGATCAACACTTTGACTTTTACTTGACATGACTTATCTGATATCTTTGAATCTTTATTCCTATACAGAGGACCTCCATCAAGAGGTTAGTCATAAATCATATTTAAAGAATGATTGTCATATCTTTCTCAAACTAAAGGACATTCTTGAATATCACTTGACGATGATGGTTGTGTCCTAGATCTACCTCTTTCGATCTATAATACAACATCATCCTTTATGATCTAACTCTTTAGATCAAAATCTATATGATATCAAGATGGTCATGGTAATTACCCTAATGTACTAAGTGACCTTTATCAAATTCAAACACAATCTTAATTTATATAATGAAATAAAATACAACAACTTTTATTACATTAATGAGTCATCAAGGGCTTAGATGTCCTACAATCTCTCACTAGACCTCAGAGCCAGAGACTAATTAGTTCATTACTTATTGCATTCATGGCAACAACTCTCTTGTTCTTACCATTTGACTATTTAGTCTTAGTTGATTAGTCACTCTAGTACCAGAGAATATGCATAGTTCTCTTACAAACTTGCATAACCCTAGTGACTGCATCCTAATGCAGTTGGTGCATCTTGTGTAATCAATACGTGACTTTGTCAAAATAATAGTAGTGTACACCATCTCGCTACACTTAGCTCACAGTGTTACAGTTCAATAGAAATATGAACCCTGAGGTTGATTTCTTATCATCGACATCGGAATGGAAGTCTGAGTCTGTGTACCTTAATACTTAGAGATCATAATCTCCATAAACTAAGATCTAGTCTTAAGTTCTTCTTAGGTACTTGAAGATGCTTTTCATTGCACTCCACTATTTTTCTCCATAGCAGGATTGATAGTGGCTTACGACTCCCCCTGTATGGCATATATCTATTTTTGTACATATCATGGCATTCATTAGGCTTCTTATAGCCGATGTGCAAGGGAATCCATCCATAGCATTCTCATCCTCAACACTTTAAGGTGCAATCCATTTAGATAGGTTAATACAATGTCTGAAAGGAAGGGAGCCTTTCTTGGAAATTATCTATATGGAATCTTTCCAAGATCTTCTTAGTGTGTCCTTTTTATGGTAGTCCTAATATCCTCTTTACTTTGTTTCTAGATTCAAACCCACGATGTGCTTACTTGAGATTTTTCATATCAAATGGGTGGAACAATCATATCTTAATACTGATTGTCATCCCAATATCATTCCTAACGATTAGGATGTCATATACATAAAGCACGATGAACAGAATGGCACTTCCACTAGGCTTCTTGTATACATATGGTTCATCCGGATTCTCAATGAAATCATAACTCTTTATATCTTCATTTAATCATATGTTCCACCTATGAGAAGCTTGTTTGAGCCCATAGATGAATTCCTTTAGCTTTCACACTTTACCTTCCTCGACTATGAATCCCTAGGGCTGCTCCATATTGATATCCTCGTCGAGGTGCCTATTGAGGAATGTCGTCTTGACATCCATATGCTAGATGTCGTAGTCAAGATGTGCAGCTATAGCTAACAATATACTGACAGATATACACATGGGCAAAGGAGAGTATCTACATGTATCCCTTGACTACAATGAGTGCCTTGAATGTAAACATACCATCAGGTCCCCTCTTTCTCTTGAAGATCCACTTACACCCATTGGGTTCAACTCCTTTAGGTGGATCTTTGAGGGTCCATACACCATTCTTGCACATGGAGTCTATTTCAGACATCATTGCTAGCATCCATCTATCCATGTCATGATCTGTTAATGTTTCATCATATGAAATTGGATCATCATAAGACTCTTCTAATACAGGGAATCCATATCTCTCATGTGGTTTTACAACCCTTGGACTCTTTCTAAGAGATACAAGTGTGTCATCTTATATTATCTCTTCATTTTTTAGTATAGGAACTTCATCGTCCTCAATAGACTCAATAGGTTCTTTGAATTTGTTGTTATCTTTTTTATTGGTAGAATGGGGGGTTCGAACCTTGGTCCTTTTGAATTGAGAGCCACTGCTTCTACCACCAGACCATTAAAGGGGTTATAATTCGTTCTTATCTCGACTCTTAAGGATTTTCTCCTCTAAAAATTTGATACCTCTAGAGACAAATACTTTTTGAATCTCAAAATCATAAAGTAGGTATCCAATACCATTCTTTACCTATCCAAAGAAGTAGCACTCTCAGGTGTGAGATTCCAAACTTGCTTGCATCCACATTTTTATAAGGACCAAACAACTCCAAATTCTCAAATCTTATATACTTAGCATGGTTCCAAACCAAAATACATTGGGGATTTTGGGTACTTATTTATTTGAAATCTTGTTTAGGATATATGTTGCAGTCTCTACTACATATCCCCAAAAACTAAGTGGTAAGTGTTCTTTACTCACCATTAATCTCAACATTTCCAACATTGTTTGGTTATGTCTCTCTACAACTCCATTGAATTGAGGAGTCCTTGAAGGGTTGAGATTGGAAATTATTCCTCTCTCTCTAAGGGTTTCTTTGAATTCATATGAGATGTATTTGCCACCTTGGTCATATCAAACTCATTTGATCTTTCTTCTAGTTTGGTTTTCAACTAAAGCCATGAATTTTGTGAACATTTCAAATGTTTAATATTTGTAACATAACAGGAAGACAAAACTATACCGTAAATGATCATCAATGAATGTCATGTAATAGTGATATCCACTACAAGTTGTTGTATTAAATAGACCACATACATCAATGTCTATTAGGTTAACTATACCTCAATAGATATACGAAGCACTTATATACAACAAAGAGGGAGAGGGGGATGATGATCCGAATAGAGAGACACATCATGTCTATGTCCAGCTCTTTAGTTTTGAGGAGAAACACCAAGAACCATATGGAGCAAAGTATGTATCGGATTGAGTGTGACATCAAGGTCCTTTCATTTACTCTTGCTCTAGTAAATAATAACTCAATGATTAACATTATCCCAACCTTTGTGTTTAACGAGCTCAAATTTGGACCATTTAGGAACTCTAGAGTGATTGTTAATTTGGCTAATCAATTTATCAAAAGATTGAGAGGAGTTCTAAAAGTTGTCATCATGACTTTCCCAAGTTTAAAACATAGAGTAGACTTTATTATCCCGACATTGAGCACCAGTGAGAGTGTTCCTTGTCTCCATAATATTTGAAAAGCCATCTTTTGCCTCCACTTGGGTGTTGATAATACAATTGTTGAGTTTATTGTTGGTATCAAGGGTCTCCTAATCCTAGGACTACTCCCTCCAATGGAAGAATGAAAATGCACATGTTAAAAAATCATAAACCCCCAGAATCTATGGATATCACCAAGAGCCCATAGGTGACATCTTTCTACCATTTCTCTACCTTTGTATCAAGACCTTCTATGGACGACTCAGTTAAAAAATCTCTTCCTGGATTGCACATCATCATTTCTGATTTCCTTAGACTCTACTATGATCTGATTCTCAAGCCCCCATGCTAAAAATCGGTTAACCCAATAAGAGAAGCCTAGGTTTAAGAAGAGCTTTGACACCACCTTAAACTATCCTAGGAAAAATATCTCATCTTCTAGACATAAATTCTTGGGTGCAGAGAATGACCATGTTATTCAATGAGAAGTTCCCCTGTATTAGACATGTAAGCCCATAGCAACCCATTAAATAAAATTTACCGTTTTCTCATCTGAATTTGAATGCTCGTGTTTGCACTTAATTAAAGGTCCCTTTGTGCAATTTATGAAACTCAGAAGTACTAAAAATACTAAAACTTAATTTATGACCTGATATAATATCATATGAAAATAAGGAGTCTATCTTGTATTGCTCTTTGAGACCTTTCCAATGAGCCAAAAAGCATAAAAAACAATCATAATGTGCGGAAGTTACGTATGAAATACAACAGTTTTCAGCTTTTGACCCACAAACCCGAGCCTATACAAACTATAAGTATCTGAGTCACTTAACCATTATATCCAAGCACGCCGCTGATGACCTAAAAATCCCTTGCGATCTGGGTAAAGGCATAAATCAGGGTCGTTGCGACCCGAACCGCGAGGCTAAGTCAACAAGAAAACAAATACCACCAAATAAAAGAAAGCAATAAATCAACATAAATAGCGGTCTCGCTATTTTATTTAACCTGGTATAGTGACCAGGGTTGAACACAAGGAGCACGGATTGGCGAAACGCGTACGAAGTAGTCGAGAATCGAAAATAAAGAAAAAGGATATTTTTGGTGGATTTTATATTTTTAAATTGTTTTTTGTGATTTTTAAAGTTAATAAAAATGAATAAAAGAAGGCAAAAAGGCACAATCAAATATTTATTCAACACACAAAAACAAGTCAGAAAATTAAAATAAAATATTTTTGGATTTTATATTTTTCAAGTATTTTTGGTATTTTTCTCATATTTTTAAATTTTTTTGTTGATTTTATAAAAATAAAATAAAGCAAAAAATGAACACTAATGTGCAGCCATAATCTAAAGGCTATTTAAAAATATCCAAATAGCCTATAAAATTCAAAAGACAATTTTATGATAAAGTAGAAAGAAAAACCTAACTAATGGAAAAGAAATTGCATTTTTTTGAATTTTTAGGAATTTTTAATGATTTTATGAGTTTTTTAGTGTTTTTGGATTTTTAGGGTTTTTATATATCCAAATCAAAAAATGCATATAATTAAAAACACAACAGAACACGCTTTAAATATTTTTTTAGAATTTTTGGAGGTTTTTAATATTTTTAGTTGGTTTTTCAAATTAGACAGTAGCAAAATAAGGGGTTTTTGAATTTTTAAAAATAGAAAATGAAAACCAAATTAATCCAAAATTTCATAGAAACTTTTGCATGACAGGGGCCATGTGTCCAAATCTCACAAAATTTGGAGAAGATTTGATATTTTATTCAAGCAATCCAAACCCTACAACACACAAGGACCCATATGCAAAGAAATTAAATTCAAGGGGCTAAAGGATAACACGCATGAAAAGCTCTGGGACCCTATTGCAAAAATCCCAGAAAAGCCCGAGGGCTGCACGCGATTCACATAAACACGGGCATATCTGTCATTCCTATTTATAAAAGATCACATAGTAACATCAAGGAAGCTCAGGACGAAATGTGTAAATGACCCAAATGGCATGTGACAAACCATGTGATCTACACTTAGAGGGTCTTAAATGCAAATAAAAGAAACTTAAGGTCCTAAGTGTAAAATATCCAAAATAAAGATAACGACTAAAAATATTTACATGACTAAACTGAAAATATAAAAAGAGCGAAGGGCCTAAGTGTAGTTTACCCTTTATTACAGATACAACGGTCAAAGCGGGTTCACTTGAGATCGAACGGCTGAGAGCGGGCGATACCCCTTCGACGATGAGTGGCTCTGATCTGATCCTCAGAACGATCTGACGGACGAGGGCTCCCCATAGATGGAGGGTCACGATCAAAACTGGTGGAAATGCTCGATCGGATGGGTGGGGGTGTCCCTGGAAGAACGGTAAAGAACAACTCACCGACAAACTTCGACCGGCCAATACGCACGCCTGGGTGCTCCTCCGATGCTGCTCTAATAGGGGAAATGAAGCTCGAGGCCTTCCGCAGCTACTGATGGGTGTGTCCCTGGAAGAAGCTGACTGAGATTCCTGGTCCGTCTGCTCATCCATCATCCTATCTTCGGACATATCTGGTACTCGCATATTCTCAATATGATCGGGTGTGGAGTGCACTCTCGTCCCAGCAATGGCATCGTCCGGGTCTCGGATCTGCTCAATCTGATCTCCGCGGACGTGTAGCACATCATGCTTAGAAAGAAGGGGAGGGGAGGGAGGGAACAGAAGGTCGGTCAGAGATCCGACCTCCCTCGAGGGTGGACTGGACTGATGGGAAGAAGATGGAGAAGCTACAAGAGTCGGCAAGAAAGGAGGTAGATCCATCATCCATGGATAGAGAAGAAGAAGAAACTGAAGGGAGGGTGGGAGGGAAAAAGATAGATGACTGGAAAGATAGAGGAGAAGAGGGCGGATGGGATCTGGCAATTAAACAAGATCGGTCAAACAATACCCCTGATTCACCTACACACATAGAGCTAATGACCGTGAGAGTTCGGTCTTTTATCTTGTCGATTTTATTTAGGTGATCAAACATTCTTTCAGAGCAATTAAGCGAGCTGATATGAATCCAACGCCCCCATGAGACTGTCCCGATCCCAAGCTAGATCTTTCCTAGCTAGTACAAGCCGTGGACCGTTTACCGGCTACCCGATCGGCTCGCTCTGTTAAGGATATCGCGGACTGCTTTTTCGGAGACTGGAGCGATACTCACTATAGAACGATTAGCTCAAAATCAGTAGTCTGAAGAGGGGTCACATGTGGCTCTAGCCTAGGGTGCGGGTCACTCTCTTGCTCATCCAAACCAAGCAATGACAGGATTTCTCTCCCAAGACAAATTATTAGGTTAGAGTCTTTTAGGATCAAGTTTAATTAACAGTCCCGATTTTATTGTTTTTGTTTTTTGGTGTTTTTTAGGTGTTTTTCAAAAATCAAACAATCGTCTAACAAAATTTTCAATTTCCTTTTTATTCCTAAATCCAGAAAACCGAGGGAGGAAGACGGAAAAGTCGACGCGCGATGAAATCAATGATGCATGCTGAGTAAGAATGCGTACCTTTCCTCCAGCTCTCTACATGCAAAATGATCCGCATATAATTGAAAGACAGAAAATAAACTAAGCTAAATGATGCGGCGAGGAAAACAGACTTAACAGAAATTTCTACTCGTGAAGAACAGAAGCTAACAACGCCATTCTGATGACCTAAAAATCCCTTGCGATCCGGGTAAAGGTATAAATCAGGGCCGTTGCGACCCGAACCGTGAGGCTAAGTCAACAAGAAAACAAAGACCACCAAATAAAAGAAAACAACAAATCAGCGTAAATAGCGGTCTCACTATTTTATTTATCCTGGTATAGTGACCAGGGTCGAACACAAGGAGCACGGATTGGCGAAACGCCTACGAAGTAGTCGAGAATCGGAAATAAAGAAAAAGAATATTTTTGGTGGATTTTATATTTTTAAATTTTTTGTGATTTTTAAAGTTAATAAAAATGAATAAAAGAAGCAAAAAGGCACAATCAAATATTCATTCAACACACAAAAACAAGTCAAAAAATTAAAATAAAAATATTTTTGGATTTTATAATTTTTAAAGTATTTTTGGTATTTTCTCAGATTTTTGAAAATTTTTAGTTGATTTTATAAAAATAAAATAAAGCAAAAAATGAACACCAATGTGCATCCAAAATCTGAAGGCTATTTAAAATATCCAAATAGCCTATAAAATTCTAGAGACAATTTTATGATAAAGTAGAAATAAAAATCTAGCTAATGGAAATGAAATTGCATTTTTTGAATTTAGGAATTTTTAATGATTTTTATGAGTTTTTTTAGTGTTTTTGGATTTTTCGAGTTTTTATATATCCAAATCAAACAAAAATCGCACAAAATTAAAATCACAACAAAACACGCACAAAATAATTTTTTTAGAATTTTTGGAGATTTTTATATTTTTAGTTGGTTTTTGAAATTAGACAATAGCAAAATAAGGGGGTTTTTGAATTTTTAAAAATAAAAAATGAAAACTAAATTAATCCAAAATTTCACAGAAATTTTTACAACGTGGCAGGAGCCATGTATCCAAATCTCAAGAAATTTGGAGAAGATTTGATATTTTATTCAAGCAATCCAAACCCTACAGCACACAAGGACCTATCTACAAAGAAATTAAATTCAATGGGCTAAAGGATAACACACATGAAAAGCTCTGGGGCCCTATTACAAAAATCCCAGAAAAGCACGAGGGCTACACGCGATTCACATAAATAGGGGCATATCTGTCATTCCTATTTATAAAAGATCAAACAGTAACATCAAGGAAGCTCAAGACGAAATGTGTAAATGACCCAAATGGCACGAGACAAACCACATGAGCTATACTTAGAGTGACTTAAATACAAATAAAAGAAACATAAGGTCCTAAGTGCAAAATGTTCAAAATAAAAATAATGGCTAAAAATATTTATGAGACTAAACTGAAATATAAAAAGAGCGAAGGGCCAAAGTGTAATTTACACTTTATTATAGATCCAACGATCGAAGCAGGTTCACTTGATATCGAACGGCTGAGAGCGGGCGATACCCCTTCGGCGATGAGTGGCTCTGATCTGATCCTTAGAACGATCCGACGAACGAGGGCTCCCATTAGATGGAGGGTCACGATCAAAACTGGTGGAAACACTCGATCGGACGGCTGGGAGGGTCCCTGGAAGAACGGCGAAGAACAGCTCGTCGGTGAACTTTGACCGACCAATACGCGCGGCCTGGGTGCTCCTCCGATGCTGCTTTGATAGGGGAAATGAAGCTTGAGGCCTTCCGTAGCTACTAATGGTCTCCGTTGTGGCCAAGGACGCCTGGAGCTCTGTGCTTCAGTCATTGGACTTCCAGATGAAGCCTTATGGCATTCAAACCTGCACAAGAAGACTACTGGGTCGAGGGCAAAGTGCCTCGACCCATTAGTGGGCGGAATGGGTGACTGGGCGAGGCAGAGCAAGACTCTCCGGCGAGGCGACGACGGAGGAGAGTCAGAAACCTGTTCCGGGGCGAACCAGGGGGAACGAAGGGGCAGAGAAGGTGGAGAGAGGTCTGACGGAGGTGATAGGGTGGTCGGTCAGACAAATAGATGATCGGAGAACGCGGGATGGTCTGACGAAGGTGGAATGGCCGGAATTGAAAAAGAAGAAATCTAGGGAAACTAAAGGCGATCTAGGTTACCTAGTGGCTGAATTCGTCTGGGCTGGTGGTGCTGGACCTCCGAGGGTCTTCGCCTCAATGGTGCGATGCATCTAGAGGCTCGGACTCGCCGGTGGCTGATCACGGCGAGGAGGCTCACCGGATCTGAGGCTAGAGGCCTCGATTCCTCACTGCAACACTCCCCTACTCTAGCTGTCACTCAAGGAAGGGGAATGGAGGTCCCAAGAGCCGAAGGCGATGGCCAAAGATTCATGAAAAGTTGCGGCTCGCCAGGGCTATATTCGTTGCAAGGTCCGTGAAGAATGGAGTGAAGTGTGCGGATCAAGGGATGGATCCCTAGAGGATATGGCAGGCATGGATCGCGGGTCATCCCCTGACAATCAGAGCCTCGGATCAATGCGAATGGTGGTCGGATCAGTTTGGGATAATTTGGTGAAAATGGGTTGGAAACAAGATCCGCGGAGGAAGTGGTCCGGGGGGGGAGTTGACCGGGGGTCAACAATCCCCTGTGGACCAATCAAAATTCAATCAGTCAAAAATATTTATAAATTAAATTAAAAATAGAAAATAATTTTATTTAAAAATATTTACAAAATGAAAAATGTTTATTATTTTCCAAATTATTTTTTTAGTGATTTTTATTTGTTTTTTTGAAAAATAAATTAATGTATCTACATAATATAATATTATATACAGGTCTAAAATACCTATGTATTTTATATTCTTATTTTTATTTTTTTGTATAAAAACCCCAATTTAATATTTTATTTATTTACAACATAAAATTTGGGATATAAAATAGTTTTAATTTTATTTTTATTGATTATGTACAAAGAGAAATAAATAGGTATGTTATTCATATATACATGGTACATGTACAATGTGAAGAGAGAGAAATTATTTTGTTTTTATTTTTATCATTTTTTATTTTTAGAAATATTTACAAATTAATAAAAACAAATTTTTATTTTTGTTTTTATGAGAATAAAATATATACATAAGAAGGAGTACACATGGATGAATGGCCCTATCTCTCTCTACTTGTTTTATTTTGCGGTCAGGCCAATGCTGGCCCTCCCTTGGGTTCGGGTCACTCGATATTTATTCTAAATATCTCCTTCTTTTTCTTTCTTCTTTATTTTTTTATTTTTGCACAAAAAATGCTAATCATTTAATATTAACAAAAGCATGCATTTTGGTAATTTATTATATTTACAGCTATCTACATGGTGTTTTGCGAAGATTTGTAGCTAAAATAAAAGAATAAAGAGTGGTGAATGAGTATTCATCAGTCGCTGGGGCTCTGCACCAGAGCTCGTCGAGGCACCGTCTTTGGCCTCCGATTAGCGATATGACGATTTCATTTTGAAGAGCACATCGATGTCCGCGTCGTGCTCGCATACGTTTCATGCGAGGTGATGAATCCCAAATTTATATACATTATTTTTTATATTATCTCTCTTTCATAAGAAAATCAGTAAAAATCACTAAAAACAAACACTAATTAATTAACATTGTGTTATAATTAATTATCTCTAATTGTTGTGTATTAATATACCTATTATTATGCCTATATTTTATGTGTTAATTATTTATTTAAATTCCAATAAAAAATTAGTATAATATTGTACATAATTAACTTAACCTAATTTATAAAATAAAAATACAAAAAAATAAGTAATTTAATACTTTAAATTGCTTTAAAAACATATTTTTGTATACATATGACTTTATTTATCCTTGAGCACTACATGAAAGTTGTAGATATCATTAGCATATACAACTTTCATGTTGAGATCTTTTTCAAATTAAATTTCCTTATATTTCTTTTGCATTTTATTCTATTTAATATTTTCTTGAATTTCTAATGGGCCATGTAGCACCTTCAGGTTGCACCACATGGCCCCACCTCTTCTTTACCTTCTGTCGCTTCCCGAGCCATTGGATTGTCAGATCCAACAGTTAGGAGATTGTCCCCAGCAACATACCTTGAAGAGTCACAACCATTCACACTGGTACTTCTCCGTAGTTGATACACTTCTCCATAGCGTTTCCATCTTCGATCCAACTTCTTTTTCAAGCATGAAGAAGAAGAGCTGATGGAGCTTGACCATTTGATAGCCTTTCATTCCGCCTCTTCTCCTATCTCATAAGATTAGCAAGTGCTTAGGTTGTGATCTTCTAACATATGTAGGGACTTGGAAATTTATTGGTCGGAACTTTGATGGAGTTGACTTGCAGCCTTTCACCTTCGATGACCAAAGCTCGCCAAGACGTTTTATGGTCTTCCGCAGAGAGATAGGGGTTTCATCTTCCTTGCCTAGACCTTATCTTTCATCTCCGACTCTCAAACGCTTCATACGTAAGCAGAGGAGGAATATAGAAATTGTCGATCTAAGTTGGAATAAAAGATCTACTAATGCAACTTTGTGGTATGAATATGACGAGTTTGAAAATACTTTATATGGCATATAAAGAAGAAGCTGATGGGAAGACATAATGTCATATTTGCTAAGGATCAGATCATCAAAGACATTTGGAAGGCATTTAAATATCCATCTCAAAAAATTACAAGCCACTTGATGCAAAGCCTATTTCTTTATAGTATATACTAGATGTCATTACTGTTGAAGTTCATGAGGAGGCTTACAATCAGGAGGACAAAGATGCTGACATAATATACACTCACATTGATGTATATAAACAAGATGTGTCCCTCTATATGTATATAAACAAGATGTGTCCCTCTATAATGTAACCTACATATGATTATATTCTATTTATATACATTGATGAGCCATAATATTATGAAGAGGTTATGCAGAATATATGAGAAGAAAAGTAGATGGAGGCCATGCAAGATGAGATAAAATCTTTTCACCCAGTCAATACTTTGAATTTTGGTTAACATTTGACCTTTTTTATAACCATTTGATCTTCAGTCAGCATTCTGGCTTTTTGGTCAACATATTAACTTTTGATCAACACTTTGACTTTTACTTGACATGACTTATCTGATATCTCTGAATCTCTATTCCTATACAGATGACCTCCATCAAGAGGTTAGTCAGAAATCATCTTTAAAGAATGATTGCCATATCTTTCCCAAACTAAAGATCATTCTTGAATATCACTTGACGATGATGGTTGTGTCCTAGCTCTAACTCTTTCGATCTATAATACAACATCATCCTTTATGATCTAACTCTTTAGATCAAAATCTTTATGATATCAAAATGGTCATGGTAATTACCCTATTGTACTAAGGGACCTTTATTAAGTTCAAACACAAATTTAATTCAGATAATGAAAAAAATAAAACAACTTGTATTACATTAATGGGTCACCGAGGGCTTACATGTCCTACAGTCTCTCACTAGACCTCAGAGACATTCATGTACAACTCTCAGTGACTAATTAGTTCATTACTCATGACATTCATGGCAACAACTCTCATGTTCTTACCATTTGACTATTTAGTCTCAGTTGATTAGTCACTCTATTACCAGAGAATATGCATAGTTCTCTTACAAACATGCATAAAACTAGTGACTACATCCTGATGCAGTTGGCGCATCTTGTGAAATCAATATGCGACTTTGTCAAAATAACAGTAGTGAACTGCTTCTTGCTATATTTAGCTCACAGTGTTACAGTTCAATAGAAATATGAACCCTGAGGTAGATTTCTTATCATCGACATCAGATTGGAAGTCTGAGTCTGTGTACCTTAATACTTGGAGATCATTATCTCCACAAACTAATATCTAGTCTTGAGTTCTTCTTAGGTACTTGAAGATGCTTTTCATTGCTCTCCACTATTTTCTCCATAGCATGATATATAGTGGATTACCACTCCCACCGTACGGCACATATCTATTTTTGTACATATCATGGCATATATTAGGATTCTTATAGCAGATGCGCAAGGGAATCCAGCCATAGTATTCTCATCCTCAACACTTTAAGATGCAATCCATTTAGATAGGTTAATACAATGTCTGAAGGGAAGGAAGCCTTTCTTGGAAAATATCTATATGGAATCTTTCCAAGATGATCTTAATGTGTCCTTTTTATGGTAGACCCAATATCCTCTTTTCTTAGTTTCGGAATAGATTCAGACCCACGATGCGTGAGGCTTCCCTAAGATTTTTCATATCAAAAGGGTGGAACAATCGTATCTTAATACTGATTGTCATCCCAATATCATTTCTAATGATTAGGATGCCATCTACATAAATCATGATGAACACAATGACATTTCAACTAGGTTTCTTGTATACATATGGTTCATTTGGATTCTGAATGAAATCATAACTCTTTATATCTTCATTTCATATGTTCCACCTACGAGAAGCTTGTTTGTGCCCATAGATGAATTTCTTTAGCTTGCATACTTTACCTTCCTCGGCTATGAAGCCTTAGAACTGCTCCATATTGATATCCTCGTCGAGGTGTCCATTGAGGAATGTCGTCTTGACATCCATCTGCTAGATCTCGTAGTTAAGATGTGTAGCTAACAATATCCTCGCAGATGTAAGCATGGACAAATGAGAGTATCTATATGTATCCCTTGGCAACAAGGTGTGCCTTGAATGTAAACATACAATCAGGTCCCTCTTTCTCTTGAAGATCCATTTACACCCATTGGGTTCAACTCCCTTAGGTGGATATTCGAGGTTCCATACACTATTCTTGCGCATGGAGTCTATTTCAGACATCATTGCTAGCATCCATCTATCCACATCATGATCTGTTACTGTTTTATCATATGAAGTTGGATAATCATAAGACTCTTCTAATACATGGAATCCATATCTCTCATGTGGTCATACCACCCTTGGACTCTTTCTAAGAGATACAAGTGTGTCATTTTATATTATCTCTTCAATTTTTAGTATAGGAACTTCATCGTCCTCACTATCAATGGGTTCTTTGAAGTTGTTCTTATCTTTTTTTATTGGTAGAAGGAAGGGGGATTCGAACCCTAGTCCTTTTGAAGTGGGATCCTCTGCTTCTACCACTAGACCACTAGAGGGGTTATTATTTGTTCTTATCTTGAATCTTAAGGAATTTGTCCTCTAAAAATTTGATACCTCTAGATACAAATACTTTTTGAATCTCAAGATCATAAAGTAGGCATCCAATACCATTCTTTACCTATCCAAAGAAGTAGCACTCTCAAGTGTGAGATTCCAAACTTGCTTGCATCCACATTTTATAAGGACCAAACAAACCCCAAATTCTCAAATCTTATATACTTGGCATGGTTCCAAACCAAAACACATTGAGGATTTTGGGTACTGATTCATTTGAAATCTTGTTTAGGATATATGTTGCAGCCTCTACTACATATCCTCAAAAACTAAGTGGTAAGTGTTCTTTACTCACCATTAATCTTAACATTTCCAACATGGTTTGGTTGTATTTCTCTACAACTCCATTGAATTGAGGAGTCCTTAAAGGGTTGAGATTGGAAATTATTCCTCTCTCTTTAAGGATTTCTTGGAATTCATATGATGTATTTTCCACCTTGGTCATGTAAATATAATTGGATCTTTCTTCTAGTTTGGTTTTCAACTAAAGCCATGAATTCTGTGAACATGTTGAAGGATTCAGATTTGTAACATAACAGGAAGATAAAACTGTATAGTAAATGATCATCAATGAATGTCTTGTAATATTGATATCCACTACAAGTTGTTGTATTAAATGGACCACATACTTCAATGTCTATTAGGTTAACTATTCCTCAAGAGATATACGAAGCACTTATATACAACAAAGAGGGAGAGGGGATGATGATCCGAATAGAGAGACACATCATATGGACCAAAGGATGACTCGGATTGAGTGGGACATCAAGGGACTTTCATTTACTCGTGCTCTAGTAAATAATAACTCAATGATTAACATTATCCCAACCTTTGTGTTTAACGAGCTCAAATTTGGACCATTTAGGAAAAGAGTGATTGTTAAGCTGGCTGATCAATTTATCAAAATTTTGAGAAAAGTTTTAATAGATGTCATCGTGACTTTCCAAGGTGTAAAACATAGAGTGAACTTTATTTTCCTGACATTGAGCACCAGTGAGAGTGTTCCTTGTCTCCATAATATTTGAAAAGCCATTTTTAGCCTCCACTGTGTTGATAACACAGTTGTCGAGTCTATTATTGGTGTCAAGGATCTCCAAATCCTAGGACTACTCTCTCCAATAAGGAAGAATAAAAATGCACCCATTAAAAAAGCATAAACCCCCAGAATCTATATATATCACCAAGAACCCAAAGGTGACATCTTTCTACCATTTCTCTACCTTTGTACTGAGAACTTCTGTGGATGACTTGGCTACAAAATCTCTTCCTGTATTACACATCATCATTTCTCATTTCCTTGACCTCTACTGTGATCCGATTCTCAAGCCCCCATGTCGAAAACCGGTTGACCCTATAAGAGAAGCCTAGGTTTAAGAAGAGCTTTGACACCACGTTAAACTATCCTAGTAAAAATATCTCCCCTTCTTGACATAAATTCTTGGGTGTATAGAAAGACCACGTTGTTCAATGAGAAGTTCCCCAGTATTGGACATGTAAGCCCATAGCAACCCACTAAACAAAGTTGATGTTTTCTAATCTGAAATTGAATGCTCATTTAATCAAAGGCCCCTTTGTGCAATTTGTGAAACTCGGAAGTACTAAAAATACTAAAACTTAATTTCTGACCTGATCTTTTATCATGGAAAAATAAGGAGTCTAACTTGCATTGCTCTTTGAGACCTTTCCAAAGAGCCAAAAAGCATAAAAAACAATCCTAGTGTGCGAAAGTTACGCATGAAATACAATAGTTTTCAGCTTTTGAGCCACAAACCCGAGCCTATACAAAGTATAAGTATCTAAATCACTTAACCATTATATCGAAGCACATCGATGGGGCTCCGTCCCAGAGCTCGTCGAGGCACCATCTTTGACCTCTGATTAGCGATATGGAGATTCCATTTTGAAGAGCGCATCGAGTTCCACATCATGCTCGCATGCGTTTCATGCGAGGCGATGAATCCCAAATTCATATACATCATTTTTATATTATCTCTCTTTCTCAAGAAAATCAATCAAAATCACTAACAACTAACACTAATTAATTAACACCGTGTTATAACTAATTATCTCTAATTATTGTGTATAAATATACCTATTATTATGTCTATATTTTATGTGTTAATTATTTATTTAAAATACAATAAAATTAGTATAATATTGTACATAATTAATTTAACCTAACATATAAATTAAAAATACATGAAAATAATTAAAATTAAGTAATTTAATACTTTAAATTGCTTCAAAAATATATTTTTGTATACAGATGACTTTATTTCTCCTTGAGCATTACATGAAAGTTGTAGATCTCATCAGCATCTACTGCTTTCATGTTGAGATCTTTTTCAGATTAAATTTACTTTTATTTCTTTTGCATTTTATTCTATTTAATTTTTTATTGAATTTCTGATTGGGCCACGTGGCACCTTCAGGTTGCACCACGTGGCCCCGCTTCTTCTTTACCTTCCGTCGCTTCCTGAGCCATTGGATTGTCAGATCCAATTGTTAGGGGATCATCCCCAGCCTCTAGCCACACGCCTTGAAGAGTCATGATGTTTTGTGCCTCGCCATCTTCAACCCATTATCCTGACAACTTCTGTTAACTTCTCGTCGAACCTCCTCCATCAACTTCTTCCTTCAACCAACCTCTTCCACGCCAACCCTTCATCCTTATCACAACCTAATTCCATCACCTGTTTAAGGTGGTTGAAACCACTTTGTCAACCACCTAACAGTGGACAATCTCCACCATTCAAAATTCCTCTGGCCGCCTTCGACAACTGCTTCTACCACTCATACGAGCACCTCCTAGACTTCACCTTGCCTAAGTGACAATTAGATATCGAGTAGAGAGAACGACAAAGGAGGGAAGCTTCAGGTGAGATCCAAGCCAATTTAGACTTGTTGTAGTCTAATCAGAAGGTCTACTCGAGATTCCAACTTCAGCCAAGTTGGTTAAGTAACGACCAGAGTTGATTACTCTGCTTTTGGTCGGTCATTCTACATTCCTTGTTCATCCCAATCCATAATCTCCATCTTCCAGGTATGTCTTCAATCTCCATTTTTCTTGTTTTCTCCAATTTATATTTGCGTTCTATTATATGAACACTAGAATAGCTTCGCCATCTATTGTTTATTCACACTGGCACTTCTCCGTTGTTGATACACTTCTCCATAGTGTTTCCATCTCCGATCCATCTTCTTCTTCAAGCACGAAGAAGAAGAGCTGATAGAGCTCGATCATTCGATAGCCTTTCATTCTGCCTCTCTCTTATCTCATAAGATTCGTAAGTGCTTAGGTTGTGCTCTTCTAACATCTGTAGGGACTTGGAGATTCAATGGTCGGAACTTTGACGTAGTTGACTTACAGACTTTCACATCTGATGACCAGAGCTTGCCGGGACATTTTATGGTCTTCCACAGAGAGATAGGGGTTTCATCTTCCTCGCCTGGACCTTAGCTTTCATCTCCAACTCTCCAACGTTCATACGCAAGCAAAGAAGGAATATAGAAATTGGATATCTCAGTTGGAATAAAAGATCTACTAATGCAGCTTTGTGGTATGAATATGATGAGTTTGAATATGCTTTATATGACATATAAAGAAGTAGCTGATGTGAAGCCATGATGTCATATTTGATAAGGATCAAACCATCAAAGATATTTGGAAGGCATTTAAATATCCATCTCAGAAAATTACAAGCCACTTGATGCAAAGTCTATTTCTTTATAGTATATAATAGATGTCATTACAGTTGAAGTTCAAGAGGAGGCTTACAATCAGGAGAAAGAAGATGCTGAATAATATACACTCACACTAGTAA
Source organism: Ottelia alismoides (assembly GCA_037367405.1). Taxonomy (NCBI): domain Eukaryota; kingdom Viridiplantae; phylum Streptophyta; class Magnoliopsida; order Alismatales; family Hydrocharitaceae; genus Ottelia; species Ottelia alismoides. Next base: position 202,017 of record JAZKJV010009316.1, read on the forward strand.
ATAAGAGGAAAACTCTTCCTCTTATACAGATTCACCCTACATGTATATAAACAAGATATGTCCCCCTATAATATAACCCACATATGATTATAATCTATTTATATACAATGATGAGCCATAATATCATGAAGAGGTTATGCAGAATACATGAGAGGAAAAGTGGATAGAGGCCATGCAGGATGAGATACAGTCTTTGCATCAAGTCAATACTTTGACATTTGGTCAACATTTGAGCTTTTTTATCACCAATTGATCTTCAGTCAACATTCTGACTTTTTGGTCAACATATTAACTTTTGGTCAACACTTTGACTTTTAGTTGACATGACTTATCTAATATCTCTTAATATCTATTCGTATACATAGGATCTCCATCAAGAGGTTAGTCAGAAATCATCTTTAAAGAATGAGTGTCATATCTTTCTTCAACTAAAGATCATTCTTGAATATTACTTGACGATGATGGTTGTGTCCTAGATCTAGCTCTTTCGATATAAAATACAGTATCATCCTTTATGATCAAACTGTTTAGATCAAAATCTATATGATATCAAGATGGTCATGGTAATTACCCTATTGTACTAAGGGACCTTTATTAAGTTCAAACACAAATTTAATTCAAATAATGAAATAAAATACAATAACTTTTATTACATCAATGGGTCACCAAGGGCTTACAAGTCCTACAATCTCTCACTAAACCTCAGAGCCATTCATATACAACTCTTAGAGACTAATTAATTCATTACTCATGGCATTCATGGCAACAACTCTCATGTTCTTACCATTTGACTATTCTGTTTTAGTTCATTAGTCCCTCTATTACCAGAGAATATGCATAGTTCTCTTACAAACTTGCATAACCCTAGTGACTGCATACTGATGCAGTTGGTGCATCTTGTGAAATCAAAACGTGACTTTGTCAAAATAATAGTAGCATACTGCTTCTTGCTATACTTAGCTTACAGTGTTACAGTTCAATAGAAATATGAACCCTGATGTTGATTTCTTATCATCGACATCAGATTGGAAGCTTGAGTCTATGTACCTTAATACTTGGAGATCATTATATCCATAAACTAAGATCCAGACTTGAGTTCTTCTTAGGTACTTGAAGATGCTTTTCATTGCACTCCACTATTTTTCTCCATAGGAGGATTGATAGTGGCTTACCACTCCCACCGTAGGTCATATATCTATTTTTGTACATATCATGGCATACATTAGGCTTTTTATAGCTGATGCACAAGGGAATCCAACCATAGCATTATTATCCTCAACACTTTAAGGTGCAATGGGTTAATACAATGTATGGAAAAATGGAAGCCTTTATTGGAAATTATTTATATGGAATCTTTCCAAGATCTTCTTAATATATCCTTTGTATTGTAGTCCCAATATCCTCTTTACTTAGTTTCTGAATAGATTCAGACCCACGATGCATGAGGCTTCCCTGAGATTTTTCATATCAAAAGGGTGGAACAATCGTATCTTAATAGTGATTATCATTCCAATATCATTCCTAATGATTAGGATGCCATCTACATATCCACTAGGCTTCTTGTATACATATGGTTCATCTGAATTTTGAATGAAGTCATACTCATTATATCTTCATTTAATCAGATGTTCCACCTACGAGAAGATTGTTTGAGCCCATAGATGATTCTCTTTAGCTTGCATACTTTCCTTCCTAGGCTATGAAGCCCTAGGTCTGCCCCATATTGATATCCTCGTCGAGGTGTCCATTGCGGAATGTCGTCTTGACATCCATCTGCTAGATGTCTAGTCAAGATGTGCAACTATAAATCACAATATCTTGACAGATATAAGCACGGGAAAAGGAGAGTATCTATATGTATCCCTTGGCAACAAGGTGTGCCTTGAATGTAAACATACCATCGGGTCCCCCCTTTCTCTTGAAGATCCATTTACACCCATTGGGTTCAACTCCTTTAGGTGGATCTTCTAGGGTCCATCCACCATTCTTGAGCATGGAGTCTATTTCAGACATCATTGCTAGCATCCATCTATCCATGTCATGATATGTTAATGTTTCATCATATGAAGTTGGATGATCATAAGACTTTTCTAATACATGGAATCAATATCTCTCATGTGGTCTTACCACCCTTGGACTCTTTCTAAGAGATACAAGTATGTCATCTTATATTATCTCTTCAACTTTTAGTATAGGAACTTCATCAGCCTCACTAGACTCAATGGGTTCTTTAAATTTGTTGTTATCTTTTTTTATTGGTAGAAGGGAGGGGGATTCGAACCCTGGTCCTTTTGAAGTGGGAGCCACTGCTTCTACCACTAGGCCATTAGAGGGGTTATAATTCGTTCTTATATTGACTCTTAAGGAATTTTCCTCTAAAAATTTAATACCTCTATAGACAAATAATTTTTGAGTCTCAAGATCATAAAGTAGGTATCCAATACCATTCTTTACATATCCAAATAAGTAGCACTCTCAGGTGTGAGATTCCAAACTTTCTCGCATCCACATTTTTATAAGGACCAAACAACCCCAAATTCTCAAATCTTATATACTTGGCATGGTTCCAAACCAAAACACATGAGGGATTTCGGGTACTGATTCATTTGAAATTTTGTTTAGGATATATGTTGTAATATCTACTACATATCCCCCAAAACTAAGTGGTAAGTGTTCTTTACTACCATTAATCTCAACATTTCCAACATGGTTTGGTTGTGTCTCTCTACAATTCCATTGAATTGAGGAGTCCTTGAAGGGTTGGGAATGGAAATTATTCCTCTCTCTAATGATTTCTTTGAATTCATATGAGATGTATTTGCCACCTTGGTCATAATAAACTCATTGATCTTTCTTCTAGTTTGGTTTTCAACTAAAGCCAGGAATTCTGTGAACATTTCGAAGGTTTCAGATTTGTAACATAAAAGGAAGACAAAACTGTATAGTAAATGATCATCAATGAATGTCATGTAATATTGATATCCACTACAAGTTGTTGCATTAAATGGACCACATACATCAATGTCTATTAGGTTAACTATAACTCAAGAGATATACGAAGCACTTATATACAACAAAGAGGAAGGAGGGTATGATGATCCAAATAGAGAGACACATCATGTCTGTGGCCATCTCTTTGGTTTTGAGGAGAAATACCAAGAACCATATGAACTAAAGGATGGCTCGGATTGAGTGTGACATCGAGGACCTTTCATTTAGTCATGCTCTAGTAAATAATAACTCAATGATTAACATTATCCCAACCTTTGTGATTAACGATCTCAAATTTGGACCATTTAGGAAATTTAGAGTGATTGTTAAGCTGGCTGATCAATTTATCAAAAAGTTGAGAGGAGTTCTAAAAGATGTCATTGTGACTTTCTAAGGTGCAAAACATAGAGTAGACTTTATTATCTTGACATTGAGCACCGGTGAGAGTGTTCCTTGTCTCTACAATATTTGAAAAGCCATTTTTAGCCTCCACTTGGGTGTTGATAATACAATTGTCGAGTCTATTGTTGGTGTCAAGGATCTCCTAATCCTAGGATCACTCCATCTAATAAGGAAGAATAAAAATGCACCTGTTAAAAAATCATAAACCCCCAGGATCTATGTATGTCATTAAGAACCCAAAGGTGACATCTTGCTACCGTTTCTCTACCTTTGTGTCAAGAACTTCTATGGATGACTCAGCTACAAAATCTCTTCCTAGATTGCACATCATCATTTATGATTTCCTTGACCTCTACTATGATCTGATTCTCAAGCCCCCATGCCAAAAACCAGTTGACCCTATAAGAGAAGCCTAGGTTTAAGAAGAGCTTTGACACTACGTTAAACTTTCCTAGAAAAAATATCTCCTCTTATAGACATAAATTCTTGTGTGCAGAGAAAGACCACGTTGTTCAATGAGAAGTTCTCCAATATTGGACATGCAAGCCCATAGCAACCCATTAAACAAAAGTTACTGTTTCCTCATCTGAAATTGAATGCTCGTGTTTGTACTTAATTAAAGGTCCCTTTGTGCAATTTGTGAAACTCGGAAGTACTAAAAATACTAAAACTTAATTTCTGACCTGATCTAATATCATGGGAAAATAAGGAGTCTATCTTGTATTTCTCTTCGAGACCTTTACAACGAGCGAAAAAACATAAAAAACTATCATAGTGTGCGGAAGTTACGCATGAAATACAACAATTTTCAGCTTTTGAGTCATAGACCCGAGGCTATACAAAGTATAAGTATCTGAATCACTTAACGTTCTAAGAAGAAATATTTAAATATCAATCTCATCGATCTCATAAGTATCATACTGAATCCCATCAATCGAATCACTTTTTCGAGAAATACGAGACATCTAAATCGTAAAAGTAAAGAGATCTATTCATTGATAAGAAAAAGAAAAAGCGTGAACGCTGATTAGATTGATGATAAAATAGAATCCTGGGTCGCGAACAGTGATTCGATTGATGATGAAGAAAGAGAATTCTTACTTCAGTATCTTTGGGCTTACTGAACCACTTACGAGTCTCCTTTAGGCATGTCTCCCTATTGCCTTATTTATGGCAAGTCGTACCATCTACCCGTAGAACTCTTTCATGAATCCTTATGGGTAGTAAGTGTATGCAACCTAGATAGAGAGAAAGCCGAGAAAAACATAAAGCTAGACATGAATTGTTTGTTGGAATTCAGAAACTCTGTGTATGACAACAACCTTATCTACAAAGAAAACATCAAGTTATGGAATGATATACATATCACACGAAAGACCCTTGAGCCGAATCAGAAAGTGTGGTTGTTTGATGCTAAGTTAAAGTAGTTTTGAGGCAAGATAAAGAGCAAGTGGTCCAGATCCTTCATCATGAAAAATGTTTGTGACAATGGTAGCATTGTAATATCTAGTTTGTCATCTGATGCACAACCTTTTGTAGTCAACGGATAGGTGTCGAAACCATATCTTGAACATGACACTTTCCTGTCTGTGGTAGATTCGGTTCAAGTGATATACAAAGAAGAGCTCCCTGATGTTGATGGACCAAGCAACTAAAAACCCAAAAATATCATTTTTTTCTAATCATCTTTTCTTCTTTTCATTTCTTATTTTATTCTTTATTCTTCTTTTCATTTTGTCATCCCTTTCATCATTATTGTACTTAGTATATGCTTCACCCTAAGTATGGGAGGTGACTGAATCGAGTGTTCATTCTTCAATCCCTCATATGTCCTTCAACTTGTAACATTTTGTCTATACTTAGGGCATCTTCACCCTAAGTATAGGGGGACATGCCGAGCTGATGATTTCATACATTCTCATCATCGATCATCCATGCCTTGTGTATAATCTATTCTACTAAGGATTAGTCAATCCTAAGTATAGGGGGACAGTCAACTTCTTATTCTTTGAGTCGTTGTAGTAGACTTTTTTATACTTAGTACGACTTATGTCTTCCTTTCTGCTCTTTGATCACTATGAGGACATAGTCTGAGCTAAGTATAGGTGGTCTTATATATGTATCTATGTTATATGTAACTCATACTTGCGTATTTTCAATAAATATAACTAATACATTGGGTAAGGGAACACAATAAATCATTTATAATGAACAACACTCATATGAAATCTGAACAAACCACTAACACACTAACTCTTTTATTATACCAACTCTTCTAACCTTTTAAAAAATCCCACAAAATTTGCATAATTTCGAAAATACCTAAAAAATTGAAAAATGTTTTCAAAACATCATAAACATTTGCAAAACCCTTTGAAAATTCTACAAAAATTTCAAAATAAGAAAATGTTTTCATAAAAATATTTTCTGCATTACATATGCATTTTTCTGAATGGTTTTGACAATTAAACAAGTCCAAATAAAATCCAAAGATTAAATCTTGTTCTAGATCTTAATTTACCTAATTTAAGAGGAACATGTTAAGGACTGGAATTGAGACGCTTCATGTCATTATGACTTAATTCTTTGGGCTCTATGAGACTTGATCATGTGTCAATTCAATGTGTCTAACTAGAACCTTTCATTTCATTCATACGACTCTTGAGACAAAGGTTTGACTTAGAACCTCACACTCAACACATAGCTCAACCAAGATGGGTTGTTGAAAATTTTGGATGTCTAAGTCAAGACGATACTATGATGTTTCATCAAGGGTGGCTTAGGAACCATTCTTGGTGACTGCCAAACAGATACTTCAACCTATTGTTTCTCTAGTAACATGGACATCTAACGACTGGATATTGGGTTGAAATAATGCTTCGGATAACGATGGTCTACTTGCACAATTTTTTAAGACCCTAAAACATGGGCAGATCAAACGATTCTATATCCATTGGGGCAAACAAGAATGCAGTGCAATGCAAATAAAGGAATATAAAATATAAGCCTATACCAAAAACTCTAAAATATTTGAGCTTCAGAAAAGGCGTGATTAGTGGAGTCTTAGTTACACTGACCTAACTTCATAAGGAAATGTGACTACACTGGTCAATCTTTCACTTCTTTTCCCTTTCCTCTAGCCCACCCCCCTTTCATTGTGAACTAGCCGCACCTAAACTTAGAAGGAGATATCCATCTCCCTGAGGATGAGTTTCTAGAGGAGGAGAGACCACTGGATAGTTCAACAACTTATCTGGGAAGAGCTGACACAATCCACATCTTAGTATTGTTCATTTTAAGGTTACAAGAGTATACGTCTGTAAGGACGGTTCTGACCAGACTGTCGAGTTGAACTGAATAGAGGAGCATAGAACCTAAGGGTTGTTGTATCACAAGTCCTAACCTTAACATGGTTCCGAACACATTAATAATCCAAAGGTCTTAACTGAGCTCCAAAGTTTGATTTTATAAGGACAAGTTTAAAAACATATTGATCATTCTACCTTATTTATTTTTTTCTTTATTTTCTCTTTTGTATCAATTATTATCCTAATAAGTGTTTGCTAGGGACTAGCAAAAATAAGTATAGTGGGTGATAAATACCAATTCATGCATCTTTATTCTTTTATTTTATATTTAAAACCCGAGCTAAATACATTTAAATATAGCTAACTTGTACAAATTAACTTTCTAACGGTTGTCTGCAAATATTGCATAAATACATGTATTTAATATGAAATAAATGAATAAAGAAAAGGAAAGAAAAATAAAGTAAGTATTGTAAATATTGATTGACCCTAAACCTGAGACTAGTCAATGTTGACTTGGTCGACAAGGAATAAAATAGGGGAGTTAAGGGCAAATAAATACAAATAAAATAACATTGTCACTTAGAAACACTACGTGTCTCATACTCTGTATATAGCTAAAACTTACACTAGTTTATACACACTCTTACATTAATCAAATAAAAATATTTTCAATAAAAAAGATGCATACAATAATACATAGAAGAATAAAAATTAATTGCAAGTCAAAATAATGCACAATGTGGCTAGGACACACAAATGAAGGTCGCAAACAAAACTTCATAGATCAATGTCTTCTCCATATGAAATCAAACTTGACCAAACTCACCTTTATTGTACTCTAAATTAAATTATCTATCTAATGATGGTGGTTTCATTAAAATTGGCTTTTTGGGTCCCATTGTATTATGTACCTATATATTTTTATTCAATTAATTCATATTTTTGTTCTTTTTACATTTTGAAATACTTGTAAATATTAACTGAATGATATTAAAAATATGAATATAAAAAGAAACCATTAAAAGTTCATTAAAATAAATAATGTCATAAAATATACAGGTATACTGTATCTATTTTTATTGAAGTGTACAAATAAACTCAAAAAAATAAAGTAACATTGTGTAAATTTATATATATGTATGTAAATATATTATAAATATATAAATTATGTATATATAATAGTAAAATGTAAATGATAAAAATAAAATACATAACACATAGGTATTGATACATAAAATTATACTTGTAAAAGTTGACATCTAATAAATAGGTCTATAAAAATAAATAAAAATCTCCTAGAAATAGTACATTGTAGAAGTTTAAGATGATTCAACCCCTCGCTGGAGCTCCTCCATGCAATCTCTGCTCCCGACCACATCAAGCAGATGAGCTTCTCTTGTGGCAGGTGAGCTTCTCTTTTCTTCACTTTTTCGATTCATAGGAGTAGCAGTAGCCTAGATCTGTCTTTTATTTCATTTAATATGGTCTATATTAGCATAGATTCAACAATCGTAGTTCGTCAGAGCTCTAGGCACTGGCCTTGTTTCTGACCATATCTTACTGCCTCCCGACCGTTTAACCATCTCCATACCTTCCCATGTTCATCTTCGTTCATCCTGGTCCATTTTCACCCCAGATCTCACATAGATCCGGAAGATCAATACTCCTCCTCTGCCTCTCGCCGGTGTACCTCTGCCACCCCCATTTCACCATCTTTTTGACCGGTTAATGGGCCGAGGAGCTTTGTCCTCGACTGAGGAGTCTTCTTGTGCAGGTAGGAACATCATAGAACCCCCACTAGGGCTTCATTGAGTTACTAACAGAAGCTCCATGTCTTTGAACTTCATCAAGCTCCAAGTCTCATCTCAACAAGATTTGGATCTGAGACGTCAGGTCCTTGCAGAATTATCCAAGGAGCATTTTGAGCCAGCCAGTAGCCCAGGAGATCCCGGGGATAAAGAGTTTTGCCCGATCGAAGCTCGCCCAGTCGAGCCTTATTCCTTGTTCTTCCATACTCGCTCCCACCCATCGGATCAAGAATAAGTGTCATGTGCAGCATGTGCCATCCGATCCAGATCCAAGCCACCGTCAGATCAGAGGGCATCATATAATCTCCACCCTCCATCCATCAAACTTCATCGGTCATCCTCTGTGTGCCGCATGCATAAGTGGCACTCCATCTGTCATCCTCTAGCACCTATTAAGGGGTATATTGCACGATTTCCCCTCTACTTTTTGTATTCTATATTTAGTCCAAAAACTTTCATTTGAAGTTTTAATATTTTTGTATTGCACTACGAACCTCAAAATTTTTATAGATTTACACTTTAGTCCATTTTACAACACCTCATGTTCCTTTGTGTGTGAGGGGGTAGGAACTTTGCTTGGATACCCTATCAGGATTGTGTATTTCATTTTGGTCCATGAACATTGAACATCAATGTATTCATTTTTAGAAAATTTGCATACTTGGCCATGTTATTCAGAAAAATTGCATTTATACCCCTATTAGTGTGGATAGTTATTTAAATGTGGAAATATTTCATCTATGCCATTTGACTTTATTTAATTTGTTATTAAATTCTCTGATACTTCTTGAAAATTGCAACTCGTCCCTGTATTGCTGATTTAATTTTATGTTTATATTTCAATTATTAAAAATATCATTTCGTATCTAAAATTTATAGGAAAAATATCTTAAGTGCTTGGAACCATATTATATCATATATATATTTGAGGTAATTGAAATTTTTTTCTTATTTATAAAAATACAAAAACATTGTATTTTCTTCTATTTAGCATTTAAAAATCCCTAAAATTTACCAAATGTTTTAAAAAATCTCAAAAAATCATTTCTGGACAAATATTTTTGTAAAATATTAATAAAAACTCCTAAAAATTGAAAACATAGAAAACCTTATAGAAATATAAAAATTCGTAGAAAATCACATAATTAATTTCTAACTTTTTGTATTTTCTTTAGATTACCTAGTATTCAGAAAAATTGAATCAATTTGATTTGATAGAAATTTATTAAGGCCATTCCAAGTTCCCCCATTTGCTGTTCCATTTAATTTCTGTATTTCCTTATTTAAAAATCCATAAAATTTATCGAAAATATCCAAAAATAACAAAAAACATAGAACATTTTATAAAACCCTAAAAAATATTATTAAAATTTTGAGCTTATTTCTAATATTTAAAAAAATCCAAAAACATCTCTTTTGTTGTTTCCTTTATATATTTTTTATATATAAATATCTATTAGATATTAATATATATTTTATTTTGAACCAAAATTAAAATTTGTATAATGAAAAATATAAAAAATATAAAAAATATAAAAACCCACAAAAAAATTTCAAAAATAATATTGATTAAAACACATAAATTCCTAAGTTGTCTATTAATTTTTGTTGCTCTATCTCTTGTGCTCCTTTGTGGTTTGACCCCTACTACTTGTCATATATACACATTCTTGTAGGATATAATAAATTTTAGCGTATTTAAATTTATTACATAATTATTATTCTGGGTAAATTATAGAGATTGCACTTGAGTTGATTGTCGAGATTCTAGATCCGACTTGTCATCCACCACATGCCCTCCAAGACTAGATGTTAGACACATTGATTTTCATGCATTTCAAGGTGTTAAACAGACAAGTAAAACTAGTTCTCTTGATTCTCAGGAGTGATTGTTGCCTGATTAAACCCGTAATACCCATCAAAGAAATAAAAGAACTCCTTCCCTACCAGTGTTTCAACGATCTGGTAAATAAATGGTAGCGAAAAGTGATGAATCATGGTCATTGAGGACATGCGTCGGTAATCTACATAGATATGACATGAAGTGGATACTCGGGCCAGAATCTCCTCACCTTTGTCATTTGTTACGATACTAATCCCAGATTTCTTCTTGACCAGATGTAACAGATTGACCCATTCAGAATCATAAATGGGATAAACAAAACCAACTTCGCATCACTTCCTATTCTCTTTCATGACAACTTCCCGAAGATTAGGATTCAAATGATGTAACTCACAGGATGTCTTGTTGTCATCCTATATGTAGATATGATGTGAGCACAATGCTGGATTAAACCCTTGGAGATCTGAAATCTTCTTTCCTATGGTCTTGCAGTTTCTCTCTAGAACCTCTAGCAATCAAGATTCTTGATCATCGATCAACTGCAAACTGATGATGACTGGAAATATTTGTGGCTCAACTCTAAGGAAGGCATACTTTAATGTTGAAGGTAATACTTTAAGCTATGGCGGGTCTGAATCTTCTCTATAACACCCTCAGAAACTACACTAGTGGTAGGCGAATGATCTGTTAATTGTGAATTGACCACCGCGGCTACAAGTGACTCAAAATGTAATGTCTCAAAAAGACATGCAATGAATTCTCTCAGTTTATCTTGGGATGGATCATCAAACAATACAACTCCTAATCAACGGTGGAGCTAATGTCGAATGTGATTTCCAAGCATCCCTCTTGGGAGAGGAATTCTCGGGTGATAATATCATTCAGGAATAGTGTCGTGTCTCTAATCTCAGCTAAAAAATCGCAGTCCTCTATCTCATGTGACATTGTTCCGATGGCTTCGGATCTGGGACCACCTCTATCTTGACCCTGTCACAGTAGGAGTGAAAGGTTATCTCTCTATTACCATAATATACTACCGCTTCGGTTGTTCGAAGGAACGACTGATCAAGTATGATTAGGGTATGGAATAATGGAGCAGAGGTGTTCATGTCTAGGACAATGAAGTCAACTGGGAATCGCATTCCTTGCACCATTATGATAGCATCCTCGAAAATTCCCATCGGCCTCTTGATCAATCAATCAGCTAATAGAAGGATCATCTTGGTTGATCTAAATGGCCCCAACCCAAACTCTTGGAGTAGTGAGGTCGGCATAAGATTGATAGAGGATTTGCTACCATGAAGTGTACGATCAAATTCTTGGTCAAAGATCTCACATCAGATAGGAGGAGCTCCCTTGTCTTTCTTTTTAAGAGGGTGGTTGCTGGTGGCATTAACAGTGGTCATGATCAATATATGTTTCTCAATTCTCTTGCGTATGTTCTGCTTGGGTTGGTGCTTCGAGGTACATGCTACCTTCATTCCTCTTTTCACTGTAGGCATCTACTCCACGGCCTTCAAGAGTTGCATCTCAAGAAAGTTGTTTTGTAGTATCTCTACTAATTCATGATCAGATAGTGTTGTTTTTAATTTTCTGATATTTTTTGCTTTTATTCAACACTTCAGGGAAAGGAACAAAATCTGAATGGCCATGTTTATTCACATTGGAATAAGCATGTACATATGGATAAGCAGACTCAGATTGTACAATGCTATCCATAATAGGAAAAGAACAAGAAGAATGGGATCTCCGTCTGTTGCTGAAGATGATGGATCTGCATCAGGTGTGCTCTCTTCAACTGCTGACTCAGCTTTGCATCTCCCATTATTGTATTTTCTGGGTTTTGGATTTTATTCATTTTTTGTATTTTGATGATGCAGATGCTGATCCATCTATTGCAACACTCGATCTTTGCTTACTAGATGAAGAAGGTGAAGCTAAATCTTGATCAGTGGCTTTATTCCCCATTCCCACTAGTACCGGTTGCTGCAATCTCCTACCGCTCTAGAGAATGACGACATTAGATAAAAATGAAAAATCACAAGTCATACCTATCTTGGGAGTGGATGGATCATGATGTGCTACCTGCTCCTTATTGCGGCAGAAATTATTGGGATTTACTTCTATCTGAGTTGGAATAATCTTCTTCATTGTTGTTAGGTAATCAAGCCTTTGATTGTTGTCATTCAAGTTCTATATTAACTGATCAAGATAATCCAGTGTTGGGTTCACTGAAGGTGCCTCTGGCTACTCAACAACTAGAGGTCATTGAGACTGGAAGTGTGTTTGAGGCTATTGCTGGTGATACCCAAAATAGGCAGAATGTGATGAATATTTATACTGAAGAGGATGAGGATATGAATATTATGCATGTTGTTGGTGATATGGATGATATGAATGGCCATGCTAGGTATGCTCGTAACCATGTCTCCAAGTCCGAAAGTGTGGTGGAGACTGAAACTAAGGTTGTGGTTGATGCTGGTATGTGCAACCTCCATGGAGCTGGTGAACCGGCCTAAGTTTGGCCTGAGAACTCAACTGAGACTACCCTGGTGGAGATTTTGCTGCACTCCTTACCGCTCCAAATACCATTCACCTCCTGTATCTAAGGTGGAGGTGGAAACTATGGCTCTGAAAAATATAGAGACTGTGGATAGTACAGCACCATGAATGATGAAGTCTATTATTGTGGTCCTCGGTCTGGAGTCTACACGTAGTACACATGTTGAATGATAGGTGGTACTCTGGAACTCTGCTGAAATATAGTGTAAGAAGTCTGCTCAGATGCAGATATCTTGACTGCAACACTTGAACTCTAACATGCGTGGACAGTGCTGACTAGCATCTCCAAATGCTTTGTAATATCATCTAGTTTATCCAGTTGCTTCATTCTTGCTCAATCACATTAAGTTTCTTAAGTTCCTGTGATCATTTCTCAATAATATAAACTTTGGATAGGTGATTTCCAATAATGCTCAAATCTGAACTATTAACCCTATCTGCATCACGGGATGTCTTCATGTTGACGATCTTGTGGGGTATAAAAGAAGTATGCTTCTGAAATGCGAGAATATGATAATGCTACTGAACTATCCACCATTTTCTTAAATATCTGCCATAGAATGTCCTCATCCTTGTTGAAGTGTGAATCCCCACAAGCGGCATCTACAAGTTTTTGATTCTATAAGCTCAAACCCCTAAAGTAGTTCTGCACAAGGCTAGTCTTTGGTATATTAGGATGGGGGCACTTCTCCGTCAAGTCTTAGAAGCATTCCCACGCTCGTGAATAGGCTCATGAGATATCTTAGAGAAGTTGGCTTTCAACAAACGCATTTGATTCAATTGTCCTAGGGGATAAAACTAGTTCCGGAAAGCTGATCTCAGCTCTTCCCAGAACGTCACCACCCTTCCTAAATGATTAATCCAGTATACCGCCTTATCCTTAAGGCTGAAGGGGAAAGTTGTCATCTTCACTACCTCTAACGGAATGTTAGGATAGCGCATCGTGCTACATATGCGATCGAACTGCTAGAGATGTATGTAAGGTTCCTCGCTGGTGTCTCCATGGAAAATAAGAAGAAGTGGAAGTAGCTGAGGCTTCAGGTCGAAATGCCAATGAACCATAGGGATCTGTATCCAATTCATTGTCTGTTCAACTCCAGAGATATAGGAATCTCTAAGAGTGAGCATGGCCTCTACACGACTCTACTCAATATCTGCTTTGTTCAGTTCATTTACTCCCCCATTCCCACCTCCTCTTTGTTCATCCTCCTCTATCCTCTCTTTGCCATTCCTCATCTCTAAGATCATCTCTCAATCCGACCTGAATGTTGGCGTGTTGTCTCAACTAGGCATGAATTGTCTAAATGGAAGCCAACATGGTGTTGTTGATCTCAGATGCTCGGTCACGAGTCCCTTACCCTTCGATGCCTTCGAGTCCTTTAACTCTAAATCGACCTCTAAAAGCATGAGAAGCACTCAATCAGTAAAAAATGAAGGAGTCTCAAAAGAAAACTCGACTTGGGAATCCATCTCGAACAAAGGATTTATTTGTTAAAGATATGGTGTAAAATAAAAAGAAGAAAATTCAGGAAGAGAGTTATCCCGAAGAGAAGATGATAGAAGTGGGGAGAGTAGAGAGATAAGTTTGCGAAGTCTAGACAAAAAGTACTCCAATCTGACATCTTTGAAGCAAAAAGAAGATGCGAACAGAAAGGTCGAATCAAGAAGAAGAAAGTGAAGAAAGGCATAAAGCGTGCAGAAGGATCTTTATTCTAGCAAACAAATAGAAATCAGACCCTAAAATTCACCAACTTGACATAATTATGACCGCAAAAGTTCAATCGTTTATCTTTTCAATTTTAGAGTTTAGTGATTCACACAGTTACTTAGATCAAACTCACAAGTAATGTCACCCAGTATATGTCTTCAAAACTCCCTAAATAGCGGAACCATCTATCTAGGCTATCAGGTTATATCAGTCCCAAAAAGGAAATGTGAACAAGAGCATACCAAAAAGATTCTCTATGGTTGGAGGCAACTGCTTGCAGCTCTACCGTGTACCAAAGAGTAATACATAGGTGCTTAGGGAACAAGTCTAGGGATTTTTGTCTCTACTACTTAGGACTATGTCCTTACACACTCTAACTGGATGAAAGTACATGCGATCAATAAGGGGGTTACTCTTCCCAATACAAAATGAATCTTTACGTTTATTTTAGGGTTCAAGTATTTAGTTGTCGCAATTTTAGTTTGTTATCACTTTTTTGGATATTTTTCAAAAAAATAATTGCCTAATGATTTTTCCAATCTCCTTATTCCTATGTACAAAAATCAAGGGAGGAAGTTAGAAAAGTTGATGCATGTGAAATCAATTATGCATGCATGTGATAGAATGTATACCTTACACCAGTAGTCTACATGAAAAATGATCTACGCATATATATTAAATCCACCCTATATGAATACACAAACAAGAACTGTTCTAGCAGGAATTTCTATTAACGTGAAGACCCAATTATTTTGACTAAGTCCAAATTGAATCAACTATAGGAATAAGAATTCTTATAAGGGTTTGGAACTATGAGTTACGGGCTCAACCAATAATAGAAACCTAAATCTAGGGGGCTCAAGCATAAAAAACAAATAAAATTAAATGTGGGAAACTCAAATCACAGAAATCTAATAGAAAAAATGAGGAAAAGGAAGGAATAAAAGAAGAATGAGAAGAAAACAAAATCGAAATAAGGCCCCCCAAGTGTACCGGCACATGGTGAAACCGACTCTGCATAACACAAAAAAGGGTCTAATGGCTTTGTAGAAATCAAAAAAGTGGAAAATGCTAACAACTATTACAAATTATTTACAAAAATAAAAATGGAAATAAAATCAAATAATATAAGAAAAATAAAGACAAACTTCAGCGACTCTTGCTCCTCCTCGATCGCTTTTTCATGTTAGTCAGTTAAGAACCAGCCTCCGCTTTCTTCGTGCATCGGCTTTCCTAGTCACCTCCACCGCTCATCGGTCCCTCACAACAAAGGTGAAATAAAAAGGTACGTCGAAACAATTTATGAAAAATTATAGAATAAATTAAAAGAGATGAAAATGAATAAATAAAACAAAAAAGTAAACAAGAAGAAGAAAGAAATAAAATCCTAGCTACCCTCGACGTGCCTCCCCAACAATGACGCCATTTGTTGATTCCTGAAAATTGGGTTTTCAATTTATTTTATGAAAATTAAGGGATTGATGTGTTGTTGCAAATCCAAAACCAATTCAAACAAAAAAATTATTTTCCTTATTCTAAACAAAGAGAACAAGATGCTACTTACTTAACCCGGTATAACTATATGATCAAATTTAGAGAGGTTACAAATAAATAAGGGAAATTAATTATTTCTAATTAAAGAATATTTTTATTTTTATTTTATTTTTGTAATTTTTATGGATTTTTAATGCTTTCATACTTTAAATGGGATTTTAAAAGATTTTATATATTTATTTTTAATTTTTTGATGATTTTATATTTTGAAAAATTTTATGTTTTTTGTTTTTGAAAATAAACTATGAGTATATATACACAAGAAAAAATAAAACTTTTTGCATTTTTCAAATATGACAAAAAATTTCAAAAATTTAGAAATAAAACATTTTAGTATTTTATAAAGTTTTTCCTATTTTTAGTATTTTTTGAAAATTTTTTATATTATTATGGATTTTATATTGAATTAAAGTTGAAAACATTGGATAAAATAAAATTAACAATAGTTTTTGGTATTTTTAAAATATAAAATAAGAGTAAATAAGCTTAAATAGAAGATTTTTTATTAAGCTTTAAAACAAGCCAAATTGTTTATTTTACTTATTTTTTTTGAATATATATGATTTTTATAAGTTTTCAGTATTTTTTATTATTAGTGTTTTCTGAAGGAATTTCTATGAGAATTCTTATAGGTAATAAAATATAATAAAACATAGATACTATACTTTTTATGATTTTTCAAAACATTTTCAAATTTTTATGAATTTTCAAATATAAATATAGAAAATGAAAATGTTTTTTTGTATTTAAAAAACAAATAAAAGGAATTTTAGAAAATAAATTTATTAGAGGTAAAACAATTAATCAGGAACTTAATGTGATTTTTGTGTACTTTATAGAATTATTTAGAACTTTATTAAGAGCAACTAACAACTAAAATAAATGCAGTAGAAAATGGACTAATATGCAATTATTCAAAAGTTCGAAACTAAGTATTAACATGCTAATGAAATTCGAAGTGAAATATGCAAATTCACTAAAATTTCACGTGTTTCCGCACATGAATTGAGCTTTTCAGAGTCCTAATTGCAATTGTTTCAAACTATAGAAGCAAATAATAACAACAAAACATTAGGACCTTTATTGCAAAATGACCAAAAAGAATGTGCTGACACACATGAGTTCATAAAGGATTGAAATGCAAATAAAGAAACAAGTAGGGCTCATAATGCAATTATTCAAGCATTCATGTCATGACACGTATCCCAATTGGACTTATTTGCAAATGAATAAACTACAACAGGAGGAAATGTTATTTCACCACAAAAC
This sequence comes from Ottelia alismoides, assembly GCA_037367405.1. Lineage (NCBI taxonomy): Eukaryota > Viridiplantae > Streptophyta > Magnoliopsida > Alismatales > Hydrocharitaceae > Ottelia > Ottelia alismoides. The sequence goes on from JAZKJV010009316.1 coordinate 219,465, forward strand.
GTGATGTGCATGTGTGGCTTAGATCAGTTATTGGAGATCTAATCTGAAGGCTCAAATTTGAGCGTGAATGATTGGCTCTAATGCAATCCAGAGTGGTTGTTCCTGAACGGATGCAGGTGAAGAGCTCTAGAAGTATAACCTTGAAGACATGGGCTACCAAACTTTAATCAGCTCGATCTCCTCTCTCCAAGCTCCGATCTGATGTCTAATAGTATTAGTAGGATCTTGATGAAGTCCCGCACTAGTTTGAGGTTGAAGTCGGGTCCAGGTCTTTTTGATCAATGATCATGAGAAAACGCTCATGTGTTGGTGAAAGTTGACCTCCAGGTCTCGTTTGAAGCTCCAGATAGCTCCTCTTGAACCTGTAAATTATTCTATGCTCGAAGACGAAGCTTCAGCTGAGATTATTAAGCAAAAATATGGCCAAATAGAGGGTGAATGGAAAGATCCTAGGGAAGGTGGAGGAACGAGATCAGATTCTCATATCCATGGAGGATCCGGTGATCAGGTTGTGTAAGAATAATGGGGAAGCGACTTGTGATGCATGTGGGGTGATTGGATCAAGAATCAAAATCAAGAAAATCCTACGATCTAGTAGATCAAAGGTGGATCTAAATCCTACTTATCTAGTTCAAAATCGAATGAAATTAGAGGGAAAAAATCGCAAAAGTAAGAACAGATTAACCTATGATTACCTACGATGAGTGGGGAATAATATTAGCCTCAATTCGTTGATGAAAAGTTGAAGAATCTTTTGCACGGTGGAGGTCCAGCCACCGGCCTGAATCACACAATTTAGCCTCCAAATCACGCTCCCACTTGCTAGAGAAGAAGCTCCTTGTTAGCCGTGTGAACCCAAGGTGAACCATTCCAATAATAAATGTTATTGTAATTATCGTTATATCAATAAAGGTTATTGATTTTTTTCACTTCATGTCTGATTAAATGAACGAATGCACTATAAGGTCCCTTAGTACAATTAAGGTTATGTACCATGGTATTGTAATGATCATACAATTGCTGATTCAATGGTTGAATCATAAAGGTTGGTGCTGGGATGATATCTAAAGAGTTAGATTGAGGACTTATCAAGCACCGTCAAATGATTATTAAGAGATGATCTCCAGTCTGAGAAAGAGATGGCAATCCTTCTCTAAAGGATGATATCTGACCGACCTCTTGATGTAGGTCCTCTACATAGGAATAAAGATTCGGAGGTGCCAGATAAGTTAGGTCAAAGAGCTGACTTTACAAGATCGAGATAACCATGACCTATGTCATATGTTGTCACGATATAGGCATGCATCCTCTAACAGGAGACAAATGTATTGCTATATGTCTGAATATGTAAACTTTGCAGACCGATAGGTTGTGATCTAATAAAGGTCTATACACCGGTGAGCTGGTGTGCATATGAGGGCATATGAGTAATACAATCTCTCAAAGGTATCATACAAGTTCACTACTAAACCGGAAGATATGAGCTCATTCACAAGGAATTGGGACTGATAAAATTCCATGCACGGTTGTCTTGCTTTGGAAGCATGACAAGAATTTGTAGGTATGATATATGGTTTTGGAAAGTATATGATTGATACCTACTCCCAATGACTGAATGAGAAACTTAATGATAAAACCTTGAAGAAGATAAATCTAAAAGAGATATAAAACTTTGGATTTATTCTAGGTCTTCGAGTATGTAGGATGTATGGATATTAGGAATACTCGAGGGTGATGTGATCATAAACGATTGTATAACCATGATGCTTCCATTCTGAGGGAGTGATAAAACAGGTTTGGATTTTAGTGACTCCTCTCAGAAGAGAAGTCGTCTAATCATAGTCCAAATGTTGTACTTTATATGGATATGATTCAGATGCAATGAGAAGATTAGATTTACGACTTTGATTTAATCAAACATCTTTGAGAGGACCCTAAGATCTGGATTTGAGATATGTTCTCAATAACGAAGTCACTATAGATGGAACATACAATGGCCCTGTCTTTATCTCCAAGTATCCTCAGAGAAAGCACATTATTCTTGAAAGAGTTCAAGAATAATTCTATTTATGAATAGTGTATCTGAGCATTGAGAAATTGATCATTAAATGTGATTTAATTATTATGAATAATATGAATATGATTCAAATTATTTAGATGCATGAGAATGATGATCCAAGATAATTAAATGTTATTTAATTATCAAGAATATGAATAACGTAGATAACATTATCCATATCAATAAAATATATTATAAATATGATTTATAGTATAATAGAGAGATCTTATTGTAAATAATGTTTACAAATTAAATGTTGATGTGAATTGGTTTCGCATTGGACAATTAATTGAAAAATACTATTTGCATTTTATCTTGGATGTGTGAATATGATTCACATTTTTTAATGGCATGATTTCAATTACCACAAAATTTATTTGGAATTATTTTTGTAAATTAATTTGCAACAAAAGTTGTTGCAAATAAATAAATGATTATATGAGATATAAAAATCTCACATATGTAAAGGGAGCAACCTTCCTAATATGGAGGGTGGACGGCCACCCTTGACTAGTTCAAGGTGGTCGTCCCCTCCATATATGGATGGTGGTTACCCTCTTCCGAATCCTTCTATGTTGGTTGATTTAGTCAAAATTATTTATATGTTGACAATGCAATATATTTAATTTGATTTAAATTGATAATTGTTGCAATTTTATGCAACAAAATCATGGCCATTGAATGGAAACACAAATTAATCTTAACCATTGATTTTGTGTTGCACATGAATTTTGATCCATGGACTGCCAAAATACTATAAAAGAAGAGGCAACCATAGTCTTCTTTTACAACATATTACAAGCGTCTCTCTCTCTCTCTTTCATTCTCAAACCATAACTCTCTCTCTCTCAAGTGTGGTTGTCCACCCCTTGTACTAGAAAGAGTCATTGTTGTCGCTACGCCATCATGTCACCGCTTCGATTGCTCGTGGATCTCCATCTTCTTCGATGCTCCTTGCTCGTGAAGAAGACATTGGATTTTGTGTGATGAAATCACGAGATCTATTGCTTGGATCTTCATCTTGGATTGCAAGAAGCCCGCCTCTCATCATCACGCTTGCAATCGTCTCCTCCGTCGGGTCAAACTTGAGACAAGCGGTCTCATCCTTTATAGACTTCAATCGCAACCATGCTTCAAGAGGTATTCCCATATCTTATTTGAGGTTTTATGTAATGATTCAAGAAGTGTTCTCGAATCATGTGGTTTCATCTCTTTAATTTTGAATTCTTTTGCCCCGAGTGACTAGTATGACTAGTCGCTCCTGATCGCATTGGATGAGATCATCACACTTACGTGATGGGCTTAAGGTTTTTCCCATAGCCATAAAGTGGTATCAGATCTAGGTTTAGGTCTTGGATGTGATTCAAAACTATAGAGGAACAAGTTTTGAATTTCAGACGCGTGGGGACTCATTGTTTTGCATAAAGTGCAAGCTTGTAATTGGTTTGTTGCTGAAATGAAATCCTCATGTTTTGTGAACTATTTGGGCATGTTTTTTTGTTATTAAAATGTATTTAGAAAATCTAAATATTTTCCAAAAATAGTAGCCAATCATTGGCACCAAAAGTACATGAATAAAATTCAAAAATTTTCTGCTATGAAATTGTTTTTGCATGTATTTACGGATCTGTAAGAAATTAACTTTTCCTTATTATTTTTCAATCATTAAATATAAAATAAACACTTGGATTAAGTATATAATCAAACCAGCAAATCGTTCGAATTTATTTTGAGCGATTTTGACTCTTTCTGCCCTAGATATTCCATATTTAGTGAAGATGGGCCGGATGATGATTGGATCATCAAATGTTCTTGCTTAATGTGTTATCATTCAATGAAATCATGGAAATTATGAATTTACCTTTGATTAAAAAATTGATGCTTAATATTTATGAAAATAATTGATTAAACATTAATGTACAATGAATGTATGATTCATGAAAACCCTAGTTTATCTAACAATAGTTGTAGGACAACTTTTACATGTAAAATAGGGTTGCTTGATATGCTTAGAAATTTAAGATCTCAAAAATCTTTTAAGATTTCTAAGATATCTGAGTTATTACCATGTAGTACAATACCAGTCATAAAAGTTGATTGTTAAAATCACAAGTATAATGACATTTTTGGTTGTTCTCAATCGGAATGGTGAAGGTGTCTAGTTCAGGTATGTTGGCTTGGTTTACTAATTAAAACCTTGCATGCCAAGAAAATGATCCCTCCTAGCATAACTCGAGTGTACTAGCCGGATGCATTTTTGAGGAAAGAATAATGTGAGTAAGTCAAGTTGTACTCTAATTATTAAAACACAAAATAATGTGTACTCATGAGGGTGTACACTACATAGTAATATAAAGCAAATCCTAAATGTTTGTTGATTATTTTAATTGGTTTGATAATAATTTAATATGAATAAATTAATTGAATCTAATTAAATTACACTCTATTATGAATAGTGTTCTAATTCCCTTAGAAGAATTAATTATGTGAATATGAGTCATAATAATTAACTAAAATTTAAATGTGATAAGAGGATCATATAAATGACATCCATGGTCTCCCGTCAAGGTGAAGGGTTCGTCGTTATGGATTGTATGTACGAGATGCATGTCCGAAGTGACAGCTCCTGCATACAAGCGCACATGGATCGGGCTCTTTGCTTCTCGAAAGAGTAAGGTCGTATGCGTAGTGACTCCAACATCAGTTCGTCATATTATTGGAGCGATATTGGATTGTGCATAGCAACTTCTAATCATGTTGACGATTGATTCAATTAACAAAATGTTAACATCGCCTTTGGGTGGTGGGCATGGGTGTTAAAGATTGAATCAGAAATTGCAAATTGGACTTGTAAGGCGGAATGAGTTCCCATTTCTTTTTATCTGATTTACAATTTCTCATATTATTGGGATGTAACAAAGGTAGAAAAGGAGATCCCATATCTTGCTAGAGATATAGCAGTAAGTATATCTCTTGCTTTAAAAGTTTAATAAGGGAATGTGCTTTCAAGGTTGAAAAGGATAGACTAATTTGATTAAAATTCCTTAATCAAATATTTATTTATGAATATATAATTATTTATATGTTTTAATATAGGGCATTCTTAATTTCAAACAATGAATACCATGAATCCACTCAACAGGCTTCTAGAAGTCAACCAGTTGACTGGGTCGAATTACTCGGATCTGATCCATAATTTGGATCTTGTTCTCTCAGTAGAGCACATCGCTTGTGTGCTCTCTAAGGACAAATCCACAAACCTTTCTACATCGGAAGAAATAAAGTTCACTGAAAAATATGATGAAGATCACACATTGGCTCGGTGTTATATTCTAGGATCGCTATCCAATGCGCTTCAAAAGTACATGTGGATATGGATCTTTGTAAAGATATAATGTTGAATCTGAAAGAGAATTTCAGTGATGTAAATCGTACTTAGTGTTACAATGTTATGAAAGAACTTATTTGCTGTAAAATGTAGGAAGGGACTCCCGTTCGAGAACATGTAATGAAATGTTTGGTTACCTATCTGAACCGGAAACTCTCGGGGCTGAGATAGATGCAGAAATACAGTCTGACTCCATTCTGATGTCTATGCCCAAGGTCTTTTATTAACTATGTTGTATCGTACCGTATAAACAACTTGACCTTGTCTAATGTTGAGTTAGTGGCTTTATTAAAGTCTGCAGAAGTTGAAATGAAGAAAGAGAATCCCACTAGCAATGCAATGGTTGACAGATCAAGGGGAAGCACAGTCACAAGCAAGAGTCTCGGAAGGGTCTAACCCAAAAGAAAAAGAAAAATAGTCAAGTTGTTGGCTCATCTTCTAAAGCTTTCACACTAATATCATCGAATAAGACTGATGTCTGTCATCATTGCAAGAAGTTGGAGCATTGGAAGCATAACTGCCCAGATTACCTTATTTGCAGAGAAAGGTAAAGCCTCAGTAGGTATGAAATCTACTTTCAACATTGAAATCTGTTTTCTCGTAGGACAACAAGGTAGTTGGATCATCAATTCTAATTCTTCTTTCATGTATGCAATTTGTTGCGTCTATTTCATGAAACTATGAGTCTCGATGAAGGGGATATATTCATCCAAATGGGATCTGATGCAACTATTGCATCAGTCACCATCGAGACCTGCATACTATCGTTCTCTAGTGGGAGAGTCCTTGTACTTAAAGAGTGTATTTATGTTTCAGATGTTAGAAGGAACCTTATATCTATATCTAAGCATGTTAAAAATGGATATTCATTCCTATTTTGTGATAAACTTGTCCTAAGTTGTTATGATAAATATATTATGGATGGTGTTCTGACTTACAATGGACTCTAAGAATTGTGCATTGACGAATCTGTCGTGAATGTTGCTGCCACTAATAAAAATATTAAAAGAACCAGAGAGAATGAAAATCATTCGAACATTATTTGGCACTGAAGGCTTCATCATTTATTTGTTGATAGGATAAATAGATTCATAAAGGATGGAGCCTTAGATTTTCAACATGTCCAAACTTTACCTACTTGTAAACATTGTATTCGAGTTAAAATGACTAGGATGACTTTTTCGTAACAAGGTTACTAGACATGAGAGTATTCTTGACCTAATACATGTAGAAGTGTGTAGTCTCCTCAGTACCATGACCCGAAATGGATATCGATATTATTTGACATTTATTGATGACCATTCGCGACACGAGATTATCTTCCTACTACGTCACAAATCTGAAACCTTTGAAAAATTTAAAGAGTTCATGTCTTTGGTTGAGAGCCAAATCAATAGGAAGATTAAACAAATTCGATATGACCGAGGTGGTGAGTACCTCTCGGATGGCTTTAAGGAATATCTATTCATAACCGAGGAAGGCAATGTATGTCCATCTATGGGTTCAAGCAAGCATCTCGTTGCTAGAACATCATATTTGACGAAACCATAAAGAGTTATGATTTTGTTCATAATCCTGATGAACCATGTGTGTACAAGAAGCTTAGTGGGAGTGCCATTGTGTTCATCATGCTTTATGTATATGACATCCTTATCATTAGGAATGGTACATGGATTATGATTAGTGTTAAGATTTGGTTGTCTCATACCTTCGAGATGAAATATCTTGGAGAAGCCTCTTATATCTTGGGTTTGAAGCTTTTCAGAAATAGAGAAAGAGGATTTTGGGATTGTCGCAACATGGGTATATTAAGAAGATCTTGGAATGTTTCCATATAAAGAATTCCAAGAATGGCTTCCTTCACTAAAGACATGGCACCCACCTATCTAAAAGGATGACTCCTCAAAGTATTGAGGAGGAGAAAGCCACGTCTAGTTGCCCCTGATAACTGACATTTCGCGAGGGTCACCATAATATATACATAGTGTCGCTGAGGCGACCACTCACAAAGTGCCATGTTAGTCAGCAATTAACCCACAATAAAAGAGTGAATGAATTAAGTCCAAAAAAATGTGAATTAATATTTATTACTCTACCACAAGATGTACAGTGACTAAGTATGTAGAGGTCGAACCGCAGAGAGCAATACAAAATGCAATAGCCTATGATATACATGTACCACAGAGTCATCCTTGTATGAAGACTATTTTTGTGGGTTTTTATTTTTTTATTTTTTTATTATTTATTTATTTATTTTTTATTTTAATAATATAGTTATATAATATATACATATATAATTTATAGACTATAAATATATAAAGGAATACATATCCCTAGAGGGTAGGTATATAGCCTATAATACATACAATATATATATGTATATAAATAATAATAATAATATTTTTTTTTAGAATGTCATAGATTAATAGATATAGGTATACATACATATATATATATAGATATGCATTTTTTTTATTTTTTTTCTTTTTTTATAGGGGAATATATATAGAAGGGGGAGATATACTATTTATAAAAATATACAAAAATGATCAAAAATTCAGAAATAAAGTCTTTTTGGTATTTTCATGATTTTCTACTATTTTTGTGGTTTTTGGGCATTTTTCAAAATATTTTTAGTATTTTTAAATAGCAAAATAAGAGAAAACAGTGAAATAGGTATTGGTTGTAAGTAAAATAGGAATTAAAAATAGCAAACAGCCACAAAATTTTTCCACACTATTTTTCAAATAAAGATAATAAAATATAGGAGAAACAGGAACTGAGTTTATATTTTTCTGAGTTTTCTTTGATTATATATATATATATATTTAAATTTTTATGTATTTTTGAATTTTTAAGGTTTTTCTTTTGAGATTTTTAAGGATTTTTGGATTGACACTATAATAGGTCAAAATACACACCAGGGATTTTTTTTGGAATTTTTCGAGGCCTTTTAATATTTTTTTGGTATTTTGTAAGCTAGACAGTAAATAAAATGCATGTTTTTGATTTTTTAATAAATGCAAGAATGCAACAAACATAAAAATTAAAATTATGGCGTGCAAGAGCAAGCTAACAGGAGCTTATATCCATTTTTGCAAAATTTTTCAAGTTAAGATGAGGCATCAAATAAATGGACAAAGCATACAAAAATATATGGCATGGAAGGGCATTTTTGCAATTAAAATATTTCTCAGGGGAATCCATGCAAAAATTACAACAGAAATAAACAATTACTTTTATTTTCGGGGCCATTTTACAATTAATAAAACCCGGCGGGGTTTAAGTGCAAAAATCACGCGCCTCACGTGGGACTGCACGTGAGGCGCGGAGGGACCACTATGCAAATATAAAAACTCCAGGGGGCGTACTGCAAATTATACAATTTATTTACAACGTGGTATTTTATTTTTGGAATTAAACTATAAATACAAAAAGGCGGGGGGTTAGGTCTGAAATTTACCCCCAAAGGCACGCGATCCAACGGCGATGGGCGCGCCACTTATCCACGTGTCGAGCTCTCGAAGCCCGATACCCCTTCGACGATCTGCGGACGAGATTGCATCTGAAGTCTGATCGCACGGCCGAGACATCTTCTACATGGACGACCCTGATTAGATCTGGGGCCGTCCCCTTCATCCGACGGTGACTGCTCGTCACGAAGAACATGGAAGAACAACTGGCTTCCCTGGCTTCGATCGTTGATTTCTCCGCCTCCAGACGCTCCAGGTTGCTGACAATGGGTGCCAGACGTCCGGTGAGGTGGCGCGCACCGTCCGAGGTACTACAGAAGGTCCAGGACCCCCTAGATCGGTTGAACGAGCTCGAAGAAGAAAGGGGGGTCCTGGAACCTCGCAGGGGATTGAATCGAGCCCCAGGGGGCTCCGTTCAGCTTCTAACCTGTACCAAAAGAATGAGGGGCTCGAGGGGGTTCTCCTCGACCAAGGGTTAAGGCTAAAGGGATAAGGAATGACCGGGGGTGGCGAGGTCCGGCGAAGCGGAGGAGATGGACCTCGATTCGCAGAGCTGGAGAAGCTCTGGATGATCTGATGCGTGGGTTAGGCGTAGAACGCATAGGGAAATGAAATGAGGTGCAGCGGGGGGTTGGATCTTGCGTGGATCAGAGTAGAGAGGTTCGCCGGAGATGAACTCCGGCGAACTTCGATCTGGGTCTAATCGAGCGCCTAATGTCCTACTAATTACTCTAAAGACTGGATTAAAGACTAGAAACTACAACTAAGCTACAAAACGAGATAAAACATCTCTTATACTTGGTGGTCGACCAGGGAGCAGGACCTCCGGCGAGCGGCGGTCGTGGGCACTTCCTTCGACTCCTCCGACCGTCTGAGACTGCCAAGAGCACCCCCCTGTCACGAGGATTCTTCGAGGGCTGGAATTGAGGGTGGAAAGCGACCGAAGGGAGACCAAAATGGGAGAGGAGGTCGAAGGATTTATTTATAGACATGGGTATGGACCCTTATTGATCGGGGCACCACGAAAAATCGGCAGGTTAGATGGCCGATCTGGGTTGGTGGCGGTGATGTACAATGATCGGAGATCATGTTGTCAGAAGACGTCGATGGCCAACGATGGACGAGTCGAGCGGGAAAAAGGGAGGAAAATAGGGGACTTGATGGTTATAACGGGAGTCAGAGGCGCAGGGGGGAGTTGACCAGAGGTCAACAGTCCCTGGCCTCTGATTGGCCCACGTCAGACCGAACTTGACCCATTTATTACACGTAGCAAATGAATTAATTAGAATTTATTTATTAAGTAAAAAATGTTTATTAATTAATGTAGTATTTATTTACGATTTTTATTTATTTTTTTGAAGTGTTTTATTACGGGTTTATTTTAATAATGTATTTATAAGTATGTTTTTATGTATTTATTTTTATTTTGTTTATTTTTATTTTATTATTTTATTTTATTATTTTATAAATTTATAACTTGTTTTTATGAGTATGAGGGTATTTTTATTTAATTTTTATGAGTTTATCTTCATTTTTAAATAAATAGGTATATGTATATGTAGGTATAATTATAGGTCTTTTACCTATATATTGTATATACTTTATTTATTTAATGTATTTTCTTGATTTTTATTTTGGATTTACATTTTTAATAAGTTATATGTAATATTTACATTATTATAAAAATATAAAAGAAGAAAATAATTAAAGAGTGTTTTCCCCTTTTATTTATGTACATACTTGATCATAGGTATTTTGCCTATTAACTTGCATAGGCTTATTTTATTTTATTAATCCTTTTTAGTTTTATTCTAATTTCAGTATATACATGTATTCTATACATTATTTAAAAAATTCTAAAAATATAAGTTGATAAAAAATATAAAAATAATAAACAAGGAATATATTGAATATTTTAATCAGGCAGGCTGCACAATGGGGGCCAAAAACCTAACTTTTGCAGAAGGACTCCAAAAATTATGAAACCAATTTTATTAAATAGTTCTTGGAAAGCTATATACAATTAAAGGTGAGTTTGGGTGATTTGGAGTTTTTATTTGCAAGATATGGGTCCGTGAAGTTGAGATTTTGGCTTTTTATTCTATGTATAAAATGTACACTGAGTATTATTTTTACACAAACTCAATTTTGTATTTTTATTTACATTATTATCTATAACTTTCATGTACAAAGTTTCTTTATTTGATGGATGAATAATTATATACAAAATAGGTGTCAAAAATGCATAAATAAATGTATGAATAAATGCGGTATTTATTGTACACTGGCCCTTATCTCCCCCTACTTTATTCCTTGTCGACCAATTCCATGCTGGCCTTGGTCTCGGGGTTAGGGTCATAAAATATTTGCAATATTTTATTCCTTTTTCTTTTCTCCTCTTTATTCTATAATTTTGGCATTAAAAACCTTATTTAATGTGTAATTAATACAATGAATCATGAATGCTATTATATACAATTTGATGCTATTTACATGCATTTGCTAGGGTTTTTGAGGCCAAAATGATAGAATAAAGGTGATGAAATGGAGATTCATCACCCCCCTATACTTGCCTTTGCTAGTCCCTAGCAAACACTTATGCAATAAGTACAAAAAGAATAAAGAAAAGAAAAAGGAGAATTAAAGAAGGATAGAGTGAATAGGGGTGCTTTCAGTGCAATGCATGTCTTTATAAAATCTGAATTTGGAGATCCTGTCAGACCTTGGGTGTAAATGTGTGTGGAACCTAGTCGGGAACCAGCTCTAAGATACAATAGCCTTCGATAGTCACAGAACTCGGTTCAACCCACCTCAATAGCCTGGTCAGAACTGGTCTACATCATACGCAAACCCTTATAACTATGAAGCTGACTTGTACAATGTAAGTGATGGTGCCTCTCCCCAACTGAAATGACAAAGGAACTGACTTCTCCAGAATGACAACCCAATGATTCCCCAATCCAACAGCTCTTTCCTCAAGGAGCAGGGTATTCCCTTCTAAGTTCAAGTGGCAACCAGCTCAAGAGGAGGGGGTAAAGAGAAGAATGGACGGTAGCCAGTGTAGCTACCTATCCTGGGATGCAAGACCAATGTAGTCAAGTCATCCAGCTGCAGGCTCACATATTTGACTTTGGAGCTCAAGCTTTCTTATTGGCTTTACAACATATATACATACTTTGCAGGCATTTTATTTTTTGTACAGGCCTGATCATTCATTTTTTTTCAACATACTATTCACAGCAGCATTTACATAAGGAGTTTTTCCTCTTGAGCCATTAGACTATCCCTCTTTTGAAGCTTTATCGCAACCCACAATCTCCTGTCTTTAGACCTCATGGCTATTGGACACGGTTGGGGTGCACTTCCCTCCCTAGACGAGGACGAATGTTTCCACCCGTGTGCGTCTCAGACTGGCAAATCCAACCCCCTCACCACTCCAACTGAGTTGAGCCAAGTGAAGGGTGCAAATGTCCAAGTTAGGTCACGGTCGGCAAGAGTCATGCGTGTGTCTCGAAAAGTTCTAGTTAGTCAGTTGAGGTGACTTGAACCAAGCCCTGATTTCTCAAAGAATTAAGTCTGTATAGACCTGAAGTACCTTAAACCTAGTTCCCGTAAGGCTCCAGTGCATTTAGGTGCGGTAAGGTCTAACCAAGCTCCAATTTGAGACTTTATTGGACTGGTTCAATCATCAAGCTCACTCAAAAAGAATATGAATGGTGTGCTTATGCTATGCACAATGAATGATGCAATTTTTCACAAAGATTTTACAAGAATCAAAGAATCTTTTTGCAGAAAGAATTTTTGAAAATAGAAAGCTTGACACATACACAAATATTTACACGAACGTACCGCCTTATTTACAAAATATATGGATTTGTAAAGACTCTACAAGTTTTAATGAAATAATTTATTTAGGTTGTCCAGAAAGAATTTTATGCATTTTATTTCTGATTTACAAGTCTTTGTATTAGTGCTCTTATTCTTCAGCTCTAGTTTTGAAAATAATTTTGCAAACTATAGTACACGATAATTTTTGTAATCATTTACACACATTTGAAAACTATTTTTGCAAAGATTTTTCACACTATATGTACATTTTTCACAATAATTTTGACAAACATTTTTCAAAACATTTGCACATAGGTTTTTCAAATCCTTTATTCCACACAAAGAAAAGTTTTTTTGCAATCCAAACAATTTTACACAGGTTGAAAACATTTCACAGCAAAATTTTCAAACAGTTCACACTAGTTTTCACATCATATTGTATATGTATCTCACCTGATTTATTAATCAGTATATACAAGAGAAGAGAGACTGTATTTGTTATACAATATGGTTTTGGCTCTTATAAGCTTTATTCGGGATTATTCTTATTTTTGTATGAGAGATTTTCGTGCAGACTCCTCAGACTTACTCAAGAATCATTTTCACAAGAGTTTTGAAAACTATAGTCCAAACTAATTTGACAAACATGTTCACACATTTGAAAATGATTTTTGTAATAGGATTTACACAACATAAATAGGTTTTTCAAAACAATTTTTGACCATCAAATTTTTACAATCATTTGCACACTGATTTTCACACATTTTGATTTCACTCAAAGAAAATAAATTTTACACACAAAACTGATTTTTCAAAGGTTGAATACTTGTACACACTATTTTTCAAGCGTTCTTCACAGGATTTTTCAAAAAGAATAATTTGCGGAAAACGCTTTTCCTGACTTAATAATCAGTACAAGTAAAGAGTCTGATGAGCTCACAATCATCCTTTATTATTATAGAGTTACTTATTGCTTTTGAGTTAATGCTTTATTTTTTAGTATGAGTTATGGCTTATAGTATATACATGGTATATACGACCCCCTATACTTAGCTTGAGCTATGTCCTCATAGGTCGAAAGGAAAAGCAAAGACATAACTCGTACTGAGTATAGACAGATCTAAAGAATATATATGAATGAAATTAAAGAATGAGAAGTTGACCGTCCCCCCTATACTTAGGATCAAGTAATCCTAAGTATAGCAGACTGTACAAAAAGACAGGAGGGTCAAGGGTGGGAATACACAGATCATACTCAGATTGTCTCCCCCTATACTTAGGGTAAGATACTCCTAAGTATAGACAAGAAGAGGAGACAATGGAGAGGATCACAATGAAATGAAAAAATCGAGGTGCACATCCCCCCTATACTTAGGATAAAGTACGTCCTGAGTATAGAAAACTGTCTACAAGGGTGGCACATTTTTGATACACAAAGAAGATTGACAAGGAAAAGAAGAAAAGAAGAAAAATCAGATAAACAGTTGTTGGATTGCATAGTCTGAATCTTTAGATGCTGTAGGTGCTGTGGAGATGTCATCATGGTGCACGAGCTGAACGAAGTCAACAACGGCCAAGAATGTGTCTGGTTCGAGGTACGGCTTCAGGAGTTGACCGTTGACGACGAATGGCTGTGCGTCAGGAGACAATTCTGATATAGCAATACTTCCATTGTCACGCACTTCACAAATTCAAAATGGCCCTGTCCACTTACTCTTTAATTTACCCAGGAATATCCGCAGCTTTGCATCAAATAACCACACTTTCTGTCCAACGTCAAAGGTCTTTCGTCTGATGTGTCGGTCATGCCAGCGTTTCACCTTCTCCTTGTACATCAATGTGTTATCGTATGCATAGTCTCGGAATTCCAAGAGTCTGTTCAGATCATCCTTTCTCTTCTGACCACTTTTGCGTGAGTCCAAATTACAACTGTTGATTGCCCATAAAGACTTGTGAATTAATTCCACGGGTAGATGGCACGACTTTCCATATACAAGACGATAGGGCGACATGCCCAGGGGAGACTTGTAGGCGGTTCGGTAAGCCCATAATACCGAGTCCAAGAGTTGAGACCAGTCTTTTCTGTTTGGCCTAACCAGTTTCTGCAGTATAGTCTTGAATTCTCTGTTTGATAACTTTGCCATGCCATTGGTCTGAGGATGATAAGGAGATGCGACACGATGATCGATGCCGTACTCCTTCGTTAATTTCTTGACCTCTTTGTTAATGAAGTGGCTACCCCCGTCTGATATAAGAATTTTCGGTATCCCGAACTGCGAAATGATGTTCTTCTTAAGGAACTGACATACTGTTTTGCTGTCGGCGGCTCGAGTAGGGATAGCTTCAACCCAACGATTCACGTAATCGACGGCAAGCAGGATGTGCTCAAAACCTTGACTGCTAGGGAAAGGTCCCATGAAGTCAATACCCCATGCATCGAACACGTCTGCTATCTGAATGATTTTCAGGGGCATTGAATCTTTGGCAGTAAGTGTACCTTCCAGTCTCTGACAGTCAATACATCGTTTGACAAATTCCGCCGTATCCTTGAATAAAGTGGGCCACCAGAAGCCACACTGCAGTACTTTGGCTGCCGTACGATCTCCAGAGTGATGTCCACCAGATTCGAGCGAATGACAATGCTCGAGGACACTAGATTGCTCTGTCTGAGGGATGCACCTGTGCCAAATGCAATCCGCTCCTTCCCTGAATAACAGAGGATCCTCCCACTGGTAGAATTGGATGGTCGACATGAATTTGTTATTCTGATTTTTCATCCAATCCGCTGGTGTTACCCCAGAGGCGAGGTAGTTGACTATATCTGCATACCACAGAAGAGAATCCACTGCTAAGATGGCTTCGTCAGGAAAGGTTTCTGTGATAGGTGCACTGTTCAGAGGAGGCTCATGCCGCTCTATTCTGGAGAGATGGTCTGGTACCACATTTTGAACTCCAGGCTTGTCCTTGATTTCCAAATCAAATTCCTGGAGGAGAAGGATCCAACGAATCAGTCTTGGCTTGGCATCCTTCTTCTGCTGTAGGTACCGGATAGCAGAGTGGTCTGTAAAAATTATGACTTTTGATCCCAGCAAATAGGATCTAAACTTCTCAAGGGCAAAAACCACAACCATCAACTCTTTCTATGTCACTGTATAATTTCTCTGTGCTTCATCTAATGTTCTGCTGGCATAGTGAATGGCATAGGGCGCTTTGTCTTTTCTTTGCCCAAGAACAGCCCCGACTGCAAAGTCTGACGCATCGGTCATTATCTCAAAGGGAAGAGTCTAGTCTGGTGGCTGTAAGATTGGAGCCTGAGTAATAAGCTCCTTCAACTGATTGAAAGTAAGGAGAACCTGCTGATCAACAATGAACTCAGTTTCCTTGCACAAAAGTTCTGTCAGAGGTCGGGCAATGCGGCTGAAATCCTTGATGAATCGCCTGTAAAATCCCACATGCTCCAGGAATGACCTCACATTCTTCACTGTCTGAGGTGGCTGGAGATTTGAAATAACATCCACCTTCGCCGGGTCGACTTCCATGCCACGTTTAGAAACGACGTGACCCAGCACAATGCCTTCAGTGACCATAAAGTGGCTCTTTTCCCATGAAAGTACTAGATTGACTTATCGACATTTCTGAAGTACTCTGTCTAGGTGCTCAAGACAAGAATCGAAACTATCACAATAGACAGAGAAGTCGTCCATGAACACCTCGAGAAAACTGCCTACCATCTCGGCGAAGACTGCTAACATGCATCTTTGGAAAGTTGCAGGTGCATTACATAATCCAAAGGGCATTCTCCTGAAGGCGTAGGTGCCGAACATGCAAGTGAAGGTAGTCTTCTCTTGATCTTCAGGCGCGATTGCCACTTGGTTGTACCCAGAGTACCCATCCAGAAAGCAGAAGAACTCCTTGCCTGCTAGTCTTTCCAGAACTTGATCAATGAATGGCAAAGGGAAGTGGTCCTTCTTAGTTGCTTCATTGAGATGGCGGTAGTCAACACACACCCGCCAGGATGTTGGTACCTGAGTTGAAATTTCCTCTCCTTTGTCATTTTTAACCACGGTAAGCCCTGATTTCTTAGGAACTACATGCAGTGGGCTTACCCATTTTGAGTCGGAGATGGGATAGATGAAGCTTGCATCACACCATTTCGTTATCTCCTTCATGACGACGTCCTGAAGGTTAGGGTTCAGCCTTCTTTGGAATTTGCGGGACGACTTAGCATCTTCTTCTAGACAGATGTGGTGTGAACACAAAGCTGGATTTATCCCTCGGAGATCTGATACGCTCCAACCAAGTGCCTTGCGGTTCTTTTCTAGAACCTCGAGAAGACGAGATTCCTGATCCGGATTCAGTCTGCTGCTGATGATGACCGGATACATTTGTTCTTCACCCGCAAGGAAAGCATACTTCAGGCCTGCAGGAAGTGGCTTGAGTTCTGGTTTTGACCTGTCCAACTTGTCGGTCACTTCGGAGACTATGCTGGTGGTGGGATGTACTTCCTTGAAGCTGCTACCATCCTCATCGCTCTGTTGAGATCCTGGTGATGTGCCGAACGGTTCTGCACTTAGCTAATTGTGTTCGGTCTGCAGTGAATGATGAAAGAGATGCGCCTGCATCTGAGAATCAGTCTCCCAAGAATCGTCAGAGCATAAGCTAACTGCGCTTTCCAAGTCCTCCTCAAGAGTGAGGATTTCTTGGGTCCATTCATCGTCCAATGATAAGGATGAGTCTCTGATCTCCGCAATAAAGTCACAGTCTGCTTCACAATATGCATGGCTCTCATTAGTCGTAGCATTCGGTTCTTTGTTCATGTTTATCGTGATTTGCTGGGTGTTCGAGCTGAAAGTAATCTTGCCAGACCCGTAATCAACCACGGCACCTGAAGTACGGAGGAATGGTCTGCCAAGGATGATAGGGGTCTGGAGCAGGGGTGCAGGCGAGTCCATATCAAGGACTACAAAATCAGCTGGGAATTTCATCTCCTGTGCTTTAACTACTACGTCTTCCAAAAGACCTCGGGGCCGCTTGATGGATCGGTCAGCGAACTAAAGGATCATACGTGTCTGCTTGAGCGGACCCAGCCCGAATTCTTGCATTATGGATGAGGGCAGAAGGTTGATGGAAGACCCACTGTCAAGGAGAGTGTGCTCGAAGACCTGGTCAAAAATCTCACAACTGATCAGAGGTGCTCCTGTATCTTGCTTTTTCTACGGGAGGTTACTGATAGCTGCTACCGTGGCCAAGGTGAGGACATGCTTCTCAACTTGCTGGCGTCTGTTCTTTCTTGATGGGCGACGCTTGCTGGTACATACCTCCTTTAGTCCTTTCTTCACGGCTGGCATGTACTCCACGGCCTTTCGTAAGGGAATCTCAATAGTCAAATTGTCAATTAGTTCCACAACTCCTGGATCAGACAATGCACTTTTTCGTTTTGCAATTTTTTTGGATTTTTCTATTGCATGAGGAAAAGGGATATGCACATTACTGGCAAGAAAATTAGAGTTCTTATTTACATCAAAATCATCGCCTATCTAATGTTGTACATCCGGACTACAAAAAGGAGTACAAGCTGTGTCTTGGCATACTGGTGTTGCGGGGCGAGCAAAACGTGTAGCGTCTGCTCCGTCGGCTGGCGAGGGATCGGCTGCTGCTGGCGGCTCCTCCAATGCTGGCACGGCTTTGCTTCGGCTGCAAACTTCTTTTTGGTGTTTTTGGTTTTGCTGATTTTTTTGTATTTTCTGCTGAGGCTGCTGGTGACACGACACGACGGCTGGACTGGCTTCTCCTTCTTCTTCCTCCTCACCCGCCCCTGTAGCTGGCACGGTTGATGCGGAAGATGACAATCCACCTGTTTCTTTATTCACCCCACTTATGGTAGCATGCGGATGTAAGGCCCTACCGCTCCTGAGAGTAACAACATTAGAATAAACAGTAATATCATTACCAGACACGGACATGACATCACATTCTACCTGCTCTTTCTTCTTGAAATTACAGGTTGGCTTCGACCTAAGCCGGGATGGTGGTTCGGGTGGCGGTCAAGTCATCAAGCCGCTTGGTCATTTCCGCTAGCCCTTTGACAAGCTGGGCCAGACAATCCATGGCGGGGTTCGCAGGGGGTACTTCTAAAGGTTCAGCGTGCAGACCACGCTGCTTTTGGTTGGATGGGTGTGGAGGTTGTTGCTGGTGGTGCTGGCGTGATGCAGGAAGTTGAAGTTGTTGATACGAGGGGAGAGGATACTGCTGGTATTGCTGAGAGGGGGCAGCCGCGTACGGATGAAACGGTTGTGGATGGCGGTACTGCTGCTGCTGATACGGCTGGTTCTGCCTCCATTGATGTGCAAACTGGGGAGGCTGCTGGTACTGTTGGTGAGGCTGAGAGGATTGCCCAAAACGACCACCCTGAGGTTGGTGGTATTGCCGATTGGCAAATGGCTGACCCTGAGGTTGTCCCGGAGGACGGGTCGGCTGCGCATCATTGCTCCATACCCCGTTCACTTCCTGAATCAGGGGTGGTGGTGGGAAGACTGGATCAGGTCCGAAAAGGTACTCTGGCTGGTACACGACCATCTGCTGCTACGGCGGGCCCTGGTCGGGCGCCTGTACGTAGTATACGTGCTGGACTGCCGGTGGCTGCTGGCTCGGCTGAGGCTGATGCTGCGGTTGCTGCTCGTCCTTCTTCTCAGCATGAGCTTCCGATGGTGTCGCCGACTGAACAGAGTTGATGGTGCCCACCAACAGTTCAAGGTACATGTTTATCGGATAGAGCTTGTCTAAGTTCTGGGTCCTCTTCTCGATCACAGCGAGTTTATCGAGGTCCTGTGATCGCTTCTCGATGATGTCTACTTTAGAGAGATGGCCCCCGATGATACTGAGGTTGGAGCTCTCATCTCTCTCTGCTTCCTTGGACACTGCCATGTGTACTTGCTTCTGGAGGATCTGGGGCTGCTTCTGATACGCCTTGGATGAAGAGAGGGAGGCCTCCTCTTCGGCCATTTCTTCAAAGATCTGCCAGACTACGTCTTCATCCTTCTTAAAATGTGAGCCCCCACATGCTGCGACCACGAGCCTTTGGCTTTCAATGTTCAGTCCCCCCAAAGAAGTGCTGGACCAAGCTGGTCTTGGGAATCTCATGATGGGGACACTTTTCCTGCAGGTCAGTGAATCTCTCCCAGGCTTCGAGTACTGACTCATGCGCCCCCTGGGAGAAATTACTGATACGGGCTCGCATCTGGTTAAGCCGACCTAGAGGGTAATATTTGTGCATAAAGGCGGACTTCAGCTCCTCCCAGGTCATCACAACCTTGCCCAGATGATTAACCCAATAAAGGGCCTTGTCCTGTAGGCTGAATGGGAAAGCCATCATCTTGACAATGTCCAGAGGGACATTGGTATAGTGTGTAGTACGGCAAATGCAGGAGAATTGCTGCAGGTGAATGTACGGCTCTTCATTAATGTTTCCATGGAAGGCAGGGAGAAGAGCGATGAACTGGGGATTCAGCTCAAAGTGAGCGTTTACCGGTGGAATGAGGATCCACTCGATCATCTGGTTGTCTCCCAGATTGTATGTTTCTTTAAGTGTCGATTTTGGTGGTGGTGGGAATTCTGGATCATCATTGTTATCATCACCACCTCCACCTCCACCTCCACCTCCTCCTCCCCTGCCTCCTCTGCCTCTGCCTCCTCCTCCATCGTCTCGGTTCATCATGTCATTCAACATATCATGGAATGCTGTCTGTGTGAGGGCCTGCTCGGTCAGCTGCTGCTGGATGGCCTGGATAGACGCCAGTAGTTGTGCATTGACTTGATTCTGATCTGGCACCTGTCCCTCTGGTAGTGGTGGCTGCTGACCCTTGCCCTTTCCTCCTGGATCCATGTCAGGGTCTGAGTCGGACGAAATGAACTCCGGAGTAGTCTCCAGGGCTCGCACTGTCTTCTATCTGCATAATGAGATAGTCCAAATCAGACCACTTGCAATTGTGTTCAGTTGCCGTGATGAAGCTGGAATTCAGGTCAACCCCAGCATGTTGTGAATGGAAAAGAATGTAGACTGCAATCGACTTCCATTCACAACGGCGAAAGCGGGACAAAAGTGATCCCAGTTTATTGGGTGGCCAAGAGAAAGGTAGAAAACGAGGAGTCTGGAGATCGATCCGCAAAGTCCGGATCGGGTTCTCGGGAATCGCCTCAAACTTATTGGCGGAGTTGAGTCTATGGAATCGATGTAGGTGTCGGCATGGTCCCGACGAAAACCATCCATGGATCAACTTCGCGAAGCACAAGAGAATCGGATGTTGGAAGAAAGATACGGTGATCAATGAGGAATAAAAGGAGGGTAAAATAGTAGAGAGGCTCGGTTGAGCGGGGTGGTCAAAGGGAGAAACAACAAAATGTGCGCAAAGGTGCGGGACTTGATCTTTGAACCTTAATCTAGATCCATACAAACACAATACAAAATTGGGTACACCAACTCACGCCATGTGAAGCCATAAAAGCTCGGTTATTTATTATCTTTTCATTTTTAGAGTTGTGATTTCAAGCATATCTTATAAAAAGTCCTTAGTACGCTACCCTATAGGAGAGAGAGTACTGCCAGAAGGGTATCCCGTACTTGTCCTCCTCCTGTGTAACATGTAGTCTGTACTTTTTGGAGTCCTTGTAACCCTTCCTGGATCCCTACTCAGCCAAAGAAATAGAGAGAGGAAGCCGATAGGCGAAACCAATACTTCGGTTCTCGCTCGCAATGGAATCACCCGTGAGCGTGCAAGAACCTACTCGGACGCAGGACAATGAGACAGACACCCCCGTGAAGGCGTGGCCTATGCTCAATACTTCGGACAGGGTCGATGCTCTACACAATAGAGAGTCATTATTGATGACCAAGCCCTACTTGCCTACGTACGATAGAAGCGCCATTACTTCAGAAATCCAGGCGATACACAAGGCAGTTGCAGACTGGGTTTTTGGCTTTAATCCTTAGGGGTCGCACTCGCTCAAGGGAGTAGGGTTTTGGTCCCTCTCTAAGGTACCTGAAAACAATGAGGGCTTTATGAACCCGGTACAATGAGAGTCCATTACAGATTTTAATTAAGGTCAAAGTTTATTTAGCAGTCCCCTTGTTTTAATTTTTGGGTTTTCACTTTTGTTTGAGTCTGTTTTCATACCAGCGCCTAACGTTTTTGTAGATTTTTATTTAAGTCCTAGGTGCTGAAAATCAGAGGGAGATAGCGGAAAACTCGTGCAAGTGGTTCCATGATGGAAATCTCACCATTGAACTGAATGATGCATGCTGAGTTAGAAGACTTACAGTGCATCCCAGCTCTCTCCATGCGGTATGCAAAACAGAATTTTTAAACCTATCTACATGTCGGTATGCAAGGCACAAAATCGCCCTAAACATTAGCTGCTATTAGCGTGAAGAACCATAAGTCGCTCATTCATCTCTAGCCCAAGAAGGTCCGGTCTTGGCTCACCCCTCCTCTGCTCAACACACTTGAGTTTAGGAGAAAGCGCTTTGCGGGGCTCGCTACGGCACAGAGGGCTAAGGGATAAATGAACGGCTTGTTTAAGTTTGACTAGATACAAGCGAAGTATACTATAGGAACATGTATTCTTATTAATGTTTGGACCTAGCTACCGAGTCAAGAAACCTATGTCTAGGGGCTCCAAGCACATAAAACAAAATAAAATAAAGGCGGAAAGCTCAAAACTTCGGGAAACAAAGAAAAGAAGGCGATGAAAACTTGAAAAGCCGCGATGAGGCCCCCAGGTGAATAATCACCCATGCACTGGACCTCATTGTGAAGAGTAGAGTCCTGTTTAATTACATGCCAAAATTGTCTCTCTCTCACCATAAATTACAAAAATGATCCTAAATGTTCTAAACCTATCTAATGCCCATCTCTTTGCTTCCTTGATGCTCTCTCCAGATGGTCATGAGAAGAAGACCATCCTCCTCCAAGCTCGGCTGCCTTGGCCTCCTAAGAAGCCATCCTCGCGTGGCGGGCCCTCGCAACAAGGTCACAAAAAGATTGAATTAGAATAGCTCAATCAGTCAAATAGAGCAGATATAAATGAATCACAATGAATAAATTAATCAATAGAGCATGGTGATCATTGACAATAAAAATGGCTGCTCACATAATAAATGGTAAATCGATTTTTTTACAAGAATGACAAAAATAAAATAGGCTATGCTCATTGCTCCCCAGCAACGGCGCCATCAGATAACTTACATTTCGCGAGGGTCACCATAATATATACATAGTGTCGCTGAGGCGACCACTCACAAAGTGCCATGTTAGTAAGCAATTAACCCACAATAAAAGAGTGAATGAATTAAGTCCAAAAAAATGTGAATTAATATTTATTACTCTACCACAAGATGTACAGTGACTAAGTATGTAGAGGTCGAACCACAGAGAGCAATACAAAATGCAATAGCCTATGATATACATGTACCACAGAGTCATCCTTGTATGAAGCCTATTTTTGTGGGTTTTTATTTTTATTTATTTATTTATTTTTTATTTGAATAATAAAGTTATATAATATATACATATATAATTTATAGACTATAAATATATAAAGGAATACATATCCCTAGAGGGTAGGTATATAGCCTATAATACATACAATATATATATATATATGTATATAAATATTATTGTCATTATTTTTTTAAAATGTCATAGATTAATAGATATAGGTATACATACATATATATATAGATGTGCATTTTTTTTATTTTTTTCCTTTTTTTATAGGGGAATATATATAGAAGGGGGAGATATACTATTTATAAAAATATACAAAAATGATCAAAAAATCAGAAATAAAGTCTTTTTGGTATTTTCATGATTTTACTGTTTTTGTGGTTTTTGGGCATTTTTCAAAATATTTTTAGCATTTTTAAATAGCAAAATAAGAGAAAACAGTGAAATAGGTACTGGCTGTAAGTAAAATAGGAATTAAAAATAGCAAACAACCACAAAATTTTTCCACACTATTTTTCAAATAAAGATAATAAAATATAGGATAAACAGGAACTGAGTTTATATTTTTCTGAGTTTTCTTTGATTATATATATATATATTAAATTATTATGTATTTTTGAATTTTTAAGGTTTTTCTTTTGAGATTTTAAGGATTTTTGAACTGACACTAAAATAGGTCAAAATACACACCAGGGAATTTTTTTTGGAATTTTTCGAGGTCTTTTAATATTTTTTTGGTATTTTGTAAGCTAGACAGTAAATAAAATGCATGTTTTTGATTTTTAATAAATGCAAGAATGCAGCAAAATTAAAAACTAAAATTATGGCGTGCAAGAGCAAGCTAACAGGAGCTTATATCCATATTTGCAAAATTTTTAAGTTAAGATGAGGCATCAAATAAATGGACAAAGCATACAAAAATATATGGCCTGGCAGGGGCATTTTTGCAATTAAAATATTTCTCAGGGGCATCCATGCAAAAATTACAACAGAAATAAACATTTACTTTTATTTTCGGGGCTATTTTACAATTAATAAAACCCGACGGGGTTTAAGTGCAAAAATCACGCGCCTCACGTGGGATTGCACGTGAGGCGCGGAGGGACCAATATGCAAATATAAAAACTCCAGGGGGCGTACTGCAAATTATACAATTTATTTACAACGTGGTATTTTATTTTTGGAATTAAACTATAAATACAAAAAGGCGGGGGGTTAGGTCTGAAATTTACCCCCAAAGGCGCGTGATCCAACGGCGATGGGCGGGCCACTTATCCACGTGTTGAGCCCTCGAAGCCCGATACCCCTTCGACGATCTGCGGCCGAGATTGCATCTGAAGTCTGATCGCACGACCGAGACATCTGCTACATGGACGACCCTGATTAGATCTGGGGCCGTCCCCTTCATCCGACGGTGACTGCTCGTCACGAAGAACAGGGAAGAACAACTGGCTTCCCTGGCTTCGATCGTTGATTTCTCCGCCTCCAGATGCTCCAGGTTGCTGATGATGGGTGCCAGACGTCCAGCGAGGTGGCGCGCACCGTCCGAGGTACTCCAGAAGGTCCAGGACCCCCTAGATCGGTTGAACGAGCTCGGAGAAGAAAGGGGGGGGGTCCTGGAACCTCGCAGGGGATTGAATCGAGCCCCAGGGGGCTCCGTTCAACTTCTAACCTGTACCAAAAGAATGAGGGGCACGAGGGGGTTCTCCTCGACCAGGGGTTAAGGCTAAAGGGATAAGGAATGATCGGGGGTGGCGAGGTCCGACGAAGCGGAGGAGATGGACCTCGATTCGCAGAGCTGGAGAAGCTCTGGATGATCTGATGCGTGGGTTAGGCGTAGAACGCGTAGGGAAATGAAATGAGGTGCAGCGGGGGGTTGGATCATGCGTGGATCGGAGTAGAGAGGTTCGCCGGAGATGAACTCCAGCGAACTTCGATCTGGGTCTAATCGAGCGCCTAAGGTCCTACTAATTACTCTAAAGACTGGATTAAAGACTAGAAACTACAACTAAGCTACAAAACGAGATAAAACAGCTCTTATACCTGGTGGTCGACCAGGGAGCAGGACCTCCGGCAAGCGGCGGCCGTGGGCACTTCCTTCGACTTCTCCGATCGTCTGAGACTGCCAAGAGCACCCCCCTGTCACGAGGATTCTCCGAGGGCTGGAATTGAGGGTGGAAAGCGACCGAAGGGAGACCAAAATGGGAGAGGAGGTCAAAGGATTTATTTATAGACATGGGTATGGACCCTTATTGACCGGGGCACCACGAAAAATCGGCAGATTAGATGGCCGATCTGGGTTGGTGGCGGTGATGTACAATGATCGGAGATCATGTTGTCAGAAGACGTCGATGGCCAACGATGGACGAGTCGAGCGGGAAAAAGGGAGGAAAATAGGGGACTTGATGGTTATAACGGGAGTCAGAGGCGCAGGGGGGAGTTGACCAGAGGTCAACAGTCCCTGGCCTCTGATTGGCCCACGTCAGACCGAACTTGACCCATTTATTACACGTAGTAAATGAATTAACTAGAATTTATTTATAAAGTAAAAAATGTTTATTAATTAATGTAGTATTTATTTACAATTTTTATTTATTTTTTTGAAGTGTTTTATTACGGGTTTATTTTAATAATGTATTTATAAGTATGTTTTTATGTATTTATTTTTATTTTGTTTATTTTTATTTTATTATTTTATTTTATTATTTTATAAATTTATAACTTGTTCTTATGAGTATGAGGGTATTTTTATTTAATTTTTATGAGTTTATCTTCATTTTTAAATAAATAGGTATATGTATATGTAGGTATACTTATAGGTCTTTTACCTATATATTGTATATACTTTATTTATTTAATGTATTTTCTTGATTTTTATTTTGGATTTACATTTTTAATAAGTAATATGTAATATTTACATTATTATAAAAATATAAAAGAAGAAAATAATTAAAGAATGTTTTCCTCTTTTATTTATGTACATACTTGATCATAGGTATTTTGCCTATTAACTTGCATAGGCTTATTTTATTTTATTAATCCTTTTTAGTTTTATTCTAATTTCAGTATATACATGTATTATATACATTATGTACAAAATTCTAAAAATATAAGTTGATAAAAAATATAAAAATACTAAACAAGGAATATATTGAATATTTTAATCAGGCAGGCTGCACAATGGGGGCCAAAAACCTAACATTTGCAGATGGACTCAAAATATTATGAAACCAATTTTATTAAATAGTTCTTGGAAAGCTATATACAATTAAAGGTGAGTTTGGGTGATTTGGAGTTTTTATTTGCAAGATATGGGTCTGTGAAGTTGAGATTTTGGCTTTTTATTCTGTGTATAAAATGTACACTGAGTATTATTTTTACACAAACTCAATTTTGTATTTTTATATACATTATTATCTACAACTTTCATGTACAAAGTTTCTTTATTTGATGTATGAATAATTATATACAAAATAGGTGTCAACAATGCATAAATAAATGTATGAATAAATGAGGTATTTATTGTACACTGGCCCTTATCCCCCCCTACTTTATTCCTTGTCGACCAATTCCATGCTGGCCTTGGTCTCGGGGTTAGGGTCATAAAATATTTGCAATATTTTATTCCTTTTTCTTTTATCCTCTTTATTCTATAATTTTGGCATTAAAAAACTTATTTAATGTGTAATTAATACAATGAATCATGAATGCTATTATGTACAATTTGATGCTATTTACATGCATTTGCTGGGGTTTTTGAGGCCAAAATGATAGAATAAAGGTGATGAAATGGAGATTCATCAACCCCTACACATCAGCTATGGGAAGCCTACTGTATGCCGTGATGTGCACAAGGCTAGATATCTGCCATGCAGTGGGAGTGGTCACCAACCCTGCTATGGGGAACAACACTGGAATGCAGTTAAGAACATCTTTATGTATCTAAGATGGACGCAAGATTACATCTTGGTCTATGAAGATGGTGATATCCAAGGCTTAGGATAGACAAATTAATACTTCCATACTGATGTTGATGACAACAAGTCAACATCAGGGTTTGTGTTCCTGTTGAACGGTGGTGTGAGCTGGAGAAGCAAGAAGCAGGACACTATATCCGATTCAACAACCGAAGCCGAGTACATTGCTGCATATGAAGCTGCAAAGGAGGCAGTGTGGTTGCACAAGTTCATCTTGGAACTTAACATGTTTCCTGTGATACTCCCATCCCTCCACTCTGCGATAACACGGGAGCCATAGCTCAGGCGAAGGACCCAGATGGCATCAAAAGAGTAAGCACATGGAAAGGAAATACCACATCATTCGGGGGACTCAAAAGCATGGTGACATCGTCATCACCAAGGTGGAATCTACCGACAACGTTGCTTATCCCATTACCAAACCATTGACTCAAAAGGTTTTCAACCAGCATGTAATGAGCATGTGTTTAAGGATTGCACCTAAATGGTTCTGAGAGCTAGTGGGAGATTGTTAGCCATGTGAGCCCAAGGCGAATCATTCCTACAATAAATGTTATTGCAATTATTGTTATATCAATAGAGGTTATGGATTTGTTTTCACTCCCTATCTAATTATGAATTAATGCACTATAAGGTCCCTTAGTACAATTAGGGTTTTTTTATCATGGCCATCTTATTGATCATACAGTTGTTGATTCATTGGTTGAATCATAGAGGCTGGTGCTTGGATGATATCTAAAGAGTTAGATTGAGGACTCGTCAAGCACCGTCGAATGATTATTAAGAGATGATCTCCATCCTGGAAAGGAGATAACATCTGACCGACCTCTTGATGCAGGTCCTCTACATAGGAATAGATATTTAGAGGTGTTAGATAAGTTAGGTCAAAGAGTTAACTTAACGAGACCGAGATTACCAAGACCTATGTTGTATGTTATCATGATATAGGCATGCATCCTCTAACCTGAGACGGATGTATTTTTATATATTTGAATATGAATATTTGGCATATCGATAGGTTGATGATATAATCAAGGTCTACACATCGGTGAGCTAGTATTCATATGAGGGCATTTGAGTAATATGATCTCTCAAAGGGATCATACAGGTTCATTGTTGAACCAAAAGATATGATCTTACCCATCAGGTATTGAGACCATTCAAATTCCTTGCATTGGCATCTTTCTTTGGAAGAATGACAGGAAGTTGTAGGTATGATATATGCTTCTGGAATTCTTATG
This sequence comes from Ottelia alismoides, assembly GCA_037367405.1. Classification (NCBI taxonomy): domain Eukaryota; kingdom Viridiplantae; phylum Streptophyta; class Magnoliopsida; order Alismatales; family Hydrocharitaceae; genus Ottelia; species Ottelia alismoides. The sequence goes on from JAZKJV010009316.1 coordinate 247,933, forward strand.
ATCGATACCAACTCCCGATGACTGAATGAGAAACTTAATGATAAAACCCTAAAGAAGATAGTCTAAAAGAGATTTAAAACTTCAAGTTTATTCTAGGTCTTCCAGTATACAGGATGTGTCGGTATTAGGAATACTCGAGGATGATGTGATCATAAACAATTGTATAACCATGACGCTTCCATTCCGAGGGAGAGATGGAGAAGGTTTGGATTTTAGGTGACTCCTGTCGGTAGAGAAGTAATCTAATCTTAGTCCAAATGTTGGACCCTGATCTGAATATGTTTCAGATGCAATGAGAACATTAGATTTACATCTTTGATTTAATCAAACATCTTTGAGAGGTCTTCGAGATTTGCATTTGAGATGTGATCTCAATATCCAAGTCACTATACGTAGAACATACAATCTTCATGTCCTTATCTCCAAGTTTCCACGGAGAGAGCACATTATTCTTAAAAGAGTTCAAGAATAATTCCATTGATGAATAGTGTCTCTGAGCATTGGGAAATTGATAACTAAATGTGATTTAATTATCATGAATAATGTGATTATGATTCATATCATTTAGATGTACAAGAATGATGATCCAAGATATATAAATAATTTAATTATCAAAGATGTAAATAATGTGGACAACTCTATCCTTAATCAAATATATTATAAATGTTATTTATAGTACATTAGAGAGAGCTTATTGTAAATAGTATTTACAAATTAAATGTTGATATGAATTGGATCCACAATGGACAAATAATTGGACAATACAATTTACATTTTACTTTGGATGTGTGAATATTTCACATTAGTTAATGGCATGATTGCAATTGTCACAAAATTAATTTGGAATTATTTTTGTAAATCAATTTGCAACAAAAATTATTGCAAATAAAAAAAGGATTATGTGATATATAAAAATCTCACATAATTGGAAAGGGAGCAACATTCTTAATATGGAGGGTGGATGGTCACCCTTGACTATTTCAAGGTGATCGTCCCCTCCATATATGGAAGGTGGCTAGCCTCTTCTTAATCCTTCTATGTTGGTTGATTTAGTCAAATTAAGTTATATTGTTGATATTGCAATATATTTAATTTGATTTAAATTAAATATTTTTGCACCTTTATGCAACAAAATCATGGCCATTGAATAGAAAAACAAATCAATCTCAACCATTGAATTTGTGTTGTACATGGATTGTGATCCATGGACTCCAAAAATACTATAAAAGAAGAGGCAACTTGGCTCTTCTTTTACAACACTTTGCAAGCCTCGCTCTCTCTCATTTTCATGCCCCAACTCCCGCTCTCTCTCATGTGGTCGTCCACCTCTTTTACTAGAGAGAGTCATCATTGTTGCTACATCGATGTGTTGCCACATCAATCGCTCATGGATCTCCATCTTCTTTGGCGCTCCTTGGTCATGAAGAAGACACTAGATTTTGTGTGACAAAATTCGGATATCCATTGCTTGGATCTTCATCTTCGATTGAGAGAAGCTTGCGTCTCATCAATGTGCTTATAAGCGTCTCCTCCATCGGGTCTTAATTGAGACAGGCAGTCTCATCCTCTAGAGACTTCGGTCGCAACCACTCTTCAAGAGTTATTTCTATATCTTGTTTTCGGTTAGATGAAATGATTTGAGAAGTGTTCTCGAATCATGTGGTTTTCTCTTTATTTTTTTAAATTCCACTGCCCCAAGCAACTAGTATGACTAATCACTCCTGATTGCATTGGATGCGATCATCACACTTTAGTTATGCGCTTTAGGTTTTTTTCCATAGCCTTCACTCATGTCACCAATGATCTCTCAAATTCTCAACATCGGGGAAGGAAAGCTAAACATGGATTAAACTGGGTGGAGAACTTGGGAGACTTATTTATAGGTGCTGAAAAAGTGAAATTTGAAAAGGAGATCAAACACGCGAACCGAGGTTTCTTGGAGTGAAATTATTCGAGCGTGAAGCTTAGTTATTCAGTTCAAATGGGAAAGAATTTGGGTCTATAGGAGGAAGTAATAGAATACAACAAATAAGAGAAGGAGGTTGAGCAGACAATTATTCGGGTAATTGGGAAGAAGTGGGGCAGTGACCCAGGTCAACAGATCCGGTTGGACCAATAGGAAGGAGGTTCGAATAAAGACTATCATATAAATACAAAAATAAATAAAATAAAATATCAAATAAATATAAAATGAGTTTAAATTAAAAAGTTATCAACATAATTTTTTATAAATTAATAAAATATTTTTTAAAAATTATTAATAATTTAAATAAGTTAATTTATACGATTAAAATAAATTTCTTTTATTTATAGGTATAAAATACCCATATATACAATATACATATTTTTAGTTATTTATTTTTATAAAAAGTCACAATATTTTATATTTTGTCCATCTACATAATAACTAGGGAATTTTAAGTAGATTTTTTTATGAATTTTATTTAACGGATTAAATAAATGTACACAAGTATATTATTTCCACATTATACCCATGTTATAAATACAATTATTTTATTTTTTTACTTTTGTTTTTATTTGTATTTTATATAAATAACATAATATATTTACAAAAAATAAAAATACAATATGTGCAAAAAATATAAATAAATAATTAAATAGATACATTATAGATATATAGGTACAATATCACTCAAGAAAGCAAACTTTCACAGCTTAACTCCAATTTTGTTAAAGAACTTTCATTTTAAAGGTTATTTTATTTTGAATGCAATAAAAGTGAGGTTGATTTATTTCAAGTTTATATAAAGTAGTTATTGATCTTTCAATTTTTTCCTTTATGGATTTTCATAGTGTTGTCCCCGTTAATTTTTGTAAATATTTTTATTATTTAAAACTCATTTTTGTTTATAATTTTCTAGAAGAAAACATATTTATTTGAGATTGAATTGGTGATAAATAAAATAGTACGTGATATATACATTATGAACAGTGATGAATATGAACATGTGAAGTTAATTTCCTCGGATACTTAAACATTAATGACCATATCTCCCCCTACTTTATTCCTTGCGAATTAGATCAAGTCTTCACCTACTCTCTGGGTCAAGATCAACCTGTATTTATTTCATATATACAGTCTTCCTTTTTTCTTTCTTTTTCCTTGATTTCTTTATTTACTTATTTTGGGTTAAAATAATGATAATAGTAAACTATTAACATATGAGAATGGATTATGAAAAAGTGATAATTAATGCTATTTACATGTATTTTGTAAGGGATTTTAAGCCAAAATAGATGAACAAAAATGATGAATTGGTGATTCATCAACTTCCCAAAAGCATATCTTGAATTCGTGTCTTATTTCATAAACAAGACAACCATGTGTAGTATTCATTATGACCCCAAATTATCTCATGAGTGAGCTCTGTCTCACGATTCATCAACTATGAGCATGTATGATTCCTTTGAGAGATAATTCTTCTCATATATCTTCATATGCACAACAAGTCATTGGTATATGGACCTTGATTAGGTCACCAACCTATTGGTCTGTCAAATTTGCACGCTCAGACATAAATGTATATCTGTCTCCAGTCGAAGTATGTGTACACGCAAACATGATTCTGACAGTTATGATTCAAGTCTTAGTTTATCTCCGCATCATCAAGTCAACTCTTTGACTTGATTATTCCAACACTTTCGATTCTTTATTCCTATGTAGAGAGCATGCATCAAGAAGTTGGTCAGAAATCGATCTTTAGAGAAATATTACCATCTCTTTCTTAGACTGGAGATCTTTATTGAATATGACATGTTAATGTAAGTTGCATCCTTCTAACTGCATGGTATTCAATATGGCCACGGTACATAACTCTATTTGTACAAAGGAGCCATAATATTAAGTGCATTCGCAATCATTCATTTCAGATGGATATGATAAAACAATAATTTTTATTTCATTAATGGGTCGCCAAGGGCTTACAAGTCCAACACCCCCCATACTTAGGCTCTTGGTCAACATAAGTATAGAAGAGAGCAAAAGCAGGGCGGTCGAGGGCAAGAAGAGATTATTAGTATATACAGGGCGTGTATCAGTCCCCCATATACTTAGGCTTTTGCCTAAGTATAGAAAAAGTACAAGGGAACTGATGGGATCAGGTAGGATGTATAGAGGATCAAGGAGATTTTCGACAAGCCTTCTTGAGAGAATAAGGCATGAGGGAATATGGATCTGAATAATGTGAAGAAGATTACAGCCATTGTCAAAGCCATTCTCAAAAGAATAGTAGTTTTTGATGGCACATGGGTATCAGACTCCTCCTCAGATGACGAATACTCTGGTGAAGAGGTGTACGATTGGACATATCTAACTATTCCAATCAGTCTATCAGAACTTGGAGAAGATTCCTCTAAAAATATCCATGTTTATAGTTATATACTTAGTCGGTTTGCTAGAACCTGAACATGGATAAGATGAGGGTCACGACACACCTTGAGTTGTTCAAGGGAACCCCTTAAGTAATCAGGACACTTCTCGTCCTCACCGAATAACCAACTTCGGGAGGTGGATCCCTTGAACTAAGTCTATAAGGTGCTGGCCATTCCCTTGGTTTGGTCAGTGGTTTAGATATGGGGTTCATAGTCTCCTCATCGTATGAATCGAGTTGTTCATTGAGCATCTCCTCTGAGCTCCATACACTTCTCGGTTACGTGTTAGTGCTCTCAGTTGTCTTGGGATTTGTGGGATCAGGTATCAAATCACAATAATGATCAAGGAAGTATGAAATGATTGTGTTCGGATTTGGTGAGATGGAAATTTGTAAGTCAGGATCTTTTACCTTGGTGGTAGCATGAGTGGTGGAGGAGAAAGCTACAGGAGGAGTCACATTAGTCTCTATGGTGACAAATAAGCTCTCTATAAGGGAATATGGACAATTCGATTTGTAACCATGTATTCCCATTTTGACTTTGAATATTTCTCAATGATGGTAGCATTTTTCAGCTCGATAGTCAGCTTCTCAGGTGTCTCTCTTAGGGTCTTGTTTTGAGTAGGTGGTTCCTTGGGAAAGGTTTAATCATGTGAAGTGTAAGGGTTTGATTTTGTTGTCTTCTCTTAGTCACGGCTATCCATAGCTTGTTCGGTTATCTCAAGTTGGGGTGTGTCCTCAAGAATTTGATTGCTTTGGTCCATGTTCATAAATTTAGTGTCTTGAGTCTCACAATCAATAGTTGCTTTAGTAGAGGCTAACTTCCCTAAAATAATTGGAGACTCAATCAACTCTCTTAAGTTCTTAATGTCTAGGACAATAATGTCCACTCTATTTTTGACACCTTGGCAGTTCATGAGTACATAAAACAATTTCTCTTGGTTTTTTAGTGGATCTATCGTGTTGTTGAACGATCACTTTAGTCTTCTTCAGTGGTTCGATTTTGAGTTGGTTGAATACGAAATTTGGGAGAGTGTTTAGGGTGAGTTGTCATCTATATGAACATGAGTAAATTTAATATCCTCAAATGCACAACTAACCCTTGTCAACCACTTAACTTTGCATTTTTTGTTTTTCTTACCCATCACTAATGAAAGGGCCATATTAATTAAATGCAATCTAGTTCTTGATCATTTTGTACTTGTCTTCTTGGGTGATAATTGTCTCTTCACAAATATCTGAATATCAATCACATACTCTATGTCCTTGATCAATGAAAGCTCCAAGATCAGTTTTTTACAAAATGCTTACATTTCCGTGGTACCTATTTTTTTTATTTTTCTCTTTTTTTAGTGTTTTTGGTAGAGTCGGTGTAATAGTCATTGGATGGATCAATAGTCTTGGTAGTCTCTGGTGTTTCAATCTGAGTGTCTTGCACATAATGTGTCTTACAATCACTTTCTAGTTTCCTCACTCCTTCTTGGTTGTCAATTATTACCTTAACCACTTGGATGACACTATGAAGTTGGTTGGTTAAAGCATTGGCTCTTTGATTAATCCGTTCCGTGTCATCCTTAAGCGTCTCATGACTTTGAGAAGAATAATCGTACTCATCATGTCGTGACTCCAGCATGCATTCCTGAATTGAGTAATAGTTGTTCCTTGTGGTCGTGGTCTTAGTCTTGTCATAAATCCAATTTCCCTAACTATGATTCTCAAGTGTAAAGTAAAAAAAAGTAGCCGTAGTCGTGAAGAGATCCATCCCGAGTATGAAATGGTTCAAATAATGAATTATGCATTATAACTGGGAATCGTGTTTTTCATGTTCGGTTACACTCTTTTCCATCCTCAAATTCGCTCGCTCCATTTTGTCCACATAGTATTCATTTGATTCTAAGTTTGCGAGAGGTTCATATATTAAGGTCTTGACCAAAGAAGAAATATGGTAGTGGAGTGGAATGTGTGAGGTTGACATGAAGGATGAAGGGAATGATAGATGAGATAAAACCATCTCGAAGATAGGATTCTTTTGAGATGAAAATGATGATGAATACGAACAAGATATGGTTGTGTAAGCTCGACCCATGGAATCTGGGTATGTATACCAATATTCTGACATCTTCATAAATGAAGGTTGTTAAAGATCGTGAACCATGATTGTTTGTTTACAACTGCAAGGTCTTTGAATGCATACAATACAATATGCAATGCAAAGCCCAAGTTCACAACCTTTACACAATGAAGGTCGTAAAGGTCCGACCAATTATCTTTTCAGTTTTATGTTAGGTGACTATGCAATTTTTGAATCTATTATACATAAATGAGTCTCCATAATGCCCATATGTGGTTCTACTATACCTCAATCAAAGGAGTGATCTACTCGGACTGCTAGTCTATATCACACCCATAAAGGAAATAGTAGACTTGCACACCCAAAATGTCTATCTATGGTCAAAGGTGAGCATTTGCTTCTTCCAAACCTACAAGAGTAGGATTTGGAGACATAGGGCATTGATCCAGGGTTTGGGCTCTAACATTAAGGCTGCGTCCTCACCCACTCGTAGTCTGATAGAAGTATCTACATATAACGATGGGGTTACTCTCCCATGGCCAATGATATTCAATTTTATCTAATTTTTAACTACTCAATAATATTTAGCAGTCCCAACTTTAGATTAGGTGATCACTTATTTTGAAGTCCAAGATCAAGCACGTTCACCATGCATTCCCAATTTCCTTTAGTCCTAAGTGAGAAAACACAGAAGGAGGAGTTGGAAAAGCTGATGCAAGTCAATAAAATGATGATCCAAGCTCAGGTAGAAATATTTATAGTGATTCTCATAATCTCCATGCAGTATGCTAAATAGAATTGACATTTACAGTATATTATACATCGGAGAATCACTCCTAGATTGATAGTTCTATTAGTGAGTGAAGAATAGATTAATTTTGGCTAAGTAGAACGACTAGTGCATGTTTTAGTGGACATGCAATCCTGGGAATACGAGCGTAACAAATAAACCCTAATAGCTATAATAGTTGTAGTGCATTCTTAGATCTATGTCAACCACAAAAAATAGGCTCATCAGACCAAGTATCCAAATCCGAGTACACGCACGAGTCTTCAAATGAAGATTGCTGGAAATGAACAATTATTACAAATTAATTAAAAAGTAAACGTTTAAAAAACAAAATCTAATATAAAACACTCTCTCTCCAAAATAAAAATTTCTTCTTTGTGCCTCCTCACTGATATTGATCCACAAAATTACTCGCCTCCAGTCTCCTCGAGTTCCGTTGGCTTCCAAAAAAGTCACTCCGAGTCAACCGGGCACCTTACACAAAAGGAAAATAAATACATTAGAAAAATGTATATATATATACATAAAATAAAATAATAAATAAATATACTAAGAAATAAATAGAGGAAAATTCACAAGAAAAACTGGGGTCGGACTACTCGGGGGTGGAAAGCCTAAGCACTATGGTGTTTAAACATTGATCCTAAACCATATACCTCTCTGACAACAATGCCATCTGAAGAACACGACCCTTCACCACTCTTAAATTGATATAGTTATGCCATTTGTAGCAGGTGGTCAAGATCGAGTAATCAAAAATGACCACATAAGAAATAATATGTGAATTTATTTCGTGTGGTTGAATGTTTATTTTACGACGACAGGTCCCAAGGTTGAACTCATGGAGGCAATATGAGGTTCTGGAATTGATTTTCAAAACAACTTAGTCTTACATTTTCAAGAGATGGTTTTTATGAGCTTTTAGATTTTTGCATTTTTATGGATTTTTGAAAAAAAGATGCAATGAATTAAAGAAAATATGATGAATGAATTTGTAGATTTCTTATGCAAGAAAACAAATGCTATGAAGGGTAGATAGAAAATAAAAGAATGCATTTTTTAGAATTTTTTAATGGAATATGAATGAATGCAACGATAGTTGTACAATCAAACAAGCTAGCCAATTAATGAGTATCTTGATATAAAACCAAATCCAATGAATTTCAAATAATAATTGATTAATAGATCTCATATTAATTCCCAAATGATGCCCCAAAATTTTCCACAACTTATGAGCAACAAAATGAATATGAGAGAATATATGTGCTTACAATTAATGATTGAATTCCCTATAATTAATCAATGATCAAAAACATCTCAGAATGCATAACTTAATGTCTTAAATGATAGAAAATGTCATGAGCTTCAAAACGATATAAAGAACGCAGAAATTGGACTCCAAATACTTGAGATATGAACAAAACAATCCAATGGTATAAATTCAATAAAATTTGAAATTATATTCAAAATATACCTTTATAGGGGATTGGTTGCAATTGTTTGCAGTTGGGTTTTTGTGAAATTTGAGAAAGGGCCTAATATCAACGTGATTTTGGATAGTCGAGGGGTGAGCTTTCAATTTTTTTACCATGCACGTACATAGAGCACATGATGGAACTTCTATTACAATATCTGGAGAAGGAAGGGGCCTTGCTAAGAAAGAGACAAGTTCACATGTGAACAACGTGACTCGGCTAGGCTCGGGCATCGAAGACGGATTGGATTCTTGAGGCTCCACACAGTTGCTTCGACTTGATATGGATATGCGAGAGGCTTCTGGCTCAGGTTGGCCTGCCTGGATGGTCTTGATGTTCTTGATGATATGATCATAGGGTGGAGACTAAAGCATGATCGATGACGAGGATGATGCTTGCTTTAGATCAGACAACAACTGCTAGTATGACATCCCCTTCCTTATTTTCTTCATTGATCGAAGGTTTGTTGTATGCTCCTCGTCTTCTTATTGTTCTTCTTCTTCTTCTTCGTACACAAGGTAGTCCACAGGTGGACCAACTCTTCTTTGATCGGTGCCACTGTTGACAGTGATATCCCATGCTCTAGTGAGGTGGTTCACTTGCAAGACAAAAACATAGTCTCGAGGTTGTTCCTCAATATTGTCATCGGAGCACAAAAGATGGGGAAGATGGGCAGATCTATGATGTCGTAGGTGAAGGAAAGAGTTGAGCTTCCGTGACGTGTCCATCGGAGATGGGTGATTGCAGAAAGAAGAGAGGGAGTGTGGAGGTGTCTTCCAAGGTGAATGTCATTCGTAAAGTCGATTTTAGGGCCTCAGATGAAGAATGAACAAGTGGATCGGGGTAACGAAGAACAAAAGACGTCATTATGGAATAAACGAAGAATAAGGAGAAGAATAAAAGAAGAAAAGGGGAAAGGATGAAGGTGATACTTGGAGGTTGGGTCACGCCTGATGGTGGACTAGAAGAGACTCACTCCCAGTTATTGCTTCCAGAAGGCTTCAGGGGAGACCTTCGAAGCTTTAATGTTTGATCGTTGGAGCAGCAATACAAGAGAGGAGTAAAGGGAGTCTATAAAGGACTCATGCATCATGGAAGTGTGGAGATCAGATCGTATCCAATCTAAATCGACTAGTCATACTAGTCGATGGTGCAATAGAATTTTTTAAAAATGATGAAACAACATGGAATGGGAACAACTCCCATATTGTTTCATCATGATCACATGACTATAAGGTTTACCTCTTAAAGCATGATCATGATCTCAAAGCCTCTAAAGGAAGAGGAATCATGTCTCATGTCTAATCCGACGAGAGAGCACTTGTGGACTCGAGGATGAGATGCATGCTTCTCACAATCCAAACCAATGATCCAAGTGAGTAATCTCCTAATTTTTCTCATAAAATATGTCGTATACTTCAAACCATAGAAGGTGGAGAACCACGAGCAATTAGTCCAGCAATATGGCCATAAGGAATTTAGAGAGAGAGAGGGAGAGAGTTGTTGCAACAATTGCTTCAACTAATTTTTTGTAAGACTAGTGTTAGTCATTCTTTTATAGTAGGATGCACTCCTAATTAATAATAAATGGTTAAAATTAAAAGATTTTACTTATGCTCCAAGAAAATAGAATTTAGAATTAATAAATCATTATTAAGTCATTGCTCCAAAATTCAATCTCGAATAAATCTCATCCTCATAAATAAAGAGGAAAGAAGAGAGCCACCTTCCAAGAACGAGGAAAGGAGATAGCCTCCTTCCTCATTTGGAGGGTGGATATCCACCTTGGAAATTGGAGAGAGATTTTCTCTCTTCAATCTCTTTAATGTAATATCATTACATTAATTAAGTAGTCGAATAATTATTTATCAACAAAAATTTCACTAAATAATTTTAAAAATTGTTTGTGACAATTGTATATAAACCATCGATATCTATGAATCATATTCAACCATTCAATATAAAATGTAAATCACATTTACATTTAATTATATAATGTGAATCCAATTCATTAACTCATATATTGTGAATCTTATTCACAATTGAAACTCTCTTATGATATTGCAGATCACATCCATAAAATCCACGATCATTATGGATAGTGCTATCAACATTAATCTTATTTATGATAATTAAATCCAATTTTATTATCTTAGATTCCTCTCTACACAAGTCCAAATAATGTGAATCACGTCCATATTATTAATGATAATTAAATCTAATTTAATCATCAAATTTTCAAAGCATAGATATTGTTAGTAATGGAACTATTCTTGAACTCTTCAAGAACAGTATGCCTTCTTCGTTGATACTTGGAGATAAGTATAGGGTAAATGTATATTCCATGTATAGTGAAGTGTATACTGAGATATAATCTCATATCCAAATATTGAAGGCCTCTCAGAGATGTATGATCAAGTCAAACATAATATCCAATCTTCTCAATGCATTCGAATCATATTCCAATCAATGTCCAACATTTGGACTAAGATTGGATAACTAGTCTACTAAGTGGAGTTACTAAAATCCAAACTTGTTTCACCAATCCATGCAATGGAAGTGGCATGGTTATATAATTGATTAACATCATGTCACCCTCGAGTATTCCCAATACAAATACATCATGCATATTGGAAGACCTAGAATAAACCTGAAGTTCTGATCTTATTTGAATTGTCTTCTTTAGGGTTTTATCGTTAAGTTTCTCATTTATTCATTGGGAGTTGGTACCGATCATATGCTTTATGAACCTCTATTCATATGCAGAGGGCCTACATCAAGAGGTCAGTCGGATGTCAGCCTTTAGAGTAAGGTTTTTCATTTCCTTCTTAGGTAATCACTTGACGGTGTCATCGAATCCTAAATCTAACTCTTTAGATATTCAACACTACACTGGCCTCTATGATCCAACCTTTGGATCAACAGTTGTAAAATATCAAGATGGCCATGGAACAAAACCCTCTTTGTACTAAGGAACCTATTATGTAAATATGTTATTCTTCATTTCAGATTAAAGAATGATCTGCAAGAACTTTTATTACATAATGTGTCATCGTGGGCTCACATGTCTAACAATCTCCCACTAGCCCAAAGACCCATCAGTGGGCTAATCTCTAAACTTGCACTCATGTGCTAGTCATATGCCATATAAACAAATACCTTGGTCAGTTGACTACTCGCTTTGTCCTGAGACTATGCCAAGTCCTTTTTCAGACTTGCATGTCTCCTAGTAACAGTGCTTACATCTAATGCGAATGTTGCATCTTATGCAACCGATACTCAACTTGTCTAAGTAGTCATAGTGCCTTGCAATTTGCTAGTTTTAGCCTTTAACACCACAACTCAACAATTAGTACAACAAATAAGGAAATTCTATTATCCTTGTTAGAATACCCTTATACTTTGAGATCTCTATCTTTTTTAGACTAAGACATAGTCTTAAGACTTGTAAGGTATCTGTAGGTGATGAATAACCATTTATTCACCTTTTATTTATTCATTTTTGCTTTAAATCCCTAGTAAAACACTTGTAAATACCACAAACTTGCATGAATTAGCATCTAACATCGATCTGTAATAACACATTAATACATGTATTTAAACATAAAATTAAAGAATAAAGAAAAGAAAAGAAAAAATAAAGGAAGTATCACAGATACTAACTGACCCTAAACCCGGAGAACAAGTCAAATATTGGCTAGGTCAACCAGGAATTAAGTACGGGAGATAGGACAAAACACTGTGCAAAGATACACAATAAAACCATAGTTCTTTATACTGTCTATAGCACAAGATTACACTATTTTATTTATCATCATACATACATCAAATAGTAAAGTGTTCAATACAAAACTTGTACATAATAATGTATAGACAAGAAAAATATTTTCCAAAATAAATTATTTACAGTGCACTTGGTACACACAAATGAAAATGCACAAATATAACTTCATTAATCAATATCTACTCCATATGAACTTAAATTGAACTAAACTTACCTCCATTGTATTTTAAATTAAAATATCAATCAAATGAAGTTGGTACTTTGAAAATGGAGCTAAGATGCAAAAGCCAGCTTTTTGGGGTACTGTTGTACGTAGGCATCTATACATATAACCAAATATTTTACTCTTTACATTTTTATTCTCCTTATATTTTTGAATTATTGTGTATATTATATAACCCATATTAAAAATACAAATACAATAAAAAAAATTAAAGGATACCCAAAATAAATAATAAAGTTCAAAATACAAGTATAATATATCTATAATATACATACATGTATTTATTTATATACATGAACAAAACTATTAAAATACTATAAAAATACGTAAATACATATTTAATAATAATATAAATCTATAAAATATGTACATATGATTTTCATATAAAAACATAAAATAAAAGTGAATACACAATACACAAGTATATATACTTATACATATAATGTGAAACAATGGACTATAATAAGTAAGGTTGTAAAAATAAATAAAAATCATGATAAAATAGTTTATAAAATAAAAAATATTTTCATGTTTTGAGTATTTTAAATAAAATCAATTATTAATGTAATTATCTTACCTTTTAATTTATGTCATATCTTTAGCAGGTTGACGTAGCCCAATCCCAGTGCAAGGAATGTTGACCCCCAGTCAACACCTCCCTCACATGGCATGTGCTTCCTACAACTGTCAAGACATCGACCCTACTCTCTTCACCGATTGTTTACACCATCCTCCACTCCTCTTTTGGCCTCGATACCTTCATCAATCTTGTGCATCACACCTTCCCACATCTCGCTATGTACATAGCTCCACCAACTCCCATTGTGTTGCACGCAATCTCGCTCAATGCCAGCAATCCCCTTCTTCTATAAAATCATCTCCACCCCTTTCATTCCAATTTTGATCCTCTCTTAATCGCTCGTAACCCCAACAATTGTTCTGGAGTGTGCCCCTCTGTGATAGGAAGGTCGGCCCTCTGATTTGCTGCGAGGAGAAAGGTAGAGGAGTTGGTTCCACCATCGTCGGAGACCTTCCAGATGAGATCTAGGCCTAAGTCCTAGACTAGGACAGAAATGTTATAAATAGATTTTTAATTTTGCATTTTAATCCTTATTTTAACCCAACATTTTATTTTCTTTGATTTAGTGTAATTTTCATTAAAATAAAAAATAAAAATTAGCCGGACATCTAGGTTCCGGACATCATTCAATGTAAAACCTTCAATGTTCTGACTTGGAAACACCTTCACTGCCTTCCCCAACATCTTTTTTATCGAATCACATGCCCAAATCCCCTTGATCTCCTCCTCTTCCCTACTTTCCATGATCTACCATTCACTTCATCTTTATGATATCCAACATTGTTTTAGGTCAAGGGTATTCTCCCTCATGCCCTCTTTCTTTTTAGATAAGTTAGATCTATAGAGGACTCACATGTTGGCCAAAACAATAGAAGAATAACATCTCCAAGTGTAGAAGGAAGAACCTAGATATAGGCCACCTTCGAAAAGGCCTAGACCCATCTGAGCTCACATGCAGTTGCGAAGGAGTTCCATCTACGTTCTGAGCCATTCAGGAGCCCTTGAAGTGGCCAGAGTTTGGCCCACCATCCGATCGAATCTCAAAAGGGAAGTTCTTCTTCCCTATTCTTCCAAGTGCCATCCATGTTGTTCGATCAAGAACAAGGGCTCAGATCTAATTTGGGGCATGAATTAAAGTCGAAACAACACACATCCTCAACCGTCAGATCCCTTTAAGTGAAGTCATCAGAGTCGTTCGATCAGAAGCACACCTCTTGCACGTGCTTATTGTGTGTATTTTGCATGAGCCCTCCACCCTTTTATACTTACTTTTTAGTCTTGTAAATAAAATACCAAATGTAAATAAGTAGGATATTGTACAAGTGGACTCCCAAGCTTTCTTGTATTTACAAATAGGTCATGTATAGGTCACCTCTTGTGGTATAAATTGTGTATTTCATCCTACACTTGTGGATCTATTAGTCAACATATGCTAAGCTTATTTTAATTGCAATCAGATCCCTCTGCTGTTGTACATTTTATTTTTGTGTATATTGCATGTATTAAATATTTCTTTTAGGCCAAAAGTTGTAGGAAAATTATGATAGGCTCTTGTGACCGTGTTCTTCCATGTTGAATTTCTTGGGCATTTAAAAGATTTTTTCTATTTTAAAATACAAAACATCAATATTTTCCCTATTTATCATTTAAAATCCTTATAAATTAAAATATTCCTCCAAAGTTTTCAAAAAATATATTAGATATATTACATTATATTAAAGAACATATCCAAAAATCAGTAAAAATAAAAAATATAAACCTTAAAACTTAAAAATCCTAAAAATATTTTAAAGATTATAAAAGTTTCTATACAAATCTGAAAATACATCCTTCGATTTTTGATTTTTTTGCAATATATAGTACATATTCAGAATAGTTTTGTGTTTATTTTGGACTTGTAAATATTTACTAAACCCTAAACAAGCTCACAGATTTAATATATTTCCTGTTTTTTACATTTATTAACTTTATAGAAAAATACCATAAAAATTAAAAATAGAGAAAAATATAAAAACACAAAAACAATTTATTTATTTCATGTTGTCTTTATTTGACTTATTTAAAAAAAATAAATTATCTATAAATATTTTATATCTTATATATATTATCTACATATACTCATATATTATATATGTATATTATTATTGTTTATGTTATTTTCATAATTAAAATTTTACAAAATTGTAAAAATAAAAAATATAAACATTTAAAAATAATAAAATTAAATATCATTAAAAATCCACATAAAAAATAAGAAACATATTTAAAATCCATAAAATATTATTAATTAGCAATAATTAATTTTTTTGCTACCCTTGTTTGCTTTGAGTATTCGACACTACTTGCTAATGCCTATACACATATTTATGTAGAGTTATAAAATTTTTACTCGCACATATTTTGATCGCTTAATGTATTTGTGAGTTGATTGTTGATTTATTGGAGGATTGGTCATCACAACGATTGCTTGGCTAGCTTGTTATCCCTAACAGACCGATCATTCGAGTAATCAAATGGCACCATTGCTGGGGAGAAACGGTTAGGGTAGATAGTTGCACATGGTTGTTTATTTTCTTTTATTATCTTCTCTTCATATATTTCTATATATTTTGTATAAATTGTTCTAATCACAATTCTTTGCTTGATTTTGATACGAGGACGAATGGAGCAAGGGTGGATTTCCTGGGATATCTGAGGCACTCAAGCAAGGCGGAGGCCTGCTCCTTCAGACTGAGCTGGCAAAAGAGAGCATGAAAAGAACAGCAAGAGCCAAGAGGAGTAGTATATCATTAGTGTAGTTTAGATTTTATTTTATTTTGTGAGAGAGAATGATTTATTATTAATTTGTAATAATTAAACACTCTTAGGACACTTAGCATTCATGGGTCTATTTTACCAAGTGTTTGTTCACTTGGGGACCTGTTCGGATTTTTCGTGGTTTTTATCGCCTTTGCCTTTATTTTATTTTTTTCTCATATTTTGATTTTTCACCTTATTTTATGTTGATGTCTTGTGTGCTTGAGCCCCTAGTTTTAGGTTTCTATTTGACTGATCAAGGTAGCACTAGGTCCAAAACCTATTTCAAGAATTATGTACCTATAGTTCGATTGGACTTAGTCAAGTAACTGAATCTATGCTTCTTAATTAGAAGATCCTACTAGGTCATTTCTCTCTAGCACACATATAGATTAGTTTGACTTTTATGCATGGATCACATTGCATGTAGAGTGTCGGAAAAACGTGTACATTTCTTACACTGCATGCATTCATAGATTTTTCGCACATCGGCTTTTCCGACTTTCTTCCCCAGTTTTCTTGGACTTAGAAATAAAAAGAACGTCTGAATATTTGTTAGGCGTATATATTTTAAAAATATTCAAAAAAGGTGAAAATTGAAAAAACTAAAAAATGGACCGTCTAAAAACTTCGACTAAAATAAAATCGAGTAATGGACATCATTGTATTGGGTACATAAAGCCCACATCGTATTCAAGTACTTTCCAGACCGAGTGAGGCACGAACCTAAAGGATTAGTGCCTAAAACTCAACCTGAGTACTACCTTGTTTATCGCATGGGCTTGTAAAGCCAAAACCTAAAGGAATGGTGCGTGGGTGAGTAGAATTGAGTTCGCTTGTAGATTTGATCTAAATTACTCGAGCATTGGGTTATTGCAATGGCGGTACCCTGTCTCATCGCGCCACATCTGAGTACCCTCCGAGGGTCGTATATGATTCACTACATCAGCTTTCTTTCTATTTCTTCGGCTGAGTAGCATGCCCAGATTCTATAACAAAGTCCTCAAAAAGTACAGGCTACAGGTTACAAAGGAAGTGGGAAGTACATGATGTTTGTCGGCTAGTACTCACTCTACTATAGTGTTAGCGCTATATTAATTTGAAAAGATTTTTTCAAAACAACAATAAAAATGATCAAGATAAAAAACCGAACTCTCACGGCTTCATGTATTGTGTTGGTGAATCCACCCTTATTTTGTGATTTGATTGATTTTATCTAGTTGGTCAAAAATCAAAAAAATCGTGCACTTGCACCTTTTATTCGCACTTATTTATCCCTTTTTGCATTTTTTGCTCACTCTGAGCCTTTACTCATTTTTCTTCACTTTATTCCTTGTTTATCTCTATGTTCGTAATTCGTCATCTTACATCTTTTTTATTCTCAAGATGGTGCATTAGGGATGGTTTTGTTATGACTCCGTGAACACCAACATCAATTCTGTGATTCTGACATCTTCAATAATTAGGGAAATTCTAGAGAGAACGATTAGGACTTTGCGAGCCGCTCTCAAGAATCCTCACTTTCTTCACTAATAAATCAGGGTGACTCTCTTCCCGAATTGTCTTCCTTTAGAATGGGCATCGACCAATCTCCATTCACATCTCCTGCATTAATAAAGTTCAAGATTGACCCTAGTGTTGAACATTTATCATCATAGTGCATTTTTAAAGACTGAGTGGGGGCATGTTTACCATTGCAGACCAAGAACCTGATTTGAATCTCACTTCACCAGATTTTTAATATGTCATGGCTCCTCATAAAGAGAAGGCACTGCAAGTAGAGCAAAATGAGGTCAATACACAAGTGCTTGCGTCCATACATGCAATTCAACAACATCTAACTGCATAGGACAAGACATAGGCCGCCTTCAAGGAAAGGTTAATGGAGACGAGGAGAGACGAAGAATAGAGAGGAGGATGAGAAGAACACCATGCATATGGACCCCATGGAGGGGATGAAGGGAGAAGAAGGCTTCAAAGCCAACACTTAAACATACATACAATCCTAGTATTGGCCAGATGACAGAGTGGATCCAGGTGTTGTTGATCCATAGACATTTCGAGCTGAATCCTGGCTCTTGTCCCTTCTTCCCTCATTTTACAGGAACACAAATGAAGAACCATATGCCGATTTGCAATAATTTGTCTGCATTTGTGGAATGACTCATTATCCTAACATTTCTTTGGGGGTGATTAAGATGACTACTTTCTTGTTCAGCCTTCAGGATAAGGCTCTTTACTGGATTAATCATTTAGGGAAAGTGGTAACGACCTAGGAGGAGATGAAGTCAGCTTTTCTCCATAAATATTATGCCCTAGGTTGTCTCAATCAAATACGTTCCTACATTGCAAACTTCTCGCAATCACCCCATAAATATATTCATGAAGCGTGAGAGAAGTTCAAGGATTTATTGGAAAAAATGCCCCCACCATTACATACCAAAGATCAGCTTGGTCCAACACTTCTTCAGGGCTTGACTCAAGAACGTAAGAGGATGATAAATGCCGCTTGTGAAGGATCTCACTTCAATAAGTATGAATATATTCTCTTGTAGATATCTGAGGAAATGGCCGAAGGAGAGGCCACCATATATTCACCTCGAGCTTATCAGAAGACTCCCTGGATCCTCCACAAGACCATCAACATGGCATAATCCTATGAAGAGGGTAGGTGTGAGAGTTCCAACATCACCATTATTGAGAACTACCTGTTAAAAGTCAAAATAATTGAGAAGCGATCACAGGACCTCGAGAAACTCGTTGTGATCGAATAAAGAATAAAGAATCTGGACAAGCTTGATCAGATTACCAAACAGTTGGTGTACTACTCTACTGCCTCTCTAAAGGCTACAACTGATTCCTGCTCTTCTCCTACTCCTCCTCGGGTACGGGTCTCCTCCAAAGCATTCTCGGGCGGTTCCTCGCACGAAAAGCGAAACAGAAATGGGTCAGAAATAGTTATAACAAATAGAGATAAAAAACTTAAAAGTGACTACTAAGCTGTGCTCCTCAGCAACGACGCCATTCTGATGACACAAAAACCTAGATCAGCTAAGATGAAAAAATAATCAAGTGTCATTTTTCCTAGCCAATTAATTTGGTCAAACAAGAAAAATATAAACCACTCAAATAAAGCAAATAATCAATCAAAGCATAATGTTAGTAGTCTCCGTTATTTATTTAACCTAGTATAGCGACCAGATTTGAACTCAAGGAGCACGAGTAAACCTACGAAGTAGTTGAAAATCAAAACATAAAATGCATATTTTTATCTATTTTTTTGCTTTGCAATTTTTTTATATTTTTAAATAATAAGGAAGAAATAAAACAAAGAAGAAAACAAACACAACCTTTTGAATTTTTATTAAGACCAAAAATATTCAAAAACTAGGAATAGAAACATTTTTATGTTTTTCAAATATTCAGGTGTTTTTGGTGATTTTCTTGCATTTTTTCATTTTATATGATTTTATAAAAATTAAAAAAATATATAAAAGGGAAAAACATATACAGCCTGGATTAGAAGGAAATTAAAAATATTTAAAGTACCCTAATGTCCAGGTTGTGGTTTTTATAAAAAAATTAAAAAAAGATCTACAAACAGAAATGAAATCCTATTTTTTTTATTTTTTAGAATTTTTAATGATTTTTTTAAGTTTTTAGATTTTTAGGGGTTTTATGATGATTTTTAAGACAAAAATGCTATTGGAAGTAGAGAAGACAAAATAGACAACCGCTGATTTTTTTGGAATTTTTAGCACAATTTTTATAATTTTTATGTATTTTATAAAATAGACAGTAAGCTTTTTAGTGGTTTTTTATTTTTACAAAATAAAAGATCCAACAAAATTAATCCCAAAAATCACAAGAAATAATACATTTTAGCAGGAGCTTACTATATTTTTACGTGATTTTTGGAGTTAATTTAATAATTATTGAATTAAAAACAAGGCACATAGTGCATAGGGACCTAATTGCAATTATAAGAAAGTTTGTAGGCTAATTAATGACACAGACAAAAAGCTCGGGGCCAAAGATGCAAAAAGCCCAAGGTACACGTGCACAACACATGAATACGCCTCACAGTGGTGTAAATGCAAACATCAGAAAATATTCCTTCAAAATGTAACACACATGAAGTTCAGGATAAAACATGCAAAAACACCAGATAAACACGTGGGACGATGTGACTTCATACAACTAGACTAAAATGTAAATATTGGAAATAGCAAGGGTCCATATGAAACTTAACCAAATTGCAATTTTATTTACAGAACTAAATAGTAAAACATAAAATTATAGGATAAAGGATGCAAAATACCCTGAAGCACATGAGGTACGCATGACGGTTCTGAGGGTGCTGATCGCCCCTGTGAAATGATATGACAGTGGAGGGAATGCCAGGGACGTGCAACTGTGATGATCGGCTATAGCACGGATCTGGCATGTCTGAAAGGGTGAGGATGTGCGGTGCATATCTGTCCCCTACTTTGATCGATCGTTAGGGATAAAGCATGACGTACGACCGAGAATAGATCTGGAAGATGGTGCTCCTCATCGATGGTAGATAAGAAGGCTAGAAGAACTCGTTAGGGATGGACTTCAACGGAGGAGGGATCGAGATTCACCACTCTGATGGAGGATCAGAGGGGTCCTGCACAGTCGTGGGAGTTGTCCACATCTGGTGGGAGGTTCCGATGGGGGAATCGATGCTCAGGTGTGCTAGATGAGGGAGCTCCTCCTGGATCTACTCCGTCGAGCAACTAGACGTCCAATAGAAGCTCCTATCGTGCTAGGATACCTGTAAATAAAAGAGAGAACTCGGGGCTACGCTCCGGACCGGGTTATTGGAGCTAGAGATGAAAGAAGCGAATGTGTATGGGAGTCGATCTTTGACGAGGGTGGCAGGAGGAGATCTTGGCCTTAATCTTGACATGAGGGTCGATTATAAGGATGATCAGACTGTGGTGCGAGATGGGGTGCTCATCAGGGAGTCGATCAATACGGGTGTGTTGGTGAGATGATGCTCCAATCAGGTGGTCGAAGCAAGTGAGCTATGACAGAGGCGGAGTGGAAAGATTGTTTAGAAAGTGAAAATGCAGAAGATGGGATAAATACTTGAAGGTGTTGATGAACTCAGCAAGGTCAGGTGGAGCTGGGAGACGGAGTCGTGGCCTCGACCGTGCTACGGTAGGCAGGGAGTCTGGACATGGCAGAGGACTCCAGCCACATAGCTGAGCTGCGTGAAAACACCACCAAACATTGATTCAAAGATGCCCTCCAGCTGTTGTCACTCAACCGAAGATTTCTAGGGGTGAAGGAAGGGGCGAGGTACGAACTCTCTTAGCTGTGGAGGCAGAAGAAGATGTTATATAGGATGCCCAGGGGTCTAGAAGAATCGGAAATAGGAGCGCAACCCTAAGGCGATCCGATCCTCCCTAGGAATCCGCGAGAATCACGGATCCCTAGAGAGGAATCAGGCGGTGGAATCGAGGAGAAAGAAGGCCTGACCCGATCGGGAAAAATAGGAGAAAAAGCTCTAGCAGGAAGAGAATTAGGCTGGGTCAGCTTGGGAGGAGACGTTGACTTGGGTCAACGTTCATACGTGGCCCAATCAGAAGGGGTCTGGAATAGGACAAAACATACTACAGGACAAAACAAAAGAGAAAAATAAAGATAATTACATTAAAAATAATAAATGAATTTAAATGAATAAAATGAATAAAATGAAAAATGTTTACTTTTTTTCAAGGAATTTTTCTATGGTTTTTAATTATTTTTGTAAACTATAAATTAGTGTATATACAATATATAGTGTTATATACAGGTATAATATACCTATGTATTATATACAAATATTTTTATTTTATTTATTTACACAAATACCCCAATTTTATATTTTATTTTTTTCAATATAGTTTTAGGAGTACAAAATAATTTTTGTTTTATTTTTATGGATTATTTACAAGTATAGAATAAATAGTGGATGTTGTATATATACATGTGTTTTGTGCAATGAGAGAGGAATTGTTATTTTATTTTATTTGATTTTTCCAATTTTTATTTTCTTTTTATGTTATTATTATAAATATATACAAGGATATAAAATAATGACTTTATTTTATTGTCACAAACAATTATATATGCATATAGGTAATATGTACAATACAAAGTAGGCCATATTTCTCTCTACTTGTTTTATTTGGCGATCATGTCAAGGCTTGACCTTCTCTTGGGGTTCGGGTCACTCTGTATTTATTCTAAATACCTCCTTCCTTTTCCTTTTCCTTTTCCTTTATTCTTTTATTTTTTTGCATAAATACATGCTAATTATGCAATATTAACAAATACATGTTGAATACTATGTTATTGTATTTACACGTATTTACATGTTGTTTTGCCAAGATAAATATCTAAAATAAAAGAATAAAGAGTGAGAATTAGGGATCTCCGGGCTCACCATTGTTACTAATGAAAGAGGAGTGGAGATTTCCACCTGAATACCAACATCCTGGTACATATGTCTTGGATATTGTCGTCTCAATGCAGCAACAAAGAAGGACCACTTCCCCTTGCCATTCATGAATCATGTTCAAGAGAGATTAACAGGCAAGGAGTTCTTCTACTTTATGGATGGGTATTTCTGGTACAACCAAGTGGCAATCGCCCTAAAGGACCAAGAGAAAACTACCTTCACTTTCTCATTCGACACGTACGCCTTCTAGAGAATGCCCTTTAGTCTATGCAATGCACCTGCCACATTCTAGAGATGCATGCTTGTTATTTTTGCTGAGATGATTGGCAGTTTTTTTAAGGTGTTCATGGACGACTTCTCAGTCTATGGTTATAGTTTTGATGCATGTCTTGAGTACCTAAACAGAGTACTGCAGAAATGTCATGAGGTCAATCTTGTGCTATCTTGGGAAAAGAGCTACTTCATGGTCACAGAAGTAATTGTGCTGGGTCACATCGTTTCCAAGCGTAGCATGGAAGTCGACCCGACAAAGGTGGATGTTATCTGCAACCTTGAGCCTCCTCAGAATTTCAGACATGTGAGGTCATTTCTAAGACATGCGGGTTTCTACAGGAGATTAATTAAATATTATAGTTGTACTACCCGACCTCTCACAGAGTTACTATGTAAGGAGACCGAGTTTAATGTTGATCAGCTGGTTGTCCTTTCATTTAATTAGTTGAAGGAGCTAATTACTCAAGCTATAGTCTTACATCCTCCATATTGGTCTTCCTTTTGAGATCATGATAGATGCATCAGACATTACAAGTGGGACTATTCTAGGACAAAGAAAAGACAAGGTGCCATATGCCATTCACTATGCCAACAAAATGCTAGATGAAGCATAGAGAGATTACATTGTCATTGAGAAAGAATTGCTAGCTATGGTATTCACCCTCGAGAAGTTCAGATCCTATCTTCTTGGCTCTAAATTTACCATCTACACTAACCACTCTACTATCTGATACTTACAACAAAAGAAGGATACCAATCTTAGACTGATCATATGGATCCTTCTCCTCCAGGAGCTCGACTTGGAAATCAAAGACAAGCCTGGGGTTCAGGATGTGGTGATAGATCATCTCTCCAGAATTGAACAATAAGATCCTCCACTGAGCAGTGCACCCATCATATACACCTTTCCTGACGAGTCAATTCTAGCCATGGATTCACTCCCTTGGTATGCTGACATTGTGAACTACTGATGAATACTCATTCATCACTCTTTATTCTTATATTTTAGCTACAAAAACCTTTGCAAATGCATGTATATAGTTGTAAATATAAATAATTACCAAAAGCATGCATTGTGTAAAAACCTATAATTAGCATGTTTTTGTGCAAAAATAAAAGAATAAAGATTAAAAAGAAAAAGACGGAAATATTTAGAATAAATATTGAGCAACCTAACCCAAGGGAGGGCTCAGCATGGGCCTGACCGCATAAAAGCCAAAGTAGAGGGAGATAGGGGCTCATGTGTGTAAATAGCTATGTAAATAAAATAAAAATATTTTCCTCCCAAAAATAGATTAAAATAGGCTGTAAATACTTATATATATTTATAAATATAAAAACAAAAGAAAAATAGAAAAATTAAAAAGAAAATAAAAATAGGTCATTTGTATATATCCACCTTGTACATACCACCACACATTTATTTATTTAGCCTTATAAATAAATAAAATTAATTTCCAAAGAGTTTTGTAAATATTCTATATTATATAGTGTAAATAAATAAAATAAATTAAAACAAAAACAAAATAAAAAGAACAAAATTAAAAATAAAAAATACTATTGTAAATATACCATGTATATAAATGTACATATGTAATTATTTCACCTATGTATATAAATAATAAAAATAAAATAAAAATATCTTTTTATTCCTTATTTTATGATATAAATAAATAAAATATAAAATAGGAATAAAATTGTATAAAAATAACAAATTAAAAATCAAAATTAAAAATCCTATATATTGTATATATACCTATATATGACCCTACTATGTACATACCTTATTTTTACTTTGAAAAATTAATTAAAAATCACTAAAAAATAGAAAAAATTAAAACAAAAATATTTCATGTTTTGAATTTTTAATAAATCGGCCATTTTCTAATTTTTATGGATTTTACAATTATTTTCCACGTGGCCGCTTCCTATTGGCCCTGGGGATTGTTGACCGCCCGATCAACTGCCCCCCCCAGGACCACTTCCCACGGGTTAGGTGCCCGACCCGACTTCCCCCTATTTTAGCACCTAAACCCGATTCCCCCTCGCCTAAACCCTGGGTCCGATTCCTTCCTGCTACATCCGAGACCCTCGTCGGGGTATCCACCTCGAGATCCGCGCTCCAGAATGCCCTACCCGCGCTCATCTTACCGGACCCTCCAACATATATAGCCCGAGCTCCGCCACCTTCATTCCTATCTTTGGTTCATTCGTTCCACCCCCAGTGAGCTGCAGTGCGTGAGTGAGAGTGACAGCTCGCTCCCCGTGCTGTCGCAGCGAGGAGAAGGACCGGATTCCACTGATCCGGCGAGTACCACCGCCGTGCTCCGCCAAGAGCGAGAGCTTGAGCCTCGGAGGTCGACGCTCCTTGAGGCGAGGACCCAGCGCTTCGCAAGCTCGCCCCCAGTCCATTCCTTCACCCAGGTAGACCCGTTGTCCTTTCTTTTTCTTTGATTTTCGATTATCCCCAATTCGCCGCTCCGCCGTTCACCGTCGATTCCGATCACGTCCGACCACCGTTCGACCATCGGGCTGTGCCATAGCCTTCGCCTTCCTCCCGCGCACATTCTCCACACTCCCATTCAACCCAGCTCGCACAGGAGCTGGGGCTCGAGCTCCTCCGTCCACACTTTCGTCGGAGCTCGCCCATATCGACCCCCCGACCACCTTCACCTCGCCTAACCGGGTTGAGGCAGTTTGCCCTCGACTCGTGAGTCTTATGGACCCATTTTGCAGGTACGTCGAGGGCCATCTGAGGTCCTTTGACTCAGGTCCAGCAGCTTCGCCTTCGCCGACCTCGCCGGAGCTCTCCGGAGCTCGGTTGGGTCATCGGAGGGTACCACTCGATGCGGAGGCGCCCGGCGATTCTTACCCGATCACTAGAGCCCCGCGAGGAGGTCAGGAGCGCACGCCTTGGGCCGGCGAACTTCGCCGGCAGACAGTTCTTCCTCGACCTTCATCCACCGTTCGATCGGCCTCCCGCTCCAGTTTTCATCTGAGCCATCCATCCAGGAGCAACAGCGACCACCCAATCTTTGGAGAGACGATCTGGACCGCCCGATGCGTGAGGTTTAGCCACCGACGCTCTCCACCGTTCGATCCTCTACGTGGCTACGCCTCCGCCGTTCGATCATTGCGAGGAAGCCCAGCTTTGGAGCGCCAGTCGTCCCTCACCGTCAGATGCACCACGTGGCGCTTATCCAGCGGCTCCATTAATAAAGGGTAATTTACCCTTAGGCCCTCCTTTTATTTTATTTAGTAATTAGTCCTGTAAATATATAGTGTAGTTATTTAGTTTTGGAACAATTGCATAGAGGACCCTGCACTTTACTTTCCTTGCTTATATGCCCTTGTGTATGGTGTAGCACGTGCTTCGACACATGGTTTTCTGGGCTTTTTGCATTTACTACCTTGTAGTTCTGAGATGTTATGGATTGAATGAAAACTTTTGAGTAGTTGCATTTATACCCCTGTGCGTAGAGTAATTGTGCATGTGCGTTTATTCTTGGGTTATTTGCAGACCAGCCCTTGGACTTTTGGTACCTATTACCAATTAGTCCAAGGACTTAGTTTTTATTACATTTGGATCCCTGATTCCCCAGGCACGCGCGACGCGAGTGTTCTCCTGGGTTATTTGCAGCGGACCCCCCAGGACTCTTGGTAATTGCGTTTTGGTCCCTGTGTACTTTACCCTTGTGTTTGATTTTAATAAAATAGCAAACCTACTCCAAATCCAATGAAAATTGGATACATGGCTCCTGCCATAGTGTAAAATTTTGTGGAAATTTTGGGGACAATTTTGTTTTGATTTGATATTTTTAAAAATTCAAAAACATCTATTTTCTTCACTGTCTGACTTTAAAAATCACAAAAAATATTAAAATTCATCTAAAAATTACAAAAAAAATTCTCTACTGTTTGTTTTGTTGTGCTTGATTTTCTAGCCAATTTTGGCTATTTTACATTACCAACAACACCAAAAAATAGAAAAACAATTAAAATATTATAAAAATTCTAATAAATAAATTAAAAATCCAAAAATAATAACTTAGGTGCTCAAATTTTCCTTGTTTTCTTCTCTATATAGGAAAAATACCACCAGTCTTATTGGGGACTCCTAGATATTTTATCTAGGTCCCTTAAGCTCGGTTGGACAGTACCTTCTTTTCCTTTCATTGTTTGATTTTTAGAAAATTAAATAAACATCAGAAAAATCCCAAAAATTCACTAAAACGGTAAAAATTATAAAACACATAAAAATATTTTTATTTGAATTTTTGGTTGATTTCTAGTGCATTTAATAAATTGTTGAAGTGTCTTGTTTCCTTGTTTTTATTATTTTCTTAATATCTTAAAAATCCAAAAAAATATAAAAGCCTTAAAAACCACCAAAAATACCCTTTTATTTCCTTTTCTTTCCTTTTTGACTACTTCGTAGGCCGCAAGGCCAATCCGTGCTCCTTGTGTTCGACCCTGGTCGCTATACCAGGTTAAACTAATAACAAGACCGCTAGCTTATTTTGAGTGATTTTATTTTATATTGGTGGTCTATTTTTCTTGATTGATCGAGTCCGAGTGATTGAGGTCGCAACGACCATTTAGATACCTTTACCTTAGTCGCTTGGGATTTTTCGGTCATCAACTACCTCATTTCTAGTGAAGTCCTACAATGTTGGACAAAAATTAAGAAGGATAAATTCTTGTATACCATCCATTTCTACCAATGGGAAGACCCACTTCTATTCAGGGAAGGAGCAGAAGGCATTTGGCACCGATGTATTCCTTTTGAGGAGCATCATAGTATCCTCGAGCATAGTCATTCGCTCGAATCATGTGGAAACCACTCTGGAGAAAGAACAACAACGAAAGTATTGTAGTGTGGCCTCAGGTAGCCGACACTAAGGATGTTGTACCATTCGTAAAGCACTGCACTGACTATCAAAGATTAGGAGGCACCCATACAATTAAAGATTCCATGACCATAAAGTTCATCCAGATTTCAGATGTATTTGATGCTTAGGGCATCGATTTCAAGGAACCCTTTCCCAATAGTTAGGATATGAGCACATCCTTCTTGTTGTTGACTACGTGAGTCATTGGGTTGAATCTATCCCTGCCTGATCCATAGAAGTCGTACGATGTGTTGGCTTTTGAGAGAGAACATCATATCACGATTCGGGATTCCAAAGATACCAATATCGGACAGGGGTAGTCACTTCATTAACAGAGAGGTCAAGAAATTAACGAAGGAGTACAGAATTGAGCAATGAGTCGTGTCTCATTATCATCTCCAAACCAATGGCATAGCCGAATTGTCAAACAGAGAAATCAAGACGATCCTGCAGAAGCTTGTGAAACTGGATAGAAAGAATTAGTACCACCTCTTGAACTCCATCATTTGGACATACAAAATCGCTTACAAGTCTCTCTTGGGCATGTCATCCTATTATCTTGTGCATGGAAAACCATACGCATTGCCATGGAACTGATCCACAAATCACTATGGGCAGTAAATATCTACAACTTGGATTCACTAAAAGGGGGTCATAAAATAAAAGAGAATTTGAACAAGCTCTTGGAATTCCGAGACTATGCATATGCTAACACCTTGATGTACAAGGAGAGTGTTAAGCGCTGGCATGACTGGCACATCAGATGAAAGACCTCCGAGACTGGACAGAAATTATAACTATTTGATGTAAAGTTGAAGATATTCCGAGCAAATTAAAGAGTAAATGGACATGTCCATTCATAGTAAAAGAAGTGCGTGACAACATAAGCATAGTGATATCATATTTGTTGCTAGATGCACAACCATTCATCATCAACGATCAGTTACTGAAGTCGTACCTTGAGCATGACACTTTCTTGGTTGTCGTTGATTCTTTGCAAGTGATATGTAATGACATCCACAACCTCAACATCATCGAAAGATTCAAATAATGTTACTAAAAAACTCTTCCTTTAGTTTTCTTCTTTTCTTCTTTTCTCCTTTTCTGTTTATTTTCTAGTTTCTATTTTATTATCATCATTCATTGCCTTTATACTTAAGATATGCTATCCTAAGTATAGGGGAGATGAGTTCATTCACATGTTCATTCCTTGACTCATGTTCACCCCCCAGATCACTGAGGAGACCTCAAAGGGTGATGGAGACGACTAGGAAGAAATTGCTGATCGTGTAGAGCCGTCAGAAGAGTTACACCAACCGACAACATAGAGACCTTGAGTTTTAGGTATGTTATCCTACATTCGTGCTCCAAGGTGTATAATTCTTAGCCAATCCTATGTGACTAAGCATTTCTCATGATCACAGGTTGGGGACTTCGTGTTCTTACATGTATCCTCAATGAGAGGCGTACAACGATTCAGTGTCAAGGTCAAGATAGCATCGTATTTTATGTGACCATTCGAGATTTTGGCCCGCGTTGGAAAAGTAGCCTATAGGGTGGCCCTTCCCCCACACCTCGAGGGCATCCACAATGTGTCCACGTGTCAAATCTGTAGAAGTACATCCGAAATCCCCGACACGTGATCAACTATGAGGATTTAACTGTGGAGCCAAATCTCTCCTTCCCAGAAGAGCCAGTACAGATTTTGAACCACAGTCATAAAGCAGAAGGAGATTCCTTTTGTCAAGATCCTGTGGTGAAGTCAAGACATCGAGGAAGAGACATAGGAACCTGAGGCGGAAATGAGGGAGAAATACCCTCATATGTTTACAGGTATGGAATTGAAATCGTAGTCGAGTTCTTTTTGAGATTTTTATGGAGACAATGCGAAGATCCTAAAACCCGAGCAGGGACTTAACCACAAAAAATTGAATGGATATGGGATTAATTGCAAATCTGCTTTTGTTTCAGGACCCAAAAAATTATTTGAGTAGTTCATTGCGTAGTCGTCGATAGATTTCCAATGAGTCCAAGAACGCGAAAATACGACTTCTGGAGCCTGGGTTACATCTATTTTAGCGGAAGGGGGTTCATGCCATATTCGGATTTGAACCCGGATCCGAATCCGGGTCCCAACTCATACACCAGCCCTCCTCCTTTGTGGAAACATCTCAAAAACGCCCAAACCCATTCCATCCCTCCCTCCTCCCTTCCTCCTCCCTTCTCCCTCACCGGAGCATCGCCGGAGCACCTCAGATCGATGATCCGTAGTCAAAATCATGTAGAGAAGGTCCGGGTCACCTTCGTGTGTGGTATATCTCGCGATCGGAGCACCAACCGCGAAGTTCTCTGTAGGAGGAGAAACCGAGGTAGCGAGATCTTAGAGATAAGATGTCTTGCACTCCCTCTTGCTGTCGGATTCCACGTGATTTTGAACCTATATATTTTGAACATTTATAAATCCTTAGGTGTTTTTATGCCTAGATTTATGTGAGTGTCGAAGCCACGCTTTGGTGTTGCAATGTCAACGGTATTCTCTGCCTGGAGGTCTCCTAAGATCGATTGTTGAATGAAATCGGTGGTTCATGTAAAGCTATATCATGGACTTATTTACAATTTAAATCACACCACATTCTTGCAAATTGACTGAAATGGCAGGTCAATGGTTTCCATTGTCCAAAACATGTTTAAACAAAGGAGACCAATGCCCTCAATGGAAGCAATATACTTTATCCAACCCTCCCTGGACAATGTGGTTATGTTTGTATCAGATATATCTAGAGGTTGCCCTCTTTATAGGAAGGCATATGTATTCTTTAGATCTGCAGTTCCCAATCAATCTTTGACACATATCAAAAGTGATATGAGTGTCCTACCACGAATAGGGGCTTTAAGCGAGATGAATTTGGAATGCCTTGTTATTGATAGTCATGCATTTTTTAAACTGACCATGAGAACATTAGAGGAGATTTTGCCAAAAATACTGAAAAGTCTAAGAACTATAATGCTTACTCGGATACGATGGTCAGATGCATTAATACTGTTTTTACGTCTTAAAGGGTATATAAATTGCAAACCGCCTGGGGTTCTTTGGGATATGTTTTTGATAAGGTAGGGGGTCGAGATGAACCACCCACTATGAAGTTTATGTAAATAGCATTTCACCAGATAGCAACCATAATCTACTATCAAATCTCAACGATGATAATTTGAAACAAGCTGGATGGGACGACCTTGCCAAGGAAAAGTTGTCCCTTCCACCCTTCACTGATATTAGCATATGTGAGTTGCGCATTAAACATTTTAGTGAGTTCTGAAACTCAACTGATTGTATTTAAACTGATATACTTGATAGATCTAAAGACACTTCTCTCATCTTCTTTAACCTCGAGATTAAACATTGTTAACATGAATCATGTAGTTGCATGGAGTCACTACCCGATGGTATAAAATTTGGGGTGCTTGTATTTTGGATCCTTATATTTAATCATTTATTTGGGTTAGATGGTCTAAGCTTACTGCAATCTGGTTTCATTCTATCGATGTTATACCAATCTCTAACATGTCTGCAGTTTTTACATATCTCTCTCTAATCATCCTATCAATGGTATATCATTATCTAATAATATTCAATTGATTTAGAAGGTTTGTACCAAATTCTATCCATATATTCCACAATGTCTCTAGTATCTATATGCTTCATGGATTATGATGACTCTCATACATTGTGAAATAACATGTAGATGGAGTAGGTGCTTCAAGGGATTGGGCATGCACCCTTGGAGGCTCGGGTAGAAGCTTAGATGATCGTGATCCCAATTGCTATTTTATCTGCGATGGTTGGGGGACATGTTGCTTGGCACACCGAGTTGGTAATCTGTCAGTGTTGACCTCGGCACTTACGTTCTATAGCCTAGTGCTCGAGCGCAGGTCAAGTATTCATGGTTGGTCGGCTAGTGTTTCGCTTGTCACTTAGAGTTAACGCTCGTATACAGACCAATGTAGGCCACATTGGTTGATATTTCGAGTGGTAATGCTAAGAGAGTAATTTTGATAAATGCGGTTAATGAAGTTGGGAATGGGATGTGAATCTCTTGTGTATAAGGAGGATTGGGTTAGTCGCGAAGATTCGTGGGTTGGAATCTAATTTGTGAATCGGAAGTACAATTTTGTAGTGGAGCTAAGTGGGCGTGTTGGGAAGTTAGTTAGGATGCAATGTACCCACCGCATACCTACGAAGGCACCCCAACCCTAAGGTACTCTTTTTGCCTTAGAGTCATAGTGTTAGGTGTCATCCAGACCAAGACCACATACTACCCACAAAGCTTGGTTACTTGTATTAATATCTAATAACCATAATAAAAATGTAATTCTTGTGAGATCAGTTATCCAATTATTTTCTTTTGCACACATTTAAATTATATCTTGATTGCTATTTGTATAGTTTTTCATATCGTATTGGGAAAATTTGCTCATAACGTACCTATGTGTGGATCCGCAGATTCTCAGCAGTGACTAGCTGGTGGTGCCATCTTTTGTGCAGCTTAACCCTTTTGTGGTACAATGGTCGGTAGTTCTCTTACTATTTTCTATAGTTAATTTCCTTTTCAGAGACATGGCATGTAATGTATAATTATGGATATTTATATTCATGCCTACATGTATATTTTTGTGGACATGGAAAGGGATAA
The DNA here is from genome assembly GCA_037367405.1 of Ottelia alismoides. NCBI lineage: Eukaryota > Viridiplantae > Streptophyta > Magnoliopsida > Alismatales > Hydrocharitaceae > Ottelia > Ottelia alismoides. The sequence goes on from JAZKJV010009316.1 coordinate 280,374, forward strand.
TGGAATGAAATGGAAATTAGTGTATGGAATGAATGAATGGAAATATAGGTTGTTGTTGTGATCAGGTCGAACGCAAAGTAAGGGAAATTTTATTATTCTAATGTATGTTGCTATTTTATAATGCTTTTGTGAATGTTAAATATTCAAATGTGGAATGCATGTGTGTGGATTGGTTTGTCAAGTACCCAGATCTTAGAGAGGGATGAAGGTGTCACACCTCATCACATGTATACTCTCTTGTTTATATTCATGTCTATACTTAGGGATATCTTACCCTAAGTATAGGGGGAGACGTGAAAAATTGTTGAGTTGTTCATTCCCACCTTCGACCCTCCCTGCCTTGTGTATAGTCTACTATACTTAGGATTATTTGATCCTAAGTATGGGGGGCGGTCGAATTCTCATTCTTTCGTTCATTATTCTTTAGTCGTTGTAGTATGGGCTCTTTTATACTTAGTATGAGTTGTGTCTTCTCTTCTCTCTTCGATCTATGAGGACATAGCTCCAGCTGACTATAGGGGGGTCATATGTACGGTGTATATACTTTAGGCATAACTCGTAGTTTCATTTTTTTTCAAATAAATATGGCTAAAATACAATTAAGAAAAAGTAAGATACACTTGTACAAACTACATTGAAAGCCTTTGTATATACCAATTAATAAATCAGGTAAAAATATTTTGCAAAATGTTTGAAAAATGGTTTGGAAAAATTATTTGAAAAATCTTTTGAAAACTATTTAGAAAATATTTTGTAAAATGTTTTCAACCTTTGTAAAAATATTTATTTGAAAAAATTCATTTTTTTGTTTAAATAAAATATTTTATAAAGCTATTTTTCCAATGTTTGGAAAATGGTTGCAAAAATAGTTTGAAAAATCTATATATATTGTTTGAAAAATCTTTACAAAATGTTTTTCAAATTTTGTAAAATGTTTGTACAAATTATTTGTCAAACTAGTTTGTAAAATAAAGTCTCAAAATGTTTGCAAAAATCTTTTCAAATAATTTTGAGAACTATGTACATAACTCGAACAAATATAGATTCTTTACACACTTTGTATATACACACCTTGTAAATTCCTATAACCCGATCTCAAAAATAAAAAGATGCACGCCCATGTAAATATCTGCACAGACTGCCTTTTCGTTCTAATAACCTTTTGTTTTTGAAAAATCCCTAAAATATTACAAAATCCAAAATCCTAAAAACATTTGCAAAACTTCTTCACAAATTGCATAAAAATCTGCAAAACTTTTTCAAAATTCCACCAAAACTTCAAAACTAGAAAATTACGTCACAAAAATATTTTTCTTGCATTGTTCATAACATTGGCATTTTTCAAAATAACCTAGACAATTGCACAAGTACAAATACAGTCTGAAAATTGGAGTTTGGAATAGAACTTAATACACTTAACTTCAGAGGAACCCATTGAGGACTAGAAGTAGAGAAGTTTTAGGTCTCCTTGACTTAATTCTTTAGGTTCCAAAAGACTATGTTCATGAGTCAATTCAATGTTCTTAAGTAGGACCCTTCCTATCATTCATAAGACTTTTGAGATAGTGACTTGACTTGAAAACTCATAGCTAGTACTTAACTCAACTCAAATGGATTGTTGAAGAATCTTGTAGTCTAAGTCGGGATGATGCAAGACCGCTTCATCAAAGATGGCTCAGGAACCATTCTTGGGGATTGTCGACACCGGTACTCTAACCCACTTCTTTCGATAACAATGATATCTAAATACTAGACACGGATTGAGATAATCCTTAGGATGAGGAATGGTCTACCAGTGTAACTTTTTCCAAGACCAAAATAATTACGTGGAACAAAAAGATACTATCTCCACTGAGGCACAAACAATAATGTAGAATCTGTACAAAATCAAAGAAAATATCGAAAGAAGCCTATACTAAAAATTCCATAAAAAATGAGCTTCAGAAAAAAGTCTGCTTCTTGGTGAAGAATTAGTTACACTGATCAATTTCACAAGGGAATGACGACTACACTGTTCCATTCCCACTTCTTTTTCCATTCTTCTAACTTCTCCCTCATTCGATTGTAAAGACCAAGAGCACTTGACCATAGAAGGGAATATCTGTCTCCATGAGGACGAGTTACAAGAAGAGTAGACGTCTTGATGTTTCAATGGTTTTGTCTGGGAAGAGATGAACAAATCGCACACATGGTTCTATCATTTCAAGTAGCAAGAGTATGCGACTGAGAGGATGGTTATGACCTGGCTGTGAATTGAACTGGATTATAGGAGTATGGAATCTAAGGGTTGTTATCTCACACTTCCCGACTTACATGTGATTTCGAACACACCGTTAATCCAAAGGCATTATCTAAGCTCCAACCTTTGACTTTATCAAAGACTAGTTTAATTGTCGACAATTATTCCAAGTTATTTCTTTTTCTTTTCCTCATCTTTATTTTTGCACTCATTGCGTAAGTGTTTGCTAAGGACTAGCAAATTCAAGTATAGGGGGTGATGAATCTCCATCTCACCACCTTCATCTTGGCCTTAAACCCTAGCAGAATGCATGTAAATATCATTATTTTTTACAAATTGGCATCCATTATTTACTGTATAATTATTGTAAAAATTACATTGTTTAAAGCCAAAATAAAAGAATAAAGAAACAAAAGAAAAAGAAACAAAATACCAAAAGCATCATATCACCTTAACCTTGAGACCAAGCCAAGAGTTAATTTGGTCGACAAAGAATAAAGTAGGGGGAGATTAGGGTCAAAGATACACTAAAAAAATCCATTTATTCAGTCATCGATAAAGCACTTTTGGATCCATTTTTTTCTTTATTATTTATATATCAAATCAATAAACTTTGTACATGAAAATTGTAGATAAAAATATATAGAAGAACACAAAATTGAGTTTACATAAAAATAATATACAGTGTTCATTTATACTATGAATAATATAAACACACGAAGGCATTCTAATTACTCAAAATGAGGCTACATTTTCAGCTAACTAAAATGATGAATCACAAATTCATCAAAGTCCAAATCTAATGAGGAGACAAAGGTGGAGGCACACTTAGATAAATTCAACAAGATTCTAATGGATGTGCTCACACTTAAGGAGAAGAACGAGAAAGGATAATCTCTCTCCAAGGAGGAGGATAAAATGTTGACTTCCTTTATTTCTCTTCTATATTTATACAGTCACATTGAGAAGATCTTGCTCTATAGCAAAGAGAGAATCACATTAGATGAGATATTGTTTCACTACTTTTTAATGAGTTTATCTAACACGACAATAAATGATGAAGGTCATGTGCTGACGATTGAGAACAAACATTAAAGATGGGGGAGATAAAATTTAGAAGCCGATCCAAGACATGTAATCGAATCAGATGCTTCTATTGTTATAAGGAGGGTCACAAGATTACTCATTTGTTGTAAACATAAGAAAGAGAAAGGGAAGAAGAAGGGTTGCAATTTAGGCTCAAGTGAAGAGCATTTCGCTGCACTCATTGTGGGAGACTGATGAACCTCCATTTCATCACCTTTATTCTAACATTTTGGCCTTAAAAACCCTAGCTAATGCATGTAAATAGCATTAATTTGTCTATAATAGTATTCATTATTTATTGTATTTATTGTATACAAAATAAGGTTTTTTAATGCCAAAATTATAGAATAAAGAGAAGAAAAGAAAAAAGAATAAAATATTGCAAATATTTTATGACCCTAACCCCGAGACCAAGTCCAGAATAGAATTGGTCAACAAGGAATAAAGTAGGGGGAGATAAGGGCCAAAAATACAATAAATACCTCATTTATTCATTCTTGATTTATGCATTTTGACACCCATTTTGTATCTAAGTATTTATTTATCAAATAAAGAAACTTTGTACATAAAAGTTGTAGATAATAATGTAAATAAAAATACAAAATTGAGTTTGTACAAAAATAATATACATGTATATTCTATACCTAGAATAAAAAGCTAGAAACCAAACTTCACAGACCCATATCTTCCAAATAAAAACTCAAAACATAGCAAAATCACCTCTAATTGTATATAACTTTTCATGAGCTATTTAGTGGTGGTGGTTTTATATTTTTTGGAGTTACTGTGCAAAAGATAGGTTTTGGGCCCCTATTATACATAATATCGATTAAAATATTCAATTTATTCATTACTTATTACTTTTACAAATTCATATTTTTATAATTTTGTAGACATTATCTATAATATAGGTGTACATCAAAATCAAAAAAAGCTAACAAGAAAATGAAAAAATAAAATAAAGTTATATAAAAACATAGATGAAACACCTATATGTATATAAATAAAAGGGAACTATATTCTCTAATTATTTTATTCTTTCATATTTTTATAATATTATCAATATCATATATATTCTATTAAAAATACAAAACAAAAATAAAAACTCATTAAAATACATTAAAATAAAAAGAATTATACAAAACATAGGCAAAATACCTATACTTATACATATACAATTCATATACCTATTTATTTAAATGTGCAAATAAAATCATAAAAATCAAATAAAAATATATTTATACTCATAAAAATAAGTTATAAATATATAAAATAAGAAAAGAAAACAATAAAATAATATATACAAAGTAAAAATAAAATACACAAAACATAGGTAAATATACCTGTAAATACACTAATAAAAATTAATTACTAATAAATAAAGTCAAAAAATTAAATAAAAAGCATATTAAAAAACTACATAAAATAATAAACATTTTTTATTTCATATTTGAAAATAATAAAATCATTTACTATTTTAAATTAATTATTTTCAAATAAAACCTTCTGTTTTGTCCTTTAGCGGCCGACGTGGACCAATCCGCGCGAGGCCTTCATGGACCTCTGGTCAACTGTCCCATCTGCTGCTCTGAGTTATCAGACCTGTTGAATCCCTGGTTTTCTTGCATTTTTCATGGGCGTCTCCTCCATCGATCTCACTTATTTCCTTCACAAGAATTGTTCCTGGCACTTTGTACATACACGCCAACACCTTGGATCGATTGTACATACACCAGATCAATCGTTAATAGCCGGTTAATAAGGGTGCCCAGAAATGTTTATAAATAACCTAGCTCCTCCTCCTTCACAAATTTGGTCAATTCTACCCTTCTCCCTTCCTCGTATTCGGTCCTAGGAGCTTCCTTGTGACAGGAGGGATCTCTTGGCACCTTGAATCGATCGGAGGAGGTGGGAGCTGCACCCACGACGGAGCTCCGGTGACACCACGCTCCCTGGTTCCCACCAGGTATTAGAGCCCCTTTTACTGCTTTATTAGGTAGATTTTTATTCCAGCATTTTTTCCCGTATTTAGTTTAGTTTTTAGCCCAGTAGTTAGACGTGAATCGATTGAGTCGTAGAGATCCGGCGACGACTCCTGAATGTTCCAGTCATTCTCCGACCCTTGTACCGCCCCCATATCGTTCCTTATCGCATTCTCCATCTCCCTCACGCTCCAGATCAACCAGAGCCCACGTGGCTTCGCGAATCGAGGTTCATCTCCGCCGCTCGTCGGAACCTCATCGCCCCTCTTCATTTTTTTGCGTAAAAGCTTCAAACCCCTGGTCGAGGGTGAAGCCCTCGAGCCGCTTGTTCTTCCTGTGCAGGTCTGGACTCAAACGAAGCCCTTTTGGGCTTGATTTAACCCGAGAAGCGGTTCGTGGAGGTATTCCCCTTCCTCAAGCTTGCCTGATCGATTGGGACCTCCAGGAGCCAAGAAAAGGCCATCAGTAGACGCAGGGATCTTCCAGGAATGTGCAGAGACCTTCGGAGGCGACGGAGAAGGCCAGAGGCACTGGCCATTCACGATCTAAGCTCGCCGCGCATGTGCTTCATCCCTGTTCTTCCACCTTGCTCCATCACCGTCCGATCAAGATGGAGATCCCAGGCGTAGCAGCAGCCGTCGGATGCCAAGCACCAGAGCTGTCAGATCTCAGCAGGAGATCTAATCGTGTGTCCGATCGCGAACCGATATCGAGCGTTGGACAGATGCCACATGGATAAGTGGCTTCATCATCACCGTCCGCCAGCGCCTAATAGGGGTAATTTACACCTTTAGCCCCTGCCTTTTTATACTTATCATTTAATCTCGTAAATATTGTGTAATGTTTAAAATAAAGTGGATATTTTGTAAAAAAACCCCTAGGTTTCTTGTATTTACATTTAGGTCCAATCCACGTCTGCTCACGTGCGGTTCCACGTGGGTTTAGAAAAATAACACTAGAATCCCTGTATGTATTTGTATTTCGTAAAGGTCCACTAAAAAAAATTTACAATGTTATATTTTTGTGAATTTTACACACGGACCCTTGTACTTTCTGGAATTGCGTTTTGGTCCCTGTGTGTGTGAGTCACGTGTAGTCCCACGTGATAGGTAAAATTGCAAGGGTCCCCTGGAGGGTTTTGAAATGTGTATTTGGTCCTGAAACTTCGTGTTAACATTCAAAAGTTCTGGTAAATTTGCACAGAATCCCCTGGGCTTTATTTTATTTGCAAAAATACCCTGCTAGTGTTGGAATTTTCTTTTTGCTTTCCCTATTTATTGCACGCATCTATAAAATTCCAAAAATCACCAAAAATATATCATAGGTTCCTGTTGCATTATATTATCTTATCATATTTTTATTTTGCATTTTATTGCATTTTCATATTAATAAAAATTCAAAAACATGCATTTTTGCTAATGTTTGTATTATAAAATCCTAAAAAATATAAAAACTTCTTGAAAAAATCCAAAAGAATATATTCTGTGTCTTTTAGTGTGTTTGATCTTCTACCCAAAAATCACTAAAAAATATAAAACAAAACTCCTAAAAATTAAAAAACCCCAAAAACTTTCATATAAATATTAAAAATCCCAGAAAAATCATAAAATGCAATATATGTTTCTGAATTTTATGTATTTTATTATCTTTGTTTTAAAATTAATTTAAGTAATTTTTGACACTATTTGATATTTTTCATCCTCATTTTAATTTCGGCCAGCAATTTGTTTCACTGTTTACTCGTATTTTTTACTTTAAAAATACCAAAAAAGTAGGAAAAATCTAGAAAAATTACGAAAATATTAGAAAATTATAAAAATCACAAAAATATTTTATTTACTTTAGTTTGAGTATTTTTCCTATTTTCATCTCTCTCTTATCTCTCTTTTATTATATATTCTATATGGCTTTATATCTTATTTAAAAAAGAAAATATAAACACATAAAATATAAAACAAAAAAATTAAATTAAAAATCAAATAAAAATTATAAAACCAAAAATCAAATAAAAATATAAAATATAAAAAAACCCAGAAAAAGACTTGTGTGCATACATGACTAGCTTGTATATGAATAATTGTAGGCTACCAGTTTTTGCTCTTTGTGGTTCGACCTCTACATACTTACGCACTATGCATCATTATGGTAGAGTTAATAAATTTTAATTCACATTTTTGGGACTTAATTGCTTTATTCTGATTGTGGGTTACGTGTTGAATGATTGGGATTTATTGAGCGGTCATCGCATCGACTATTGATCCGCCTTGTGGATTAATACGACCCTTAATTTTCTCACTCATCAAATGGCGCCTTTGCCGGGGAACAATGAGTGTAGCTTACTTTAGTTTGTCATGTTGTAGATACTTGCATGATCTTTTGCTAATATTCATGAATTGCCTGTAAATATTTTTTGCTATTGTTTATATTCTGTGATTATTTGTGCTAATACCCTTTTTCTTGCAACTTTGATGCGAGGGTCCGCCATGCGAGGACGGTCTTCTAGGAGGCCGGTGCAGCCATGAATGAAGGAGGGTCATGCCTATTTGACCAGCTGGAGCAAGCACCAAGGAAGCAAGAAGAAGGCTTAGCTAGTTTAAAAAAATGTAATTTTATGAGAGAGAGAGAGAGAGACAATTTTGGCATGTAATAATATGGACTCTACTCTTCACAACGAGGTCCAATGCCCGGTTGTCTATTCACCTGGGGGCCTCGTCATAGCTTTTTCATGTTTTCCCGCTTTCTTTTCTTTGTTTCCCGTGATTTTGAGCTTTCCGCCTTTTCTTTATTTTGTTTTGTGTGCATGGAGCCCCTAGACTTAGGTTGCTTGACTCGGTAGCTAGGTCCACACATTAATAAGAATGCTTGTTTCTATAGTCCCTTATGTATGTATTTAGTCGAACTTAATTGGTACTTTACGATTAATAGCAGCTAATGTTTAGGGCGATTTTGTCGCTTGCACACCGTCATGTAGTTAGGTTTAAAAATTCTATTCTGCATACCGCATGGAGAGAGCTGGGATGCACTGTAAGTCTTCTAACTCAGCATGCATCATTCGGTTCAATGGTGAGATTTCCATCATGGAACCAACTTGCACGGCTTTTCCGCTATCTCCCTCTGATTTTGAGCTCCTAGATATAAATGAGAATCTACAAAAATGAAAAGTAAAAACCCAAAAAAACTAAAACAAGGGGACTACTAAATAAATTTTGACCTTAATTAAAACTTGTAACGGACTATCATTGTACCAGATTCATAAAGCCCTCATTGTTTTCTGGTACCTTCGGAGGGGGACCAATACCCCACTTCCATGAGCGAGGCACGTCCAAGGAATAGAGAGAAAATCTCAGTCTGCAACTGCCTTGTGTATCGCTTGGATTTCTGAAGTATTGGCGCTTCTATCATACGTGACCGAGTAGGGCCTTGTCAACGATGGTGTTCCTGCCTTGTGTGGAACATCGACATGGTCTGAAGTACTGAGCATAGGCCACACCTTCACGAGGGTGTCTATCTCATCGGTTTGCGTCCGAGTAGGTTCTTGCACGCTCACGGGTGATTCCGTACCGAGCGAGAATCGAAGTATTGGTTTCGCCTATCGGCTTCCCCTCTCTATTTCTTTGGCTGAGTAGGGATCCAGGAAGGGTTACAAGGACCTCAAAAAGCACAAACTACAGGTTACAAAGGAGGATGACAAGTACGAGATTCTTTTCTGGCAGTACTCTCTCTCCTATAGGGTTAGCGTGGTAAGGACTTGTTAAAAGATATGTCTGAAATAACAACTCTAAAACTAAAAAGATAATAAGTAGTCGAACCTTCACGGCTCCACATGGCGTGAGTTGGTGAACCTGATTTTGTATTGCGTTTGTAAGGATCTAGATTAAGGTTCAAAGATCAAGTCTCGCGCCTTTGCACAACATTTGTTGTATTATTCTCCTTTGACCCCCGCTCAGTCGAGCCTTTCTACTGTTTTGCACTCCTTTCTATTCCTCGTTGACCATCGTATCCTTCTTCCAACATACAATCCTCCTTTTGCTTCACGAAGTCGATCCATGGATGGTTTCCGTCGGGACCCGCTAACACCCACATCAATTCCATAGACTCAACTTCGCCAATAAATTATAGGCGATTCCCAAGAACCTGACCCGGACTTTGCGGATCGATCTCTAGACTCCTCATCTTCTACCTTTCTTTTGACCACCCAATAAACTGGGATCACTTTTGTTCCACTTTCGCCATTGTGAATGGAAGTTGATCACAGTCCATATCCTTTTCCGTTCATAACATTCTGGGATTGACCTTGATTCCATATCCATCATGACAGCTGAATAAGATTGCAAGTGGTCTGATTAGGATGCTCTCATTCTGTAGATAGAAGACAGACCAAGCCCTATATTCCAATCCGGAATTCATTTCGTCAGACTTAGACCCTGACATGGCTCCTCAAGGAAAGGGCAAGGGTCAGTAGCCACCCCAGTCAGAGCAAGGACAGATGCCTGATCAGAATCAGGTTAATGCACAACTGTTGGCATCCATCCAAGCTATCCAACAACAGCTAACAGAGCAGGCCATAGCACAGACTGCTTTCCAGGAGATGCTGAATGATGTAATGAATAGACCCGAGGGAGTAGGAGGATGACGGGGAGGTGGTAATCCTCCGGATGATGAGGAAGAGCCGGAACAAGGGAGACCCAAACCTACACTGAAGGAGACCTATAATCCTGGAGATATCCAGATGACTGAGTGGAGCCTCATTCCACCAGTGCATGCTCACTTTGAGCTGAAGCCCCAGTTCCTCGCTCTTCTTCCATCTTTCCATGGAAACACTAGTGAAGTGCCATATATCCACCTGCAGCAGTTCTCACGCATCTGCCATACTACTCACTACCCCAACGTCCCTTTGGACGTAGTCAAAATGATGGCATTCCCCTTCAGCCTACAAGACAAGGCCCTTTATTGGGTTAACCATCTGGGGAAGGTTGTGACAACCTGGGAGGAACTGAAGTCGGCTTTCTTGCACAAGTTTTACCCTCTCGTTCGGCTCAACCAGATGCGAGCATGTATCGGCAATTTCTCTCAGGGAGTGCACGAATCCATACATGAAGCGTGGGAGAGGTTTACAGATCTGCAGGAGAAATGCCCTCATCACGAGATTTCGAAGACCAACCTGGTCCAACATTTCTTTGGGGGCCTAAACATCGAAAGCCAAAGGCCCGTTGATACGGCGTGTGGGGGCTCACATTTCAATAAGGATGAAGACGTAGTCTGGAAGATATTTGAAGAAATGGCCGAAGGAGAGGCCGCCCTCTCTTCATCAAAAGCATACCAAAAGTAGCCCCAGATCCTCCAGAAACAAGTGCACATGGCAGGGTCCCGCGAGGTGGAGAGAGAGATAAGAGCCCCAACCACAACATCATCGAGGGCCATCTCTTGAAGGTTGATATCGAGAAACGAGTCACAGGACTTAGAAAAACTTGCTGTGATCGAGAGAGGACTCAAAACCTTGACAAACTAGATCAGATCACCAAGCAGTTAGAACTGCTGGTGGGCACCATCAACTTTGTTCAGTCGGCAACACCATCATAAGCTCCAGCTGAGAATAAGGACGATCTACGACCGTCGCATCAGCATCAGCCGAGCCAGCAGCCACAGGCAGTCCAGCACATATACTACGTGCAGACGTCTGACCAGGGTCAGCCGCAACAGCAGATGGTTGTGTACCAACCAGATTTTGTAATAGGATCCGATCTAGTCTTCCCACCACCACCCCTGATTCAAGAAGTCAACGTGGTTTGGAGCAATGAATCACAGCTGACCCGTCCCATGGGACAACCTCAGGATCAGTTACCAGCCAACTGGCAATACCACCAACCTCAGGGTGGTCGATTTGAGCAGTCCTCACAGCCGCCCTCACAGTATCAATAGCCTCCCTCATATGCAAATCAATGGAGGCAGAATCAGCATTATCAGCAGCCACAGTACCGCCAACCACAGCCTTTCCATCAGTATGCGGCTGCTCCACCTCAGTATTACCAACAGTATCGCCCTTCCTCTTACCAGCAACTTTAGCTTCCTGCACCACCCCAACACCACCACCAACAGTCTCAGCACCAACACATGCAGCAACACCGTGGTCTGCACGTTGAATCTACTGAGGCAAATCCTTTGAACCCGACCATGGATTGCTTGGCCCAACTCATCAAAGGGCTAGCATATATGACCAAGAGGCTCGACGATCTGACCGCCACCAAGACCACCATCCCAGCTCAGGTCGAGGCCAACCTCAATAGCTTTAAAAAGAAAGAGCAAGTAGAATGTGATGTCCTGTCTATGTCTGTAGAGTCAGAAAATGATAATATTGTTTGTTCTAATGCTATCACTCTCAGGAGCGGTAGGTCCTTGCCTCTGCCTGCTATCAAGAATGGGGAGAATAAAGAACCAGGTGAATCATCATCTTCTGCATCAGCCGTGCCAGCTACAAGGACGGGTGAGGAGGAAGAAGAAGGAGAAGCCATTCCAATAGTCATGCGACACCAGCACCCTTAGTGAAAACTACAAAAAAAATCAGCAAAACCAAAAAGAACAAAAAGAATTTTGTAGCCGAAGCAAAGCCGCGCCATCCTCGGAGGAGCAACCATCTATAGCCGATCCCTCGCCAGCCGACGGAGCAGACGCCCTACTTTTTGCTCGCCCATCAACACCATTATCTCAAGACCCAGTGTGTACTCCTTTTTTAGTCTGGAAGTACAACAGTTTGTGGGCGATAGTTCTGATGTAAATAAGAACTCTACTCTGCCTATCAGTGATGTAAATATTCCTTTTCCTAATGCAATAGAAAAATCCAAACAAATGCAAAAAGAAAAAGTGCATTGTCTGATCCTGGAGTTGTGGAAATAATAGATAACTTAACCGTTAGGATTCCCTTATTGAAGGCCATGGAATATATGGCAGCTGTGAAGAAAGGTTTGAAAGAAGCATGTACAGACAAGCGTCGACCAGCACGCAAGAACAAACACAATCAGTTCGAGAGGCACGTGCTTTGCATTGCCACTGTTGTGGCTATCAGCAATCTCCCTCAGAAGAAACAAGACAAAGGAGCACCTCTTATCAGTTGTGAGATATTTGATCAAGTCTTCTTGACAGCGGATCTTCTATCAACCTTTTTCCCTCGTCCCTAATGCAAGAATTTGGGCTAGGTCCACTCAAGCCAACACAGATGATCCTTCAGTTCGCTGACCGATCCACCAAGCGACCAAGAGGTCTGATGGAAGACGTTGTTGTGAAGGTACAGGAGATGCAATTCCCTGTTGATTTCGTGGTCATCGATATGGACTCACCCGCACCCTTACTCCAAACCGCTATCATCCTTGGCCGACCATTCTTGCGTACCTCAGGTGCCATGGTTGACTACGGGTTCGACAATATCACTTTCCGCTCGGACAACAAGCACATCACTATAGACATGATCAGAGAGCCGCATGCCACGACTGGCGAGAGCCATGCAATATCAGAAGCAGACTGTGACTTTATTGCAGAGAGCAGGGACTCATCACTTTCATTGAATGATTCATGGACTCGAGAAATCCTCACTCTCGAGGAGGACTTGGAAAGCATAGTTGACCTATGCTCTGATGATTCTTGGGAGACAGACTCTCAGATGCTGGCGTAACTATGTGATTTCGAGAATTCACTCCAGCCCAAACATAATGAGCCTAGTACAGAACTATTCGACACATCATCAAGATCTCAACATAATACTGAGGATGATAGCTCCATCAATGAAGTGCATCCCACCACCAGTATAGTGTCTGAAGTGACCAACAAGTTGGACAGATCAGGGCAAGGACTCAAGCCACTTCCTGCAGGACTGAAGTATGCCTTCCTTGCGGGTGAAGAACACATGTATCCGGTCATCATCAGCAGCAGGTTGAACCTGGATCAGGAATCTTGACTTCTCGAGGTTCTAGAAAATAACCACAAGGCACTTGGTTGGTGCGTATCAGATCTCCGTTGGATAAATCCAGCTTTGTGTTCACACCACATTTATCTGGAAGAAGATGCCAAATCATCCTGCGAATTCCAAAGAAGGCTAAATCCAAACCTCCGAGACATCGTCATGAAAGAGATCACGAAATGGTGTGATGCAGGCTTCATATATCCCATCTCCAATTCGAAATGGGTAAGCCCACTGCATGTAGTTCCAAAGAAATCAGGGTTGACCGTGGTTACCAATGACAAAGGAGAGGAAATATCTACTCGGGTACCAACATCATGGCAGGTGTGTGTTGACTACCACCGTCTTAATGCACCAACTAAGAAGGACCACTTCCCCTTGCCATTCATTGATCAAGTTTTAAAAAGACTAGCAGGCAAGGAGTTCTTCTGCTTTTTGGATGGGTATTCCGGGTACAGGTGGCAATCACTCCCGACGATCAAGAGAAGACTACCTTCACTTGCCTGTTTGGCACCTACGCCTTCAGGAGAATGCCCTTTGGATTATGCAACACACCTGCGACATTCCAGAGATGCATGCTAGCAGTTTTCGCCGAGATGTTAGGCAGTTTTCTCGAGGTGTTCATGGACGACTTCTCAGTCTATGGTGACAGTTTTGATTCTTATCTTGGGCACCTAGACAGAGTGCTTCAGAAATATCGTGAAGTCAATTTAGTGCTTTCATGGGAAAAGAGCAACTTCATGGTCACCAAAGAAATTGTGCTGGGTCATGTCGTTTCCAAACGTGGCATGGAAGTCAACTCGGCAAAGGTAGATGTTATTGCCAATGTAGAGCCACCTTAGTCAGTCAAAAATGTAAGGTCCTTCCTGAGGCATGTGGGATTTTACAGACGATTCATCAAAGATTTTAGCCGCATCGTCCGACCTTTAACAGAGCTTTTATGCAAGGATACTAAGTTCAATGTCGATCATCAGGTTCTCCTTGCTTTCAATCAACTAAAGGAGCTTATCACTCAAGCTCCAGTCTTACAACCGCCAGATTGGTCTCTCCCTTTTGAGATCATGACTGATGCGTCAGACTTCGCAGTCGGGGCTGTTCTGGGACAGAGAAAAGAAAAAGTGCCCTATGCCATTCACTACGCTAGCAAGACATTAGATGAGGTGCAAAGAAATTACACTGTGATAGAAAAAGAGTTGCTGGCTATGGTTTTCGCCCTGAAAAAGTTCAGATCCTATTTTCTTGGATCAAAAGTTACCATTTTTACAGACCACTCTGCTATCCGGTACCTACAGTAGAAGAAGGATGCCAAGCCAAGACTGATTAGATGTATCCTTCTTCTCCAGGAATTTGATTTGAAAATCAAGGACAAGCCTGGAGTCCAGAATGTGGTAGCAGACCATCTCTCCAGAACTGAGCAGCAAGAGCCTCCACTGAACAATGCACCTATCACAGAAACCTTTCCAGATGAGTTAATTTTAGCAGTGGATTCCCTCCCTTGGTATGTTGATATAGTCAATTACCTCGCCTTGGGGGTAATACCATCGGATTAGATGAAAATCAGAAGAATAAATTCATGTCGACCATCCGTTTTTATCAATGGAAAGATCCTCTCTTATTCAGGGAAGGAGCGGATTGCATTTGGCACTTGTGCATACCTCAGGAGGAGCATTATAGTGTCCTCGAGCACTATCACTCGCTCGAATCTGGTTGACATCACTCTGGAGACCGTACGACAGCTAAAGTACTTCAGTGTGGCTTCCGGTGGCCCACATTATTCAAGGATGCAATAGTATTTGTCAAACGATGCATTGACTGTCAGAGATTGAAGGGTACACTCCCTGCAAAAGATTCGATGCCGCTAAAGATCATTCAGATAACAAATATTTTTGATGCATGGGGCATTGATTTCATGGGGCCTTTCCCTAACAGTCAGGGTTTTGAGCACATCCTTCTTGCCATAAATTACGTAAGTCGTTGGGTTGAAGCTATTCCTGCTCGAGCCGCTGACAGCCGGACATTGTGCCGATTCTTGAGAGATAACATCATTGCGCGGTTTGGGGTTCCGAAGATTCTCATATCAGATGGGGGTAGCCATTTCATTAACAAAGAGGTCAAGAAATTAATGAAGGAATACGACATCGACCATCGAGTCGCATCCCCTTATCATTCTCAGACCAATGGCAAGGTCGAATTGTCGAACAGAGAAATCAAGACGATCCTTCAGAAATTTGTAAGGCCAGACAGAAAGAACTGATCTCAACTCTTGGACTCAGTCCTATGGGCTTATAGAACCGCCTACAAGTCTCCCTTGGGCATGCCGCCCTATCGTCTTGTATATGGGAAGCCGTGCCATCTACCCGTCGAATTAATTCACAAGTCTTTATGGGCAATTAACATGTGCAATTTGGACTCCCGGAAAAGTGGTCAGAAAAGAAAAGATGATCTGAACAGACTCTTTTCCGAGACTATGCATACGCTAACACATCGATGTACAAGGAAAAGGTGAAACGCTGACATGACCGACACATCAGATGAAAGACCTTTGAATTTGGATAGAAGGTGTGGTTATTTGATACAAAGTTACGGATCTTCCTGGGCAAACTAAAGAGTAAGTGGACAGGGCCATTCCGAGTTCGTGAAATGCGTGACAATGGAAGTATTGCCATATCAGAATTGTCTCCTGATGCACAACCATTCGTCGTCAACGGTCAACTCCTGAAGCCTTACCTCGATCCTGATACATTCTTGGCCGTTGTCGACTCCATCCAGCTTCTACACTTTGATGAGATATCCACCACATTGTCAGCATCAGAAGATTCAGACGCCGCACCTCAAAAACTATTCATCTGATTTCTTCTTTTCTTCTTTTCTTCTTTTCCTTCTCTATTTTCTTTTTCTATCAAAAAAGGGGGTGTGTACCCCGAGTTTCTCTATTCTTTGATCCTCTCCATTATCTCCTCTTCTTGTCTATACTTAGGAATATCTTACCCTAAGTATAGGGGGAGACAATCTGAGTACGATCTGTTTATTCCTACCCTTGACCCTCCCTGCTTTGTGTACAGTCTGCTATACTTAGGATTATTTGATCCTAAGTATAGGGGGGACGGTCAATTTCTCATACGTTCATTCTTTCTTATATTTATTTATTTATTCATTTGTTAAACTTGTCTATACTCAGTACGAGTTATGTCTTCTCTTTCTTCTCCGATCTATGAGGACATAGCTCAAGCTAAGTATAGGGGGGTCGTATATACTATGTATATACTATAAGCCATAACTCGTACTGTAAATAAAAATACTACCTGGAGCTAAAAATAATGTTAAAAGTATTTCTATTACGATAATAAAAGATGATTGTGAGCTCCTCAGACTCTTTCTGTCCGTACTGATTAATAAATCAGAAAAAAAACGCTTTGTGCAAAATGCTCTCCTTGTGAAGAAATCTTTTGAAAATTGTTTGAAAATTATTTTGTAAAAAGGGTTCAACCTTTGTAAATAGTTTTGGTTGCAAAATTTATTTTCTTTGAATGAAATAAAAATGTTTGAAAAGCGGTTTGCAAATGGTTGTAAAATTATTTTGAAAAATCTATCTATACTGTTCGAAAACCCTTGCAAAATGATTTTCAAATACGTGTACATGTTTGTAAAAATATTTTGTACTATAGTCTTTAAAATCTTTTGAAAATGATTCTCAAATAAGTCTGAGGAGTATACACAAAAATTTCTCATGCAAAAATAAGCAATAATTCCAAATAAAACTTGTAAGAGCCTGAACCATTTTGTACGTAAAATGTAGTTTTTTGTATATACTAATTAATAAATCAGGTTAAATATCTTTGACAAATGATTTGAAAAATGGTGTGAACCGTTTGGAAAACTTTTTGTGAAATGTTTTCAACCTGTGTAAAATCGCTTTGTTTGTAAAATTCTCTTCTTTGTGTGAAATACATGATTTGAAAACCTATGTGCAAACGGTTTGAAAAATGTTTGTAAAAACTATTGTGGAAAATGTATATACATAGTGTGACAAATATTTGCAAAATGACTTTCAGATGTTTGTAAATGCTTGCAAAAATTATTGTGTACTATAGTTTTGAAAATGTTTTCAAATAAAAAAACTGGACATATCTATAAAGCCGTTAAATAGAAAGTCTTTATCAATTGTATATATATATGTACCTAGAACAAACAGGTTAACACTTGCAAATCCCTTAAAATTTTTAATTCTTGTAAATAAATAAGTACGCCTGTGTAAATAGTTGTACATATGTTATTCTTGGAATACCAAATTCTTTCTACAAAAAAAAATGTGTGTAAAGTTTTTCTCTTTATTTTCAAATTCTTTATTCTTTGCATCATTGCATAGCATGTGCATATCATTCATATTCTTTTTGAGTGAGCTTGATGATTGAAATAGTCCAATAAAGTCTAAAATTGGAGCTTGGCTGGACCTTACTGCACCTAACTGCACTGGAACCTTATGGGAACTAGGTTTAAGGTACTTCAGGTCTTTCAGGCTTAATTCTTTGAGAATTCAGGGCTGGATTCAAGTCACCTCAACTGACTAAATAGAACTTTTCGAGACACACACGCATGATTCTTGTCGACCGTGACCTAACTTGGACACTTGCACCTTTCACTTGGCTCAACTCAGTTGGAGTGGTGAGGGGGTTGGATTTGCCAGTCTGAGACGCACACGGGTGGAAACATTCGTCCTCGTCTAGGGAGGGAAGTGCACCCCAACCTGGTCCAGTTTCAATGAAGTCGAATGATAGGAGAGTGTGGGTTGCAATAAAGCTTCAAAAGAGGGATAGTCTTCTGGCTCAAGAGGAAAAAGTCCTATGTAAATGCTGCTGTGAATAGTATTTCAAAAAAAACTCCAAAAAAGTGGACAAGCTTGAAAATAAAAATAAAAGTGTCTGCCGGAGTATGTATATGTGTTGTATAGAAAAAAGCAAGCTTGAGCATCAAAGTTATACCATGTGAGCCTGCAGTTGGATGACTTGACTACACTGGTCTTGCATCCCAGGATAGGTAGCTACACTGGATACCATCCATTCTCTTCTTCCCCTCCTCCTCTTGAGTTGGATGCCACTTGAACTTAGAAGGGAATACCCCACTCCTCGACGACAGAGGGCTAGATTGGTGAATCATTGGGTTGTCATTCTGGAGAAGTTAGTTCCTTTGTCATTTCAGTTGGGGAGAGCCACTATCACTTACACTGTACAAGTCAGCTTCATAGTCATAAGGGTTTGCGTATGATGTAGGCCAGTTCTGACAAGGCTATTGAGGTGGTTGAACCGAGTTCTGTGACTCTCGAAGGTTGTTGTGTTTTAAAGTTGGTTCCTGACCAGGTTCTACACACATACACACTCAAGGTCTAACATAAGCTCCAAATTCTGATTTTGTAAGGACAGATATTGCACTGAAAGCAATCCTATTCACTGTCTTTTTCAATCTTCTTTTCTTTTCTTCTTTTTCTTTGTTCTTTTTTGTACATATTGCATAAGTATTTGCTAGGGACTAGCAAAGGCATTTATGGGGGGTGATGAATATCCATTCATCACCTTTATTCTATCATTTTGGCCTTAAAAACCCTAGCTAATGCATGTAAATAGCATTAATTTGTCTATAATAGCATTCATTATTTATTGTATTTATTGTATACAAAATAAGGTTTTTAATGCCAAAATTATAGAATAAAGAGAAGAAAACAAAAAGGAATAAAATATTGCAAATATTTTATGACCCCAACCCAATTGGTCGATAAGGAATAAAGTAGGGGAAGATAAGGGCAAAAACTACAATAAATACCTCATTTATTCATTCTTAATTTATGCATTTTTGATACCTGTTTTGTATCTAAGTATTTATTCATCAAATAAAGAAACTTTGTACATAAAAGGTGTAGATAATTATGTAAATAAAAATACAAAATTGAGTTTGTACAAAAATAATATACAATGTACATTCTATACCAAGAATAAAAAGCTAGAAACCAAACTTCACAAACACATATCTTCCAAATAAAAATCAAAACATAGCAAAATCACCTCTAATTGTATATAACTTTTCATGAGCTATTTAATGGTGGGGGTTTTATATTTTTTGGAGTTACTGTGCAAAAGATAGGTTTTGGGCCCCTATTGTACATAATACCGATTAAAATATTCAATTTATTCATAACTTATTATTTTTACAAATTCATATTTCTATAATTTTGTAAATATTATCTATAATATATGTGTACACCAAATCAAAATAAAAGTAACAAGAAAATGAAAAAAATAAAATAAAGTTATCTAAAAACATATATGAAACACCTATATGTATATAAATAAAAGGGAACTATATTCTCTAATTATTTTAATCTTTTCTTAGAATATTGTCAATATCATATATAGTCTATTAAAAATACAAAATAAAAATAAAAACTCATTAAAATACAGTAAAATAAAAAGAAGTATACAAAACATAGGCAAAATACTTATACCTATACCTTTACAATTCATATACCTATTTATTTAAAAGTGCTAATAAACTCATAAAAATCAAATAAAAATATATTTATACTCACAAAAAAAAGTTATAAGTTATAAAATAAGAAAATAAAATAATAGAATAATATATACAACGTAAAATAAAAATACATAAAACATTGGTAAATATACATGTAAATACACTAATAAAAATTAATTACTAATAAATAAAGTCAAAAAATAAATAAAAATCATATTAAAATACTACATAAAATAATAAACATTTTCTTTTTTATACTCGAAAAATAATAAAATCATTTACTCTTTTTAATTAAGTATTTTCGAATAAAACCTTCTGTTTTGTCCTTTAGCGGCCGACGTGGACCAATCTGCACACAGCCTTCGTGGACCTCTGGTCAACTTTCCCATCTGCTTCTCTGAGTCATCAGACCTATTGAATCCCTAATTTTCTTGCATTTTTCATGGATGTCTCCTCCATCGATCGCACTTGCTTCCTTCAGAAGAATTGTTCCTGGCACTTTGTACATACACGCCAACACCTTGGATCGATTGTACATACACCAGATCAATCGTTAATCGCCGGTTAATAAGGGTGCCCAGAAATGTTTATAAATAACCCAGCTCCTCCTCCTTCGCAAATCTGGTCAATTCTGCCCTTCTCCCTGACGAGCCGCAAAATCGGCCCTTTAATAATGCTAAATTAGCACTTGGAAATGTCGGTGCAGTCGGGCCGATTTTGGTCGTCAAAGAGATCCTCTCATTTAAAGATATGCGATAATAAATCAAAATGAGGTGATCGTTATTTATTTTACTTGGCAAAGAACCAAGGTCGAACTCAGGGACACGAGCCTCTCTCGTATTGATCGGATTTAAGTTTGTTTAACTAAGCGTAGAATTAAAGCATATAGGTCAAATCATGCATGTAGACAATAACAAGACAATGCATTACAATAAACATGCATTTTTTTTATCAATTTTTATAATGCAAATAAATGAACATGCAAAGCGAATGTTATGCCCAAAAATAATAATCACTTGAGCCATAGAAAAAAATGCAAGTTAAACTGAGTTAACATTAAGAGCCTTCTACCCTCATTAAGCAAGTGGGCATGATAAATGAAGAAATCAAGACACTTAGATAATAAAATAATACATCACGGTTCATAATGTCAAATCTGAAATTTAACCATGCCATAATGAAGAGGACTAGAAGAGCTTCAAAATGAAACTGAAATCAACTCGATTGAAGCTATGTAGCTCAAGATACGCATGAAAGAAAGCAGGGGCATAAATACAATAAAAACAAACAAAGATAACTACAAATAGGTCCCTGAAAGGGACTAAAGTGTAAAATAAAAATTACGATGCCTTCCCTGTAAAAAACCCACACGCACAGGGGTATTTTTGCAATTATTAAAACCCGCGAGGGCATAATTGCGAATTACCCCAGTGCACGTGGAAAGCAGGTGCTCCAGGGACCTATCTGCAAATTGGAGAAGCCGGCGGGGTGTCTCTGCAAATTGCCCAGAAGGCGCGCGCCATGCACGTGCCTTCCAGGCTCGGACGTCGGTTCGAGTTCGGCAGAGGTTCGGATGAATCTCCGGCTAAGGCTCGGACGGTCCTAGGCTCGGTGCAGGCTCGTGGAGGCTCGGATCAACCGAACCTGGAGACACGGAGACGGAGATTCGGGAGTGCTCTGGTGACGACGCGTGGCTAGCTCGAGGCCTTTGGATCAGGCGCATCCAACGGCATCTGGAGGAGAACGGTGCGTCGGCGTTGCTGCATCGTGGCCGTTGGATGAACTTCGGGTCGGAGCATCCAACGGCTGCTGGTTCTCCTCCTTCATCTGTAGCGGCGGCGACTAACGAGCTCCGGCGAGGGGAGCTCGTCCTCCGCCGCTCTGTCCTGGACTCGATGGTACTCGCCCGAGGCTCCTGAAGGTCTGTCGATGAAGCTTGGAGCTCGGGCGAGGTGGTGGACCTTCGGGCGTGATCCATCGGAGCTCGTACGTCGACGGCGAGCTTGACGAAGATGCCCCGGCGAGCTCTCCGGCCATTGATTAGATAATCGACCTGCAGGGTTATTTCACATAGACGAAGCATATAGACGATGTGCGTGCATGCATGGAGTGGGGTGGGAGCTCATCGGGGACGGACAAGGTGGGGAGCTCGGAGCTCCTCCGCCGCGAGGGCGGAGGAGGTGAGTCGGAGGCGATCTAAGGTTTGGGGAAGAGAGAAGGTGAGCGGATGGTTGCGCGAAAAAGGGGGAACGGAAGCGGAGCTACTGGAGTGGTCATCGGAGCGAGGGAGTGGCCGGAGAGGCCTGATTAATTAAAAGAAAATAAAGAAAAAAATCAAGAGAGGAAGCAGAAGACTTACCGGAGGTTTTGGTGGAGGAGAAGCCTGTGCGCGAGCTCGTGGTCGAGCTCTGGTCTTCGTTGAACCTCCGCAGCAACTGGAGGCAGCTCAAGCGGTCGCGGAGCGCCGCAGCTCCGCCGTCGAAGGCGGAGGGTCTCACCGGGGGAAAAGGGTCGTTCTCGCTCGATCCCCTCGCCCCTCTCTGTCACAGAGAGGCGGAGGAGGGATGGGCCCCTCCCCGCGTAAAGATGGACGGTTTGAAATGGAGGGGGAGGCGAGGTTTTTAATGGGGGAGCCGGCAGTGAACGTGGCGTTGGTCGTGGGTTTCGAGGGCGACATGGTTTGACTGGAAGGTGGTCGTGGGTGCTGGAGGGATGCGCGGAAGAGAAGGAGGAATGGGGAAGACCGTGGGGTAGTTGGCGCGTGGAGGTGATGGCTGGTGAGGGCGAGGAAATGGGAAAGGGGCGAGGTGTGCGTGCACTGGATCGTGGGATAGAGAGAGAGTCTCGGAGGTAGACGATGACCTCCGACCGTTGGATCTGGAGATCCAACGGTGGAGATCTAAACGTGAAAGAGCGGTCGAGATTAAGTCAGAGGGCGGAGCGATCGATGGCTAATAGGATGCCACGTGTTGGATTGAAGATGAAGCGCCATCGGGCGGTTTGGATGAGATGTGAGGGTTGATCGAGCGACTGAAAAATGGATAGCAGGTTGAGCGGCTCAGATCAAGTTCGGGGTGAAGTGATCAAAGGGCTGCAGAACAGCCACGTGTCGTGCCAAGGGGGCGGCGCGAACGGATGGCTCAGATGGACCTCGGGGTTAGATCGGATGGTTGATGGGTGTCATAGGGAGGAGCGGCTGAGATCGCACCTTCAGATGGTGATCAGATGGTGAAGGACGAGCCACGTGGCGTGAGCAGAAGGAGGCGGAAATGTACGGTGAGGATGGAGTGCGGGGGAGATCTGAGGGCTTAGGAGATTAAGGAGGCGTGGAAAGAAGCTGGTCGTTGGATCAAGAGGGCGGATCCAACGGCTAGCCATGGAGGCGGATGATGCAAAGGAACCAGGGCCACGTGGCGCACCCAGAACGGGCCACGTGGCACAATCAGATTTATTCGAGAGATTTTTTATTTTTTGATGGCCAAGATGGCCGAATTTGAGAAAACTCAAAACATGAAAGTTGTAGATCTTGACGAGATCTACAAGTTTCATGTTGACCAAAACTGGAAAAGAGATCAAACAAGGATCCGAAATATTTTTGAAGGTATTTTTGAGTCTAAAAATACCACGAATTTTTGCTTTGTCATTTTTTTGTGGTTTTTAATTTATTAAGGACTCTGTTAATTATATGACATTAACAGGGATTTATTGACAAACTTTTAAGCAAGGGGGTTAATTATGGGAAATAAAGATGATGAAACTGAGGTTCATCACCCCCCTATACTTAAACTATGCTCGTCCTCGAGCATCAAAAAGAATGACTAAGTTGGATTAACCCCCTTGTGCATGTGAATACAGGATCCAATCTGATCAAGTCGACTCGTCTTCAGAGATCCAAAATTCTAGAGTTCAACCCAGCCTTAATCAAGAGGCTTCCAATTCCTCTATTTCTCTAGACTCTCTCTGATATACATATAAACTAAAGGATATGAAGTTTAGTGTTGACTGCAATTTCGAGAGTAGAGTCAAGTCTTCACCCAAAATCTTGGTCCGAGAAAATCTCCTAAGGACCCAATCCTCAGCACTAGGGAATAAATCAAATCTTGCATTCAGTCCACCGTCTCTTTAGTTGTCAGACTTAGAAAATGTGGATGGCAGGCCAGAAATGGAGGGCATGGGATGGTGTCAATTCTTCTCTCCCTCTCATTGGAACAAGGATTCTCTCTAGTGCCTTTTACGCAACACATTTTTTTGGTGTTGATCAGTGCGTCCGTCAAGAGAAGTTGGAGCCGTCTGCACTTGTTTTCCTAGGAGTACACCGGGGTGTGTCTCTTTTGAGTACCTATCGTACCTTCGACACCCAGACTTGTAGCATTTACGATGCAGAGCCCTTTTTTGGTGCAAGCCCGACTCCTGGTCCCAATAGCGGTGGTCCAAGTGGACACTTTGAAAAGTTTGGGAGCGCTCGCCTTTGGTGGAAGCTCTTTGATATTTGTCTTTGGTGGAATGAGAGCTTTTCTTTGAATATCATTGACTTGTATAATTGGTGGCTAGCTCCACTGCTTTTACCAAGAGTTGGCGCACACTGATCAACAATTTTTTTTATTTATTTCACACCCTGGCACTTAGGTCAATATCAAGAGATTAGTATAAGAATCAAGTTCTCATACTGGCTAATATTGCTGACACTCAGGTTTCATGAAGCCTCCAAAGATTTTATCCCATCCTCGAGCATCATTAGATCAAATCCAAACTCGACTTCCTCATCCCAATCCCTCAGGTGAAAAAAATCAACCCATCTCATCAAAAACCGCAGTCGTGCATGTGATGTGCTGATCATATTCTTTCTGTCTGAGACTAAGCATGGAATATAGCATGCAGATCTAGAAACTTAGGGGAATGTGGATGATTAAGTCTAAGACCCTGATGGCTAAAGCTGGTTAACCTAAAATCTCAAAAACCTCAAAAAGCTAAGTCTCCTTGACTAATTCAGATCCTGGGTGAAAGTGAGAGTGTAGAGGACTAATCCAACTTCTTCATTCAAAAACAAGACACTTTTTTTAACTTCAAGATATTAGAACTTCCTAAGCTCAATTGAGCATCCGCAATTCAGCCAGTATGGATGTAAGTACAGGCCCGAAGCCCGTTGCTTGAGGACGGGGCCTTGCGCGATGTCCTCTAAACCATCCAATCTGCTAAGGGCGAACCCTCACTGAACGCGGCTGACTTAATTGGGTTTAGTAGTCACCAATGACTCTTAAAGGATTTTTAGGAGTTTTCTGATTTTTATGGATTTTAATAAAGTTAAAACACAAGTTAGATTCCACTTTCCTTGAAAAAGACATGGCGATTTTTTCAAAACCATATCACACAAAGATAAAAAGTTTTAAAACATTTTCAAAAAATCATTTTCGAAAATATTTTTATAAAAATAGCGTAACATAATATCGAAAAGCCGCGAAATCTTTTGAGTTCTCTTAGTCCAACGGTTTTTACCTTAGCCAAAAAGTTTTAAATTTTTCAAATTTTTCAGATTATAGCTAAAGTAAATATACGGTATATACGGTATACCCCCCTATACTTAAACTTTGCTATGTCCTCATAGCACTAGATGTTACAAGTACATAGGTCCATTTAAATATAGAAGAATATACGGGAGCTAAGAGGGGCTCCCCCCTATACTTAGGTTAGAAATAACCTAAGTATAAAGGCAAGAAAAGAGGAGTAGAGAAAATCACGGGGACTTGGGTCCCCCCTATACTTAGGCTGAGATTAGCCTAAGTATAAAGATGGGATTTGATGTTGGAAGGGACCCAAGGTGAACGAAGAAGAGGGATGGATTTACAAGTGAGCGGTTGAATCTTTGGAGATGAAATGGAGTGACTAAGGTTTTAGGGTTGTGTGTTGCAACAAAGGCTCAATTCAAGCAAGCAAACCCTTAGTTTCACCAACTCACACATGAAACCAACCAAGGTTGGTTGATTATCTTGTCGGTTTATTGGTGATAAAACGTTAGATAATTACGCGAAGAAAATGAAAATCAAGGCGTATGCGCGGGTGTTGCTCTCCCAAAACCGAATTTTACTCCATTTTTGGTTGACTTGCAATTAACAGTCCCAATTTTATTTTAAATTATCACTGAATTTAGGTTAGCACATCAATCAGAAAATCATCGTCTACCGTTCATTTCATTTCCCATTAATCCTAGGTGATCAATCTAGGAAATGAAAGCCGTGAAAAACAAGTATTCGATGAAGAAAAACGCGATCTAGGCTAAGCGAGAAATCATGCAGTGATTTGACGATAAAAGCTGCGAAGAAACTGAGGCCGTTTTGAAAATCAAATCCAACATGTATGCAAGTCAAAAAAGCCGCACCTAATCATGCATCTATTAGCGGTGATTGATCTTCATTAATTTTAGCTAAGTGATGCGAGATTAAGTGCGTCTATATTTAAAGTGTGTCCTACCTACGATCAAGCACAAGAGAACATGAAAAATGAGCTCGGAGAGCCGCGTGCCTAGTCCTAGGTCGACACTCAAGTGGGGACGATCCCCACACAACCACGATCGTTCGATTACACACGCGAGTCTTCGATCGAAGACCGCTGTAAACGACGAATTATTAAAAATAAAATGCAACAAAAATGAGAGACACATTTTTTTTCTTTTCTTCCTCCTTTGCTCCAAGCATACTCCTGCGGCTCCTCGCAGCGGGGAACTTCCTGCTCCTCGCCTCCTTGATCCATCAAGGGCCTATGCCACAGAAACGATAGTTAGATACCAACTAAGAAAGAAAAAATTTTATATGCAAAATATGTGGTTAATTGACCTATAAAAAGAACACTAAATAAACACACAAAAATCCAAAAAATAAAAGAAATGAGCCGCATCCCCGGCAACGGCGCCATTTGACGAGCCGCAAAATCGGCCCTTTAATAATGCTAAATTAGCACTTGGAAATGTCGGTGCAGTCGGGCCGATTTTGGTCGTCAAAGAGATCCTCTCATTTAAAGATATGCGATAATAAATCAAAATGAGGTGATCGTTATTTATTTTACTTGGCAAGGAACCAAGGTCGAACTCAGGGACACGAGCCTCTCTCGTATTGATCGGATTTAAGTTTGTTTAACTAAGCGTAGAATTAAAGCATATAGGTCAAATCATGCATGTAGACAATAACAAGACAATGCATTACAATAAACATGCATTTTTTTTATCAATTTTTATAATGCAAATAAATGAACATGCAAAGCGAATGTTATGCCTAAAAATAATAATCACTTGACCCATAGAAAAAAAATGCAAGTTAAACTGAGTTAACATTAAGAAGCCTTCTACCCTCATTAAGCAAGTGGGCATGATAAATGAAGAAATCAAGACACTTAGATAATAAAATAATACATCACGGTTCATAATGTCAAATCTGAAATTTAACCATGCCATAATGAAGAGGACTAGAAGAGCTTCAAAATGAAACTGAAATCAACTCGATTGGAGCTATGTAGCTCAAGATACGCATGAAAGAAAGCAGGGGCATAAATACAATAAAAACAAACAAAGATAACTACAAATAGGTCCCTGATAGGGACTAAAGTGTAAATAAAAAAATTACGATGCCTTCCCTGTAAAATACCCACATGCACAGGGGTATTTTTGCAATTATTAAAACCCGCGAGGGCATAATTGCAAATTACCCCAGTGCACGTGGAAAGCAGGTGCTCCAGGGACCTATCTGCAAATTGGAGAAGCCGGTGGGGTGTCTCTGCAAATTGCCCAGAAGGCATGCGCCATGCACGCGCCTTCCAGGCTCGGACGTCGGTTCGGGTTCGGCAGAGGTTCGGATGAAGCTCCGGCTAAGGCTCGGACGGTCCTAGGCTCGGTGCAGGCTCGTGGAGGCTCGGATCAACCGAACCTGGAGACACGGAGACGGAGGTTCGGGAGTGCTCTGGTGACGACGCGTGGCTAGCTCGAGGCCTTTGGATCAGGCGCATCCAACGGCATCTGGAGGAGAATGGTGCGTCGGCGTGGCTGCATCGTGGCCGTTGGATGAACTCCGGGTCGGAGCATCCAACGGCTGCTGCTCCTCCTCCTTCATCTTTAGCAGGCGGCGACTAACGAGCTCCGGCGAGGGAGCTCATCCTCCGCCGCTCTGTCCTGGACTCGATGGTACTCGCCCGAGGCTCCTGAAGGTCTGTCGATGAAGCTTGGAGCTCGGGCGAGGTGGTTGACCTTCGGGCGTGATCCATCGGAGCTCGTACGTCGACGGCGAGCTTGACGAAGATGCCCCCGGCGAGCTCTCCGGCCATTGATTAGATAATCGACCTGCAGGGTTATTTCACATAGCCGAAGCATATAGACGATGTGCGTGCATGCATGGAGTGGGGTGGGAGCTCATCGGGGATGGAGAAGGTGGGGAGCTCGGAGCTCCTCCGCCGCGAAGGCGGAGGAGGTGAGTCGGAGGCGATCTAAGGTTTGGGGAAGAGAGAAGGTGAGCGGATGGTTGCGCGAAAAAGGGGAACAGAAGCGGAGCTACTGGAGTGGTCATCGGAGCGAGGGAGTGGCCGGAGAGGCCTGATTAATTAAAAGAAAATAATGAAAAAAATCAAGAGAGGAAGTAGAAGACTTACCGGAGGTTTTGGTGGAGGAGAAGCCTGTGCGCGAGCTCGTGGTCGAGCTCTGGTCTTCGCTGAACCTCCGCAGCAACTGGAGGCAGCTCAAGCGGTCGCGGAGCGCCGCAGCTCCGCCGTCAAAGGCGGAGGGTCTCACCGGGGGAAAAGGGTCGTTCTCGCTCGATCCCCTCGCCCCTCTCCGTCACAGAGAGGAGGAGGAGGGTTGGGCCCCTCCCCGCGTAAAGATGGACGGTTTGAAATGGAGGGGGAGGCGAGGTTTTTAATGGGGAGCCGGCGGTGAACGTGGCGTTGGTCGTGGGTTTCGAGGGCGACATGGTTTGACTGGAAGGTGGTCGTGGGTGCTGGAGGGATGCGCGGAAGAGAAGGAGGAATGGGGAAGACCGTGGGGTAGTTGGCGCGTGGAGGTGATGGCTGGTGAGGGCGAGGAAATGGGAAAGGGGCGAGGTGTGCGTGCACTGGATCGTGGGATAGAGAGAGAGTCTCGGAGGTAGACGATGACCTCCGACCGTTGGATCTGGAGATCCAACGGTGGAGATCTAAACGCGAAAGAGCGGTCGAGATTAAGTCAGGGGGCGGAGCGATCGATGGCTGATAGGATGCCACGTGTTGGATTGAAGGTGAAGCGCCATCGGGCGGTTTGGATGAGATGTGAGGGTTGATCGAGCGGCTGAAAATGGATAGCAGGTTGAGCGGCTCAGATCAAATTCGGGGTGAAGTGATCAAAGGCTGCAGAACAGCCACGTGTCGTGCCAAGGGGGCGGCGCAACGGATGGCTCAGATGGACCCCGGGGTTAGATCGGATGGTTGATGGGTGTCATAGGGAGGAGCGGCTGAGATCGCACCTTCAGATGGTGATCAGATGGTGAAGGACGAGCCACGTGGCGTGAGCAGAAGGAGGCGGAAATGTACGGTGAGGATGGAGTGCGGGGGAGATCTGAGGGCTTAGGAGACTAAGGAGGCGTGGAAAGAAGCTGGCCGTTGGATCAAGAGGGGCGGATCCAACGGCTAGCCATGGAGGCGGATGATGCGAAGGAACCAGGGCCACGTGGCGCACCCAGAACGGGCCACGTGGCCCAATCAGATTTATTCGAGAGATTTTTTTATTTTTGATGGCCAAGATGGCCGAATTTGAGAAAACTCAAAACATGAAAGTTGTAGATCTTGACGAGATCTACAAGTTTCATGTTGACCAAAACTGGAAAAGAGATCAAACAAGGATCCGAAATATTTTTGAAGGTATTTTTGAGTCTAAAAATACCACGAATTTTTGCTTTGTCATTTTTTTGTGGTTTTTAATTTATTAAGGACTCTGTTAATTATATGACATTAACAGGGATTTATTGACAAACTTTTAAGCAAGGGGGTTAATTATGGGAAATAAAGATGATGAAACTGAGGTTCATCACTCCCTTCCTCGTATTCGATCCTAGGAGCTTCCTTGTGACAGGAGGGATCTCTTGGCACCTTGAATCAGTCGGAGGAGGTGGGAGCTACACCCACGGCGGAGCTCCAGTGACGCCACGCTCCCTGGTTCCCACCAGGTATTAGAGCCCCTTTTACTGCCTTATTAGGTAGATTTTTATTCCAGCATTTATTTCCCGTATTTAGTTTAGTTTTTAGCCCAGTAGTTAGACGTGAATCGGTTGAATCGTAGTTTGTTGGAGCTCCACTCCGGCGACGACTCCCGAACGTTCCAGTCATTCTTCGACCCTCGTACCGCCCCCATATCATTCCTTATCGCATTCTCCATCTCCCTCACGCTCCAGATCAACCTGAGCCCACGTGGCTTTGCGAATCGAGGTTCATTTCAGCCGCTCACCGGAACCTCACCGCCCCTCTTCATTTTTTTCGCAAAAGCTTCAAACCCTCGGTCGAGGGTGAAGCCCTCGAGCCGCTTGTTCTTCCTGTGCAAGTCTGGACTCAAACGGAGCCCTTTTGGGCTTGATTCAACCTGAGAAGTGGTTCCTGGAGGTCTTCCCCTTCCTCAAGCTCGCCTGATCGAAAGGGACCTCCAGGAGCCAAGAGGAGGCCATCAGTAGATGTGGGGATCTTCCAGGAACGTGCAGAGACCGTCGGAGGCGACGGAGAAGGCCGGAGGCGCCGGCTATGCTCGTTGCACGCGAGCTTCGTCCTTGTTCTTCCACCTTGCTCCATCACCGTCCGATCAAGATGGAGATCCTAGGCGTAGCAGCAGCCGTCGGATGCTAAGCACCAAAGCCGTTAGATCTCAGCAAGATATCTAATCTCGTGCGTCCGACCGTGAACCGATATCGAGCGTTGGATGGACACCACGTGGATAAGTGGCTACATCATCACCGTCCGCCAGCGCCTAATAGGGGTAGTTTACACCTTTAGCCCCTGCCTTTTTATATTTATCATTTAATCCCATAAATATTGTGCAACGTTCAAAATAAAGTGGATATTTTGTAAAAAGACCCCTAGGTTTCTTGTATTAACATTTAGGTCCTATCCATGTCAGCTCACGTGCGGTTCTACGTGGGTTTGAAAAAATTGCATTGGAACCCCTGTATGTATTTGTATTTCGTAAAGGTCCATTAAATAAAATTTACAGTGTTATATTTTTGTGAATTTTACACGTAGACCCCTGTACTTTCTGGAATTGTGTTTTGGTCCATGTGTGTGTGAGTCACGTGTAGTCCCACGTGATAGGTAAATTGCAAGGGCCCCTGGCGGGTTTTGAAATGTGCATTTAGTCCTGAAACTTCATGTTAACGTTCAAAGGTTTTAGTAAATTTGCATAGAACCCCCTGGGCTTTATTTTATTTGCAAAAATACCCCTGCTAGTGTTGGAATTTTCTTTTTGCTTTCCCTATTTATTGCATGCATCTATAAAATTCCAAAAGTCACCAAAAAATATCATAGGTTCCTATTGCATTGTATTATCATGCCATATTTTTATTTTGCATTTTTATTCATTTTCATATTTATAAAAATTCAAAAACATGCATTTTTGCTACTGTTTGCATTATAAAATCCTAAAAAATGTAAAAACTTCTTGAAAAATTCCCAAAAAAATATATTTTGTGTTTTTAGTGTGTTTGATTTTTTATCCAAAAATCACTAAAAAATATAAAATAAAACTCCTCAAAATTAGAAAACCCCTAAAACCTTCATAAAAATAATAAAAATCCCAGAAAAATCATAAAAATGCAATATCTATTTCTGAATTTTATATATTTTATTATCTTTGTTTTAAATTAATTTGAGGAATTTTTGACACTATTTTATATTTTTCATCCTCATTTTAATTTCGACTAGCAATTTGTTTCACTGTTTACTCGTATTTTTGACTTTAAAAATACCAAAAAATTAGAAAATCTAGAAAATCACGAAAACCTTAGAAAAATATAAAAATCACAAAAATATTTTATTTACTGTAGTTTGAGTATTTTTCCTATTTTCATCTCTCTCTTATCTCTCTTTTATTATATATTCTATATGGCTTTATATCTTATTTCAAAAAGAAAATATA
The DNA here is from genome assembly GCA_037367405.1 of Ottelia alismoides. Classification (NCBI taxonomy): domain Eukaryota; kingdom Viridiplantae; phylum Streptophyta; class Magnoliopsida; order Alismatales; family Hydrocharitaceae; genus Ottelia; species Ottelia alismoides. The sequence goes on from JAZKJV010009316.1 coordinate 312,269, forward strand.
AAAACATAAAATATAAAACAAAAAAATTTTAAATTAAAAATCAAATAAAAATTATAAAACCAAAATTCAAATAAAAAAATATAAAAACCCACAAAAAGACTTGTGTGCATACATGACTAGCTTGTATATGAATAATTGTAGGCTACCAGTTTTTGCTCTATGTGGTTCGACCACTACATACTAACGTACTATGCATCATTATGGTAGAGTTAATAAATTTTAGTTCACATTTTTGGGACTTAATTGCTTTATTCTGATTGTGGGTTAATTGTTGATTGATTGAGATTTATTAAGCGGTCACCGCATCGACTATTGATCCGCCTTGTGGTTAATACAACCCTTAATTTTCCCACTCATCAGAGACTTGTTAGCGTGATCAAGAGATATGAAGTCATGCTCAGTATGGCTTTTGAATCAGTATATTCCAATCATAAATGCTCATCTTAGGAGCAATTTAATACATTCTAAGCATGCAATGATGGCATGATCATGATGTGAGACGTAGATGTTCACCATGTCAAGGGAGTTGGTTAGTTTCAATTTCACATGTTTGATGGAGCTGTATAATCTCTAGGAGGTTACAGATGTATGCTCACAACCAAAAAAAATCTAATTTCACTAGAATGATCAGGACACAATGACACCAAGTCACTATGGGAGGGCGAGTTCTCATTGTATGTAAAGGAGCACATGTGTTGATGCAGGTAATGAGGATGCCAAACACGATGTACATGCTCAATAGAAGGATCCTGACATGCACTGTCTCATTCTCCTTTCCTACACCTGAGCACTTCAAACTACAGTTCCACCTACCTAGGGAGAGAGGAGAAGAAAGAGCAAGGGAATTGGACAACACGGTCTAGAGGCAAGAAGCCGAAGAAGGATGTTGGGAAGAAGTAGGAGATAGTCAGAGAAGCAAGAATTAGATCGGGCTTAATAACATAGTTAGTCTAGTTGGTCAGGCACTAATGCAATGGAGTGTATATTAGACTATGCTTGCTGGAGGCTGATCAAATATATTACTAAGGTCTTTGTATATCATCCCATATGAGAAAGCAAGGAGAAGCCAGTGTGGTTCGCTTTGCCAATGAAAGGTACACTCTTTATTCAATAGAGATGTGTAGTGTTGCATCAGAAAAACAATACTAATTTGTGCAAGCGTACCGAAGAGGAGGCACATTTAGGGCAAGAGGAGGCACATTTATGGCACCCATCAATGGGTGCTACACCTAAAGGTGGTAACAACTTGAGAGACGAGATTGTAAATGACGTGGATTGTCCAATGCAGAAATAAAGGCAGTTTACAGATCTCAATGGATTTAAGTCAAGGGGAAGATAATTAAGACTAAACTAGCAACAACGTATGGCATAGTTTGCCTTAAATGATATTTAATTAAAATGTGATCAAATCTCATTAAGATCTTAATATCTTGTTTGATGGAGACTGATTTATGTTTTTATTGAAAATATCCTAATCAATTATGTGATATCTTATTATTCATGTACTTTTGTGTCGATGGTTGATTTCGAATTAGGTTCTTATCCCCAACATACATACCATTAGCCTAATGCTATTAATAAAATGAGTTATTTATAGAAACTAGGGTGCATAAACCGTGCTTCGCGGTAGGCTGTATGTATTTGTTCTAATATTAGAAAACATTAAAACAACAAAGATATTAAATTGCATATTTTTCATATAGTAAATGTCCGAGTATGCCATATTTTTAAAATATACAAATATGATCTTTCATATCAATTTTATTTCATATCAATCTTTTATTTCTATTGTTTTTTCTATGTATATTAGAAATTCCAATATGAATTAGCTAACAATGATTGGTGATTGAAAAAAAATTGCAAGCAATTACATTCCACCTTTATTTGATATTTTCCTTAAAATCAAATATTATGTAAGTTATTATCTATACCATTGATATTTAATTTGAAAGGTTGCACAAGGAAATATATTAAAAAATACAATACTTACAATAAAGAGATGATATAGAAAATATAAAATAATTTTTAAAATGCTAATGTTTAAATTATATTATTTTTTATCTTTCATTATTATGATATATATATCAAACACAACTTCAACATATTAAATACAATATGCATGCATATCATATAATAATATTTTCTTAGTATGATAGTACTTATTTCTTGTTTTTTAGGAAAAGTTAAATAATTTTTAAAGTTTATCTATGTTTATATAATATATTTAAAAAATGAAAATCAATACATGCATGCCACTCTTTTAAAAAAATGTAAGGAAAAATCATATAACTTATATATTTATAGTATATTATATCAATGTATTTATATATTTGATTAATACTTTTAAATAAATTTTACTAACAAATTAATTGATTAAAATCTTATTTTTAATTTACAATCTTAGTGAAATCAATATGATAAAAATAATCATTCATTTTTTCTTGATATATTTTATATATTCTCTATTAGTTTTATTTAAATTAATATTTGTACAGTAATTAATTGATCTATGATTGCCAAATTATACTTTAGAAATCCATAGATATATAATTTATAAAAAAATAATTTGAACAGATTTCAAATCCATTCAATTAATGGATATAATTTAAATGACATCTTATATTATATGTCATCCTAATTTCAAAAGATGAGAAAAATTAAGTTACGTATGTATTATATTTTTTAAAAAATATTATTTAGTATTATATAATTTTGAATTAATTAAAAATTTATTAATAAATTGTTGAAGTAGAATTCTATCATTATCATATTCATAAGTTATTTTTTATTTTTATTGAATTTTATGCATATTAGATAAAGCACCTTGAAGTTATTTCCAAAAATTTATTTTTTATTGCTTTGTTATAAGATTTATATCAATAAAATTAAATTTGTTTTTAAATTATTTTCTAATTATTATTATATTTCAAGATTCTGACAGCGCATATAAATGTAATATTATTTTAGTACAATAATAGAATATCTATATGGGATTTTACCGACATTCATTACTATCGTTGAATTTGAAATAATTATTAAATTTAGAAAAATATAACTTTGAAATAATGGGAGAGAGAAAGGGAAGAGAGTGGGTAAAAAGAAGGAGACATAGAAACTGATGTGATTTTAGGGAGGGAAAATTGTAAGAACAAACAATATAACTTATACATTTATATACTATTATGTCAATGTATTTATGTATTTGATTATGACTTTAAAATATTTTTACTAAAAGTTAATGGATTCAATTTTTATTTGAAAGTATAATTCTATTGTAGTCATTATGATAAAAATATTCATTCATTTTTTCTTGATATATTTTATATATTCGATATTAGTTTTATTGTTATTATTTTGCAGTAATTAGTCGATTTATGATTGTCAAAATACATTTATAAATTCATAGACATATAAAATATATAAGAAATAATGTAAAAATATTTCAAATCTATTTGATTGATGGATATAATTAAAATGAACTATAATATTTATATGTCATATTGATTTCAAAATATGAGAAAAAATAAGTTATGTATTTATTACATTTTAAAAAAATTATTTATAATTATATAATTTTAGACTATTTAAAAATTAATAAATTATTAATATAAGTATATCATTATTTTATTTATAAATTATTTTTTGTTTTTATTGATTTATATGTATTATATAATAGATTAAGCAATAGTTTGAAATTATTTCAAAATTTTATTTTTATTTTCTTATAAGATTTATATCAACAAAATTAAATTTATTTTGAAGTATTTTTCAATTATTATTGTATTTCAAGATTTTAACATCACAATAAATATACAATTATTTTAGTATAATAATGGAATATCTGTATAGGATTTTACCCACATTCATTGCTAAAGTTATTTGAATTAATTACAAAATTTGAAAAAAAAAATAAAACTTTGAAATAATTGGGAGAGAGAAAGAGAAAGAGTGGGTAAAAAGGAAGAGAGAAAGAAAGTGACATGATTTGAGGGAGAGAGAGGGGGGACCACGTGATTTGAGGGAGAGAGAGGGAAGGGCATCTCGGATTAAAACAGATTGGATACAGATTGGATACATGCTTATTTCCATATCCATATTTGTTTCATCTCTATCGAAAGCAAATATAGATACATATATGATTTAGATGTGCATTAAGGAAACCATATCCTTAAAAATATGGATACGGATTCGAATCAGATATTTATCGAATCCGAATACGGATGGAATAAAAAGCAGACCCCAATATCGATCGAATAAAGAGCTAATCCTATGAATCAAATAAAGAGTGAAATCCAAATATAGATCCAATAAACATGGAATCTGAATACGGATCGAATAATAATACATACGAATACGATTGAATTGTTATCAATGTTCATAATGATTTTAAAAAATGGTAATGAAAAATAACTTGTATCATTACAAAAGAGATCATCAAGGTGATTTGTGTTCTTAACCAGAAGCAAAAAGGGGGACATGATTTCATAACTTTTGTTCGTGCCCATCCCCAAATAAATTGAAGTTTATTAATATCATTAATATATTGTATTTTATAATGTATATTACTAATATAATAATACATGGTTGTGGCTTATATATGTTAACAAATATATATAAAATAATAGTAAATATTGTATTCAGCCGGATATTCAAGCTATTACCATATCTGTATCCCGAAATTCTTTATAATCCATATCCATATTCGACCCGTATTCGATTAATATTCGGATACAGATATCCGTATCTGGTAATTTTCCAATACGGTAAGCGGATTTTCGGATATATCTATATCCGTTTGCATCCCTACTCGCCTATGCAATTGGAGAGAGAGAGAGAGAGGGAGAGAGGAACCATGGGAGTAGGAGAAAATATGGAAAGGAAGGGGAGAGACACATGTGTCATTCATAGGGGAAAACCCAAAGAGAAACGATAGGAGTGGGACAGAATGGGAGAAAGGAAGGAAAAAGAGACACATGTCAGGGAAAAAAATCAACTATTAGTAAGAGTAATAGATTCTTTCATATTGACAAGGAAAGAAGCAACATATATATAACATGATAAGTTTACAATAATGAAAAAATCTATCAGAAAGGGACATTTGCTCATTGAATGTACATGCTGTTAGGAATATTTCATATAGAGGTAATATCTATTTGGTTGACTAATATCGAAAAATGTCAAGTTTGTTTTATCTCATCATCTTATTAGCATCACCACCCACATTAAGAAATCAATCTTTAATAAAAGCTCTTTTTGTCCAATATTCGTTGATAAATTATTAGCAACAAATCATATAACAACATCAATTTCTTCCCTTTTTGAAACACGTGTTACAAACTTACTAACGACTAACAGAAATTCTAACTAACTTGATGAATAATCGTCCTTCTGTGAACGTTTGGCAATGGAATTAGAAGAATAACAGATACTTGTAAATTTATCATCGGTAATAAGTTGTTAGTTATCGTAATCGTAAACCAATTTTGTAAAGTCCGAAGGATTGTTGAGTTATCTACTGGTAGAGAATCTAATTGACATGAGCGGAGCCATTTACGGTGGACTGCAGGATTTGCAAGAGATCTCCGCCGTTCGATAGCAATGCAAGGATGGATGGATTGCTGAGGATCTTCTCTACGCCGTTGGTGATCCAAGTCCTGGCTTGCACGGACCCCCAATAAAGTGTCCAGTTTTTTTTAATTAAAACGGAAGCCCCGTCCGCCCATGCGAACGAGCAGAGGGTCTCTTTACTGTTTCTGAGAAAAATCCCGCACCTTCTCTGCGAACGAGCAGATGGTTTCTTCTCCCAACGTGAGTTCGGGGCCCCACAAGAACCTTCGAGTTCCCGCTCGATCCCAAAAACATGTTTCTCGAAAGCGATGAGAATAGTGTAGAGTTTTCTCCAGATAATTCCTTCGCTACCGGATCCCGAGAATGATCGCAGGAAAAAACAGTGAGCGCACTACTCCCAATGGCTTGCCCTCCCCTTCTCCGCGGTGGAGGATAAGAGCCAGCGCACCGGTTCATCTCCACTTCCGCGCGTAGAGATAGAAATACAAAATCGGCCATCTCCTCCCTCTCTCGCTCTCTGTTGTGCTACGGCATGGCGAAGGTGAAGGCCGAGGTTGACTTCTACGCAGTCTTGGGGCTCAACAGGGAGTGCACCGACGTAGAGCTCAAGAGCGCCTACAAGAAGCTCGCTTTGGTTAGTTCTTCACATCACCCTCCTGCTACTCGACAACACTTCTCCCTGTTATCTGTGGTTGCTGGATATGTTAGATTAGACATTTGACATTACCTGGATCTGACATCTAATTCGCCTTCTGATTTTGGAGCCTAGAGATGGCATCCGGACAGATGTTATGCGTCGGGCAACTCCAACTTCGTGGAAGAAGCCAAGGCCAAATTCCAGACTATCCAGGAGGCTTATTCCGGTAAGGATGATGTATCTGTATATAGTTAGCTACGAGGAACAGAAAGTTTTTGTTTTCCTTATTGATTATATATTTTGGTTGCTGTACTCGTTCGTGTGCAGTACTCTCGGACTCGAGTAAAAGACTCCTCTACGACTTCGGGATTTACGACAGCAACGAAGATCAAGAGGTAATGGACACAGTGATGCAATGATATTTCCAGAGGTATGCTTTAGTGAAGAAATCTGAAAAATTATTTTGTTATATTTGCAGGGCATGAGTGATTTCTTAAGCGAAATGACTGATATGATGAGTCAAACGAAACCTAGCGTAAGTGCACCGCACTTTCTAATATGATGGCTGCTTGTTTGCTCCTGGAAATCATGGTCTATGTGTGATTCGATCAGTTTCGAATGTTATCTAATCATTCTGAACGCTGGGACTCCTTGAGAAAGACGATATGAACCGAGCAGATATCCTGCTGTACAGAGGACTGCTGTAGTGCCGGGGAAGGCACACGAGCCTCTCGATCAAGATCGAGGGATTCGCACAAAGGCTGTGTGAATCCCTTTATCTTGATCGAACGGCTCGATCGAACGGCTTGTGCGTGTTCCCGTATCATGATCGAGAGCGGTGCAGACGGAAGGGTTCACCCAAATCTGGTAGAGGAGTTCGTGCTAATCTAGTACCGATAACTCATTAATCTTTAAAAACAACATACGTCCAAGCTTGAAATTCATTTGAAAAGTGGTTAAATATTATTTTATTACGATGAATGAGTAATAATATCACGTCCACGTGAGATTTTATATATAAGTAGGATAGAATACATAATGTATGCCTTGTATGATGATAATAAATAAATTATTTATGTTGAATACACAATTTTTTCGTTGGAATATTTTATTCCTATATATCGTATTTGTTGCTGAAGTTTTAACAACAATTATCAGTAGACTTTTTTCGTTAAAAATCATACAAATTATTGAAAATCTAGCAACGATTGAAAATAATTAACCGATAATCGTTATAGGATTTGTTATTAGTAATATATCAACAAATGTGATATTTGTTATGAATTTAAAGAATCAAATAATGATTTATATTCTTTGTAATATATTTAACTTTGAAAATATGTCAATAAATGTTAAACTATTCCTTAGTTAACTTTTGTTATAAGACATGTTCCTAGTATCTTAACAAAATGGATCCAAAGGAATTGTTATTTTTGATGCATTTAATCCACTACAATAAAAAGAGTATAATGTATTTAATCCACTACAATAACAAGAGTATAGTAAAGCTTTTTTTTAAATTTGTCTTTATGATGTATGTTGTTAAATATATAACGATGATATTATTTGTTAATTTTTATACTTGGAGATAGCGAGGCATCTGAAATCCATTACTATCTCAAATGATTTACATAGAAACACGTATCCGTTGTTATTTTTCAGACACTTGACGACCATCGAACCATCTGCCTTTCAGAAGAGAAGTTGCTGAACCTCATAAGAGGAGTTGGATTAACCGGCGATTGTAATTTGATGATGCATGCAGGATAACTTCGAGGAGCTACAGGAGTTGTTTGTAGACATGTTCCAAGAGGATTTGGAGAACCTTACAAGCCCGTATAACAGTGGCGGTGACTCACCGACACCGGAGGAAGATCCGTTGTTGTGGTCATGTGATCCGAGCTTGTTCAATCTCCCGTCCATGCTACCCTCTCCCATGCACATGCCTCCTACGTCGTACCATTGCACCGCGGGTAATGGCCTCAAGAGACATTGCTCCGATATGGTTCATCAGAACGTCCCGCGCTACGACTGCTCTGACTTCGACGAGTTGGCCGCGATGTTTGACTCGGTTGCGCCAGCCTTCTCTTTCGAGGTGAGACCTTAATTACTAGGATATATTGATACAATTCTCGTTTCGGCGATTTTGATGCATCGTCGGCCTTGCGACGTAGGCGGGAGGTCCCAAGCGCCACGGCCAGAGCAGCAGGAGGAGTGGTAGGAAGCAGAAGGTTTCTTCCCGCCACGACGTTTCATCTCTGTGATCTGACCATTTCTATGTTTTGCAGATTTTCTAAAATGTGATATATTTTTTAAAACAAGATTCTAACGTCATACAGATTTAAGGTTTTAGAAATGATGTGAATTTCTTCCTTGATTTTGACGTATACAGACTTCATCCGACACAACGAATATATATACGAATGCATGTGACGCCACATTGACGAATACTGATGTTGAGAAGTAAATAGGTGTAGAAATTGAATTCCATTTTGTTGTTCTCTAATATATAAAGTAAATATTGTAGATTTATATTTTTTACATTTTTTATGAATAATAATTTTAACATTCATAAGCAATCAAATTCTATCGTTATGTTTTTCGTTGAAAGTTCACTAGTGTGCTTTTTCTTCAAAGTTGATAGTTCCTTATCCGTTACCTAGTAATAATTTATATTTCGGTACAACAAAAGTGGCCTACTACGAGTGCATATAATTTGTTTGGATATTATTGATATATCTTGTAATGTTAAATATATAATGAATGTTATTTGTTAAAAAATTATATTTTGTTCTTGTAATTTGCAGGGAGTATTATAAATTCCTGTTATTAATATATTATTTATTATTTGTTGATATTTTTTGTCTAAATTTGTATTAATCGTTACTAATTTAATGTATATCTATTGTTATATGATTTGTTAATTAACGATCATTTTTTTCATACAAACGATCGCATTCCATTCATCAAATAAAAGTTTGATAGATAGACAAGTCCAACAGCGAATTGGGAACCCAGCGAATTTGGAACCCGCTAGAAGGAAAGTCAACAAAAATCTATATGCTTCGTTTCTAGTAACGTGGCAATAAATATGATGGTCCTTGTAAATTTAAAGAATAAAGCAATCATTGGTACGCATTTAAGCAATGTTTAGAAGAAAATGTCAATGAATTACTAATATGTATTTGTTTCTAGTAAAACACGATTTGTCTTTATGAATTAAAATATCAAGCAATGAAGATGTCATACATTTAAAGATAAGGCAATTAATACTAAATTATTCATTGTCTTAATCAGTTTTGTTATACTGTTTGAATTCTTTGACTATTCTACTTTTGTTAATGAATTTCGTGGGACGGTTAAATCGTCACAAACATAATGTTCTGTAACCACAATTACAAATGAGATGTTATATATGTTTCAACAACAATTATTGATGAGATGCTGTAGATCATCGCTGTAACACATTTTTTAAAAACTATTTTCTTAGGTTCTAGTTTTATTCTATTATAACTATTTTATTTATTGATTTATATCATAGATAAATGTACTTATGCAGTCTATTTTTATATATTCGACCTACTTTATAATGTTTACCCAATTTGTGTAATAAAAATTCCATTGCGGAAAGTTGGGCGTGTGACATATTATTTCACTCGAGATACCTAACGTTCGATTTTGGAGGAGCCTACGGTGTTTGATAAATCGGATACGGTAATTGATGTATCGGCACTCCGACAAACGTTGTATCTGTCTTTTCTCGGCACTCAGTACTTGAACAATCCGAATAAATCATCAATCAACCCACAAATAATATGTGGCAATGAAATTATGTGAGGTGAAATTTATTATACCCTACAAAATATGTGTATAGTACATAAGTGTAGGGGTTGAACCACTGAGATCATTAGAGGTTAGGTATAATTATTAGTAATTATTAATAATAATAAATTATTTTGTATTTTTAGCTTTTTTCTACTTTTTCCTGGGTTTTAAATTATATATGAATTTTTATGGATTCTTAAAAATTTTATATTATTATTATTATTTTCTTTTTAATTTTCAATTTTTAATTTTTAGTTTCTTTTTTATTTTTAAAATATAATATATAAATATATGGTAATGATGATATTATGTATTATATAAGTAATATAAAGCATATAATTTACATATAGGGTCTTCTATTTTTAAATATACATAAATATACTCAAAATACAGTAAATAAAAGGTTTTGTATTTTTTATATTTTTCTCTATTTTTTGATAATTTTTATGAATTTTTTCTAATTTTGATGTATTTTTAAAGTATTAGAATGTGCAGCTCAAAACTATTTTTAATATTGATCTATATAATAAAGACAATATTAGTCACAAAATAATAATTTTGAATTTTTACCTAATTTTTTTTACTGATTTTATGGTGTTTCTAATATTTTGTAATTTTTAAGGTTTAAGTTTTATTTTTTATTAGATTTTAGCTATATGGTAGAATATATAATAATATACATAATATATTTTTTTGGAATTTTTAGAGGTGTTTTAATATTTTTGGGGAAATGTGTGTGTTTTGTTTTTGTAATAAATAAGGAAATTAATTAAAATTTCAAGCAAAAGATTTGCATGAACAAGTAAGATCCCAATCACCTATATTAATTTTCCTATAATTTTTATAATAATAACAACATTTATAGAAGTAAATATACACAAAATTGAAAATTTGAACTAGTAGGGACCTAAATGAAATCTGTACAAACTTAGACTTCTTTTACTAACAAGTCTAGAAACTGCATGGGCCTCAATATAAATTTTACAAAAAGTACCTCACGTGGGGGAGCACGTATGGTGATGTGGATTGGTCCTATTTGCAATAACAAAGAAGTTCATGGTTCTAATCGTAAATATTACATAAAATATTACACTAAATCTTATATTTACAATACTATTTAAAAATTACAAAAGGTAAGAAGCGAGGCTCTGCAATTTACCCAGTTAAGGTGCTCATCAACTGCCAGTAGTGTGCCATGTAGCGCTACTTATCCCCGATCGAGCGACTGAGGCAACACAATGGTTCATCTTACTTCAAGGGCCCAAATTAGAGCTGAGCCTCGCCATGCAGCCAATGACTCTTAGGGGCTCACGAATACCTCGCAAGAACTACTCTTCGGGCCCGCTTCGATATGCAATTTCTCAACGTGCAAGGTTCCTTTGATTCCAATAAGTGCCACAACTTCCTGGGAGGGTCCCACTCCTATAGGAGTCCTTCAAACGCATCCAGGTCCCATTGATAGGGACTTGGAGGTCCTTCAAGATCAACGGCCTAGAGCTTAGTATGTTGCGTCGATTCCTCGCTCCAAAGGTCTTTCAAACCCTCGAACCTGCGATAAAAGTAGATGGGCTCGAGAGCAATGCTCTCGACCTAGGTTGAAGATGAAATGCACAATGGAGGTAAGGGTAGTGAGCACCGACGATGGGGCGGAGGAAGGAGCTCGATGAGCATGATTCTTGCGAAACTAAGATGGATTTGATGGAGCTTCGATGGAGAACATGGTGGGAAGGGAAATGGGAGTGAAATGTCGGAGCGAACACAGTCAGATTCATAATGATAGTGGCTGGAGCTCTAGAGCTCCATCGATCGTAAACTTAGAAATTAAACTAAACAAACAAATAATTGCATGACATAAAATCTAACCTAAAATGCTGGAATGAAAACTAACCTAGATATACATAAAAAGAACAGCTCGACAGGGGGATTACCTCGAGCTGAAAACCACGTTGGAGTTGAGAAACACGAGGGGGGGGCACCTCGACCTCTTCTTCTCCACGCCGACTAGGCTGGGAGTTCTGTGTCACCAAAGCATCATTGTTGACGGTTCCCTTTAGGGTTACGAAGAAGGAAGAAGGATCAAAATTGAAAAAAAGGAGGGTTGGGCTTTTTATAGACATAGCGTAGGCATGGGAAGATCACGGGTTTGCGAACAATGGCGTGCAAGTACAAGTGATTTATGGGCATGGCGGGCGTAAGGCAAAAAAGTTCGGTGAAGGGCTCGAGATGTATCAATCAGTGGATCAAGAGTAAAAATTGGGAGATGATAGACATGTCAAAAGCTCTAACAAGGTGCGGCTTGAGGACCTGACAGTTGTCTGGAGGTCAAGTTTCTGTGAGCCCTAATTGCACCACATGGACTAATCAAGAAAATATCTGTGCAAAAAGCTTTATTAATTTGATAATAAATAGTAAACAATTTTATTGTTTAAAAGTTAAAACATAAAAAATGTTTCTTATTTTATGTACTCTTTTATGGATATTTTTAGTTATTTTTACAATCTTATTTATTAGGTGTTAATTTTTACAAGTATATTAATGGGTATATTTATATTTTAAATCTTTTATTTTTATTTTGTATTTATAATTTTATTATTATATGCCCATATTTTATATATTTAAATTATAATTAAGTATATATTTACAAATTTTTATTTTATTTTTCTTATTTTATTTGCTTCCTTAAATAAATGTGTATATACAACATAGGTATATTATACATATATAGTTTATTACATTATTTATTTTAATGTATTTTCAATGCTTTTATTTTATGTTTATATTTTTATTATATTTCAAATAATACTTACAAGTATTTAATATATAAAAAATATATAGAAAAAGTAAATGATTAAAATATGCAGGTATATAATACAATGGGACCCGAGAAAGCCAACTTTTGTATCTTAACTCCATTTTTAATGAAGCCACCTTCGGTACATAGTTAATTAAATTTTATTTATAAGAAAGGGGAGTTTGGTGAAATTCAAGCTTGCATAGAGAAGATATTGGTTTGTGAAGTTTAGTTTGCGGCTTTTTCATTTATGTGTCCCAGTCACACCGTGCCATATTTTTCTTAGGAATTATTTTAAAACTATTTTATGTAATTTTATTTACAAGTTTAATGTAGAGCATTTTATTATTTGAGGTGTATAAAATATAAAATCAAACAGATGAATATAGAGCTATATACAGTTAATAAATTAGGGTTTGTGTAAGTATTTTTGTACATTTATTGACCCTATCACCCCTTACTTTATTCTGGTCGACAAAGTCAATATTGACATGGTCTTGCGGGTTAGATTCATTCATTATTTACATCATTCATTTTCTTTTATTTTCCTTTATTATTGTATTTTGCAATTAAATACATGTATTTATATAATATTTACACGTTAAATAATGAGTGTTATTTTATGCAAATTAAGGATATTTACATGCATTTTACCATGGATTTAAGACCAAATAAATGAATAAAGGTAAGAAATGGAGATTCATCACTCCCTATACTTGCCTTTGCTAGTCCCTATTAAACACTTATGATAATGAATGCACTAAAAATAAATAAAGAAAAGGAAAAAAAGAACTTTGAATGATTTTGACTCTTAAACTTATCTTCATAAAATCAAAGTTTTGAGCTCAATCAGACCTTTGGATTGTTAGTATGCTCGGAACCTTGCTGGGAATCGGACTTGCAACTCAACAACCCCCAAGAACTACAAAAATATGTCCAAGTCTCCTCAAAAGCCAGGTTAGAACAAGTCTACATCATTCACGATCCCCTATGACTATGAGTCTTGTACATTGTATGGTAAAATGTAGCTCCCTCAGTTCAAGTGATGAAGAGATAGTCTTCTCCAACATGTTGACCCTAATTCCCCAATCCAGCAACTCTTTCCTCAAGGAGCAGGGTATTCCCTTCTAAGTTCAAGTACAACCGGCACAAGAAGAGGGGTTACAGAAGAGAATGGATGGGGACAAGTGTAGTCACACATCCTAGGATGCTTGACCAGTGTAGTTAAGGCTTCCAGCTGTAGGCATCCATGATATCTTTGACCTTGAAGACAAAATCTTGCTTATTGAATACATTGGGAATCGAATTTTCCTTTGATTTTTGCCCGTCTAACCTTTTTGGAGTCTTTATTTCATACCTTTTTTAAGTTATATGTGCAACAACATTTACATAAGGAATGTTTCCTCTTGAGCTAATAGATTATCACTCTTTTGAAGCTTTATTGCAACCCATGGCATCCTATCTTTAGACCTCATCGCTAGTATATCAGGTTAAGGGAACTGGACAAATAAAAGTGACTATGTATGTTTCCATTCGCGTGTGTCTCATGCCAGCAAATCCAGCCCTCCACCACTTCAACTGAGTTGAGTTAAGTGTAAAGTGCAACTGTCCAAGTTAGGTCACTATCGACTGGAGTCATGCGTATGTCTCGAATTCTACTTAGACAGTCAAGATGACATTGAACCCAGCCATGTGGTCTCAAATAATTGAGTCTAACAGACCTGAAGCGCCTCAATTCTAGTTCATATATAGTTCTTGTGAAATTAAGTGGATTAAAATCCAACCATGTTTCAATATTCAAATTTTATTTGGACAAGTTCAGTTGTCATTGTCATTCCGAAAAATACAAATGCAAATACAAATATTTTTGTGAAGTACATTTTTTATTTTTGAACATTTTATGGTTTTTTTGAAAACTTTTTTGTAAATTTTATGCACTTTTGAAAATATTTGGCAAATTTTTAGATATTTTTAAAAGTTTGCAAATTTTTATGGGTTTTTTTATTTTTTTTGAAAATTATATGCACTTTTGAGAACATTTTGCAATTTTTTAAGTATTTTGATTTTTACATTTATTATGTTTTATGAAATCTTAGGTTCTTAATGATATTGTTAATACTGTATGTTTTTTCTCCATAGTAGGATTGGTAATAGTTTAATTCTTCCACTGCATGGTAGACATCTGACTTATGTACACGTCTAGCATTTACTAAGCTTCCCAAAGCTGATGCACTATGGAAAGTTACTTTAGTTTTCGCATCCTCAACTCTTTGAGGTGTTATCCCTTCAGATAAGTCAGCACCATATCTTAAGGTAAAGAAGTGTTCCTTGGAGTTTTCCCGAAAATGGAATATTTCCAATGTGTACCACTAATGCGATGGTCCCAATACACTCTTCTCTATGCTTCTGAACATCTTCATAACTAAGATCTATGATATATCCTTGAGATATCATTTCATGATATGAAACAATCAGATTATAAAACACTAAAAATGGTTAGGATATCATCTACATTTAGCACGCTGAACACGATGGCACTCCCACTAAGATTCTAGCTAAAATCATAACATTTATAATTTCATTGAATCTAATGTTCCAGCTACAAGAAGCTTATTTGAGTCCATATATGGAGTTCTTCAGCTTGCACACCTTTCTTTCCTAAACCATTAAGCCCTGGGGCTACTTCATGTCAATATCCTTAAAGATGTATTCATAGAGGAATGTAATATTGACTTCTATCTTGAAGATCTCATAGTCAAGTTATGTAGCTATAGTTAGCAATATTCTGATGGGATTAAGCATGGTCATTGAAGAGCAAGTCTCATCACTAGCAATGTCTTCTCTTCGGTATGTCGCTCTCGGCTACGAGTCACGCTTTGAAGGTCTCTACCTTCTCATCAGTCCCTCTTAGAGATCCATTAATAGCTAACAGGTTTACCCTTATAGGTGGATCCTCGAGGGTCCATATACAACACTTGTATATGAAGTTTACTTTAGACTTTATTTCTAACATCCATCTGTCCATGTCACGATCCTTAGAAGCTTCATCATATGAAGTCAGATCATTGTGAGACTTAACTAACACTGGGAATCCATCCTCAAACTCATTTGAAGAGGTATGAGTGTTTCGTCTTTAATTATCCTTTTAGTTTACGATTTCAGGAGCCTCATTATCTTCTCAAGATTCAAAGAGTTCCTTCACTTCATTTTCATCTTGATTCTATAAGAATCATATCCTTAGGGCCTGTTTGGTTGCAGGGTTGGGCAGGGTTGGCCCAACCCTGGTTACTATTCACAGGGGTACTTTCTCCTCACAGATTACTATTCACCCACCCCAACCCATCCCAACCCAACCCTGTCCAACCCAGCAACCAAACAGGTAGAGATGAAATATTTTAAGAATCTCAAGGTCATAAAGTAGGTATCCAATACCATCCCTTATTTTCTTAATGAAGTAGCACTCTTTGGTGCTGGATTCCATCTTACTTGCATCCACAACAAAGTTATGGACCAAGCAACCATAAATCCTCAAGTGTCCAACACTAGTCTAGGTTCTAAACCATAGTTTAAGAGGATGTTCAAGTTTAGATTTTCATGGAATATTATTAAGTATATATATTGTTGTCTCTAATATATATATATATCTGGAAAATAAGAGGTAATTATGCTAAAAAACATCATTGATCAAATCATGTAACCCATGAGCCAATTGTATCTCCCTACAACTCTATTGAGTTTAGGCGTATTGTGAAGAGTGAGATAGGAATGATATTCCTTTCTCCATATGGTATTACTTGAATTCATCTAATAGATACTTGCTATATGGTTTAATCAATTCATTTCATCTTCCTTCAAACTTTGGTTCTAAACCAAAATTGTAAAATCTTTGAAAATTTTAGAGATTTCTAATATGAATGATAGAAATCTCATATCACAAAAATCATCAATTGATATCACATATCATTAATGTTTATTATGACATAGATCATTCATATACATCAATATGTATGAGATCTTGAATACCTTGGCATCTAAGACCATTCACGGAGAAGGGTGCATTGGACATTTTCTACTTTGAATGAAATATTCACAAGTATGTAAGATTTGAAAATTCAGACCTCTAAAGTTTCGTCTCTTACTTCTCTCTTGATCTCATCAACAGACTTATGTCCAAGGCTTGATTCCATATCATTGTTAAATGATGTTCATCCTCCTATTGATCTTTTAAGGTTCAATTTTAAATATTTAGACATTAATGAACTGTTTATTAATATTTTAATTAAGTAGAGTCCATTAGATATTATATTACTATATTAAATATGTCCATCATAATTTACGATTGGTCTATTCTAGAATACATGTTTATTTCCAACATTTAGAAATAAATTTTATACATTGAATGTATTCTAATATCTAGGTCATAGAGACATTCTCTAAGACTAAGGGCTCCCCCACAGAAAATATAATCTACCTATACAATGGATATTGTTGCAACAATTGCATCAACATGCATGTGGATGAATTATTAACCCTTAAGATCAGATTTTCTAATTTTCTAAAACATATCCAACCAATTTAAAGTGTTATTAGAAGAATGAGATATAATAATTGGAAATTGTTCTTATCTAATAAGCAAGTCTATTTCTATGATCAAATGTAGATTATTGCGATGCACTATCGGAGTCTTTCTCTAAGGATGTTAGATAGCCTAGAGAGTCATACTATCAATGCATTGGCTTGTTGCAGTGTTGTCATTCATCCAACTCTTTGGATGTCATATGTATGGAAATCTTAGAAGTACATTAAACTCTTTAGCTTTCCTTCTTACTTGAGTTAGGCCCATGCTTCCACTATGCTCCCTTCATCTATAAATAACCATTTCTTAATATCGAGGTACTCTTATGTTGAATTTAAAAGATTTCAATATAAGGGTATCTCAACATTTATAAACGATTCATTCAATTCACACAATATAAATATGAAGCTTCATGAATGACTTGAGTATAGACAGTAGAATGATGACACCCATCGTGTCTACATCAATCTAAACTCTAAAAGACATTGGTTCTGGTAGGTACTCAAATATTTTTTTAGGACATCATCTCTTATTGAGCAACCATTCTGCATAATATAGTGAACCATGTCATTCACGATTTAATGTTGAGAGAACATATGTATGCCAAAGCATCTTCTTAGATTTTATAAGGATCATTTAACAATTATGATCATCATTGACATGATACTTCCAAAGCACATTCGATGAAAGATCAAGACTATAGAGACACATAAACCCTAGGTTTTCTTCTTATTGTCATTTTAATTGTCAATCCTCATTATTATGAGGAAACTTGCACATTGCAACCACATACATTATGTGTCCATCTGCAAGTACAATATCTTGATCATGAATCCAATTCATGAGAATTTACTGGTTATTATTTAGTATAGTATTAACTGGGTTTAATGAAGATTACTTGAAATAAGAAATTAAATATGATATTTGCATAAATATATATTCATTTTACTTTGATTTATGAATTTTTATATCAAAGCTGTCATGCATTGTCAACACTTAAAGCTCATTCCCTTATTCACTTTCAGTGTAAGAGATATACTTACCATTATATCTCAAGCAAGATATGGGATCTCCTTTCTTCTCTTTGTTACATCCCAATAATATGAGAATATGTAACATAGATAAAAAGAAGCAGCAACTCATTCCACCTTGCAAGTCCAACTTGCATTTACCAATTTGGTTTTTAACACCTAGGACCAACACCCCTAATGCAATGTTGACCCATCGTTAATTGAATCAATCGTCAACAGGAATACCACTCGCCATGCGCAATCCAATATCGCCCCAATAATATGAGGAACCGATATTGGTGTCACTACACATAAAACCATACTCTTTCGAGAAGCAAAGAGCCTGGTCTAGATGCGCTTGTATGTGAGATCTGTCACATCGAACAGGCGTCTCATAAATAAAATCCCTGGCGACGGAACCATTCGCCTTAATGGAAGACCATGGATGTCACTTATGTGATCCTCCATATCATGTTCAAACTCTAATTAATTATTATGAATCATATTCACATAATCAATTCTTCCATGGGGAATACAACTCTATTCACAATAGAGAGTTTAATTTTAATTTGATCTAATTAATTTAATCATATTAAATCAATTATCAATACAATCAATAAACCAACAAATAATTTTTAATCGTTACTTGAAGGATGTATAATCTTAAAATATGTATTATTTGAATTTTAATAATTAGAAAAATACTCCATGATCATTTCAAGTATTATCTTTTCCTTACCCGATCTCAAGACCAGAACCGATAGGAGTGTGACAGACCACTAATGGAGCAACCGATTACCACAACGATCCCTAACTAGACACCATATTCGCCTCAAGTCAGGATGATGGAATTTGATCATATTGTATTTGAGATGATAATCGGTCTTTCAACCGAATATATGCCATACATATACTCATCAAATTTTTTTTGATAATATTAAAAGGAAATTTGCTAAATAAATTCCCATTCCTAGTCAATTAACATTATTTATTGGGATTGATGTAACCAATTTTGTTCTAGATCATATCTAATCAATTTTGGTTAAGGTAATGTAATTTCAGGAAATAATCATCTTTAAATATTTCACAAAATATTTATCAATAATTATTTTTGGAGATTAACAATTAATTTCCCCTAGTTTATTAAATGACAATCACAAGGTTCTTGATTGGGAAAGAAATTTTATGCAGTGACCCCTAATTACTAAAATTAGCTTATCTCAATCAATTTAAATCCAAATTATTCAAATTAAGTTTCTTTGATTTGCTAATTTGATTTATAGCAGAACCCAAGTAATGTTCACATATTTTTAGATGAATGTAAACCATGTTTAACTCTTTAATTACAACAAGATTCGCCATCCTTGAAATAGTGTATACATGTTCATGATGAATCTCGTATTCATCATTCTAAAAGTCAATT
The DNA here is from genome assembly GCA_037367405.1 of Ottelia alismoides. Lineage (NCBI taxonomy): Eukaryota > Viridiplantae > Streptophyta > Magnoliopsida > Alismatales > Hydrocharitaceae > Ottelia > Ottelia alismoides. The sequence goes on from JAZKJV010009316.1 coordinate 332,099, forward strand.
ATTAAAATCCTTGCTTAAATAAACCAATAAAAATCGCTAATAATTCCTCTTTATTAAATTCTATTATATTGTGTATAATTGCCTCTAAATATTGTATTTAATTACTATTATTTTATTTGTATTTTTTTATTATTAAAACCCATAAAAAATAAGATAAATAATTATCTCTAATTTCCAACCCTTAAAAGAACTAAAAAATACAAAAACAATTATTAGTTCACTAAAAAGATCATAACTTTAGCAAACAGATTCCAAATTGCGTAAACTCAAGCCTCGCAATTTCCTTATTCAGTGGAGAACAAAATCTAAGATAATTTTGAGTTTAAACAATTTTAAACATGGAGAAAAAATCACAAAAATAGGGTTTCCTGAACAAAATGCGAAGAACAACCAAAAATTGCCCAAGATGTATCATATCCAAAACCTCCAACCTAGCTCAGGTACCACTTGAAGGATTTGGGAAAAAATTCTTAAGCACATCACAGAAGCGTGAGGATCGCATCGTATGCGATCGAGAGCGACTAGTCGCACTAGTCGTTCGGGGTAGAGGAAATTAAAAAATATTTTATCGATGAAACCACATGATCCAAGAACTTCTCGAATCATTTCATCTAAACCACAAACAAGTATTAGGTTTACCTCATGATGCATGGTTATGATCGAGTTTCCAAATGAAGAGACCTCTTATCTCAATTCTGTCCCGTCGGAGAAGACGCTTGCGGCCGCAAGGATGAACCGTGTGCTTCTCGCAATCCAAGTTCTTTTTCTGAAAGGCAAATCTCCTAATCTCATCATACGAACCCCGATATCTTCTTCATAGTGAGGAGCATCAAAGGAGACAGAGATCCATGAGTAGTCAAAGCAACAACATGATGGCATGGCAGCAATGGCGTTCTTCTCTAGGTTAACATATAGATGACCACATGTTGAGAGAGAATGAGAGATGGCATGTAGAGAGAATGGGGAGAGAGAGAATGTTGTTGCCTTAAACTTGTGTGTCCAATAAATGCTAGGGTTACCTTTGTATTTATACTATTTGGGAGTCCATGGATCTCAATCCATGGACAACACAATTCCAATGGTTTACATTAATTTTTGTTTCTTTCAATGGCCATGATTTTGTGTCTAAAAACACAACAACAATTGATTTAATTTAATTAATTATACTAAACAATAATCAATATAATTTAATTTACATTAAACCAATTTACATATGAGAATAGGAAGGAGGCTAGCCTCCTTCCATATGGGGGGTGGAGAACCACAAGTCCAAATAGGACTTGGTGTTCATCCCCTCTCCATAATATGAAGAGGAGCCTCCTTTTCTTAATACATGGAATCTCCTATTCCATGAATTTCTCCATATTTACAACAACTTTTGTTGCAAGTTATTTCACAAAAACATTTGGACCAAGAACAGATTACTTCTCTATTGAGAGGAGTCACTAAAATCCAAACTCATTTCATCATTATCTAGGAATGGAAGCATCATGGTTATACAATCATTTATGATCACCTCACCCTCAAGTATTCCTAATAACCATACATCCTGTATACTGGACGATCTAGAATAAATCCAAAGTTTAAGATCTATTTAGATTGTCTCCGTCAGGGTTTTATCATTAAGTTTCTAATTTGATCATTAGGAGTCGGTATCGATCTTATACTTTCCAAAAGCATATATGATACCTATGGATTGATCATGTACTTTCCAAAACTTTATATCAAACGTACAAATTCAGTTAAGCTTCCAAATTGAGACGACCGTCGAAATTTGATCCCAATATCTCATGAGTGATCTCATATTCTGGTTTAGTAAATGAACATGCATCATCCCTTTGAGAGATCGTATTACTCATATGCCCTTTTATGCACAACAGTGCATCGGTGTATAGACCTTGATAAGGCCATCAACCTATCAGTCAACCAAATGTACATACTCAGACATATAATAACAAATATGTCTTTGATCAGAGGATGCATGCCTATATTGCGATCGCATAAGACATAAATCTTTGGTAATCTCAAGATTGATCATTTTTTGCTAAAATTTGCAACAACTAATTTAATTAAAATAAATTAATTATATCCCTTTATACAGATACAAATTAATTCATTATAATTTCAGTTATAATAAATAGATAATAAGGGAGGCAACCACCACCCTAAAAAGATGGTGGTCATCCCCCCTAATTACTTGGTCAAGGTGGACGACTACCTTGTTGATGGTTTTGCCTTCCTTATTCTATATGTGTATTACAAAGAATAAAATGAAACAACTATTATTTCATTTATGTTATAAAAAATAATTCCAAATTAATTTTTTGAAAACATCAATAATGCTATTAATAACTATGAATCATATTCATATATCCAACATAATATATAAATCAGATTTACAATTAATTATTTATATAAATCCAATTAACAACAACATATAATTTGTAAGTCTATTTACAATTAAATCTCTCCAACATATTATAAATTATATTTATAATATCCATGATTATTATGGATATAGATATCCACATTAATCATATCTTTGATAATTAAATTACATTTAACTATCCAAGATGACTCTTCTCATGTGCCCAAATAACATGAATCACATTCACATTATTCACATCTTTTGATAATTAAATAAAATTTAATTATCATAGATAACTCTCCTTATATGGCCAAATAATATGAATAAAATTCATATTATCCATGATAATTAAATCAAATTTAACTATAAATTTTCTTCAATGCTTAGACACATTATCAACAATGAAATTATCCTTGAACTCTTTCAAGAATAATGCACTTTTCCAGTGGATACATGAAGATAAGGACATGGTGATGGTATGTTTCACGTATAGTGACTTGAATATTGAGATCACATGTCAAATCCATATCCCAGGGACCTCCATAGATTTTTGATTAAATCAAAGTCGTAGATCGAATCATCTCATTTTATCTGAATCACATTGAGATCAATGTTCAACATTTGGACTAAGATTACATCACTTCTCTATGAGAGGAGTCACTAAAATCCAGACATGTTTCATCATTCCCTCAGAATGGAAGCGTCATGGTTATATAATCGTTTATGATCACATCACCCTACGGCATTCCCAATACCTGTACATCATGCATTCTGGAAGATCTAGAATAAACATGAAGTTCTAGATCTATTTAGATTATTTTCTTCATGGTTATATCATTAAGTTTCTCATTTAATCATTGGGAGTCAATATCGATCATATAGTTTCCAAAAGCATATATCATACCTAGGTATTGATCATATACTTTCCAAAAGAATATATCAAACCTACAAATTCAGTCAATCTTCCAAAGAGAGAGGACCGTGCACAGAATTTGATTGGTCCCAATATCTCATGAGTGAGCTCATATCTTCCTGTTCGATAACGAACCTGTATGATCCATTTAAGAAATCAATTTACTCATATGCCCATGTATGCACACCAGCGTGTCGGTGTATAGACCTTTATTAGATCATCAACCTATCGATCTTCCAAATGTACATACTCAGACATATAGTAACACATCAGTCTCTGGTTAGAGGAAGCATGCCTATATCGCGACAGCATATGACATGGGCCTTTGGATATCTTAAATCTCGTTAAGTCAACTATTTGACCTAACTTATCTAACACATCTAAATCTCTATTCCTATGCAAAGGACCTGCATCAATAGATCGGTTAGATATCAACCAAAAGAGAAAGAATTGACATCTCCTACTTAGGCTAGAGATCATCTCTTAGTAATCATTTAACGGTGCTTGATTAGTCCTCAGTCAAACTCATTGGATATTTATACAAGCACCGGCCTCTATGATTCAACAATTGAATCAACAACTTTATGATCATCAAGATGGCCATGGTACATAACCCTAATTGTACTAAGGGACTTATTATGCAAATTAAATATTGTTCACTTCAGATTAGAGAATGATATCTGCAATAACATTTATTGCATAATGTCTTGCCATGGCCTCGCATGTCCAACAATCTCCCACTAGCCCAAACAACCATTAATGGGCAAACTTTTAAACCCACACTCATGTGACAATCATAGGTTATTTAGAAAAATAGCAAGGAAAGCTGATTAGTCACTCTATTCGAGAGAGACAACGCCAAGTCCTTTTACGGTACTTACATATCCCCTAGTAACAGTGCTCGCATCCAATGCGAATGTTGCATCTTATGTAAACAATACTCAATTTTACTGCAACTATAGTGTCTCTAACACTACAACTCAATAATTGTTATAACCAGTATGTAATTTCTATTATCCTTATCAGAATGTCCTTATTCCTGGAGATCTCTATAACCTAAGATATATGTAGTAAAGACCTTTTAGGTCACTATCTATAAACTCTTAAATTCTTGAAGATAAGACTTTCATATCACTATCTCAAAAGTCTTTTCATCATTGAAGATATTGTTATTACTGCAATCAAGTGTTTTATGTCCATATTAGTATTAGTAATAGTTTACTACTTCCACTACATGGCAGACATCTAGATTTTGTACACATCTACCTTACACACAGCTTCCCATAGCTCATGCACTAGGGCATGTGGCATTGTCATTCATATCAACTCTCTGAGGTGTTATCCCTTTAGACAGTCCAGTACCATATCTTAAGGTAAAGAAGTCTTCCTTGGAATTTTCCAAAAAATAGAACTTATCCAAGGTGTACCACTAATGTGACAATCCCAATGCCCTCTTCTCTTTGCTTATGAACATCTTCAAAACTAAGATATAAGAGGTGTCCTTGAGATCATATCTCAAGGTATGAAACACCTGGATTATAAAATACTTATTATCATCCTTATATCATTCCAAATGATTAAGATTTCATCTACATTTATAACGATTAACACAATGGCATTCCCACTAAGCTTTACATGGTTCATGAAAATTATATCTGAAATCATAATCATTATAATTTCATAAAATCATATGTTTCAATTATAAGAACCTTATTTTAGTCCATAGATAGAGTTTTTTAAGCTTGCACACCTTGCATTCCTCATCCATGAAGCCATGGGGCTACTTCATATGAATATCCTACACGAGGAATTCATAGAGCAATGCAATCTTGACTTCCATCTTGAAGATGTCATAGTCAAGTTGTGTAGCTATAGTTAGCAATATTCTGATGGGTTCAAGCATGGTCACTAGGGATCAAGTCTCATCGCAAGCGATATCTTCTCTTCGTGTATATCTTATACATGTCGTGCTTTGAAGGTCTCTACCTTCTGATCAAGTTCTCTTATTCTCTTGAAGATCCATTTACACCTAATGGGTCTTAACCTTATAGGTGAATCCTAGAGGGTCCATATAAACACTTCTATATGAAGTCTATTTAAATTTTGTTGCTAACATCCATCCTTAAACTCATTTGAAGAGGTATGAGTGTTTCATCTTAAATTGTCCTTTTAGTTTCTTATTCTAGGAGCCTTATTATCATCTTAAGATTAAATGAGTTTCTTCATTTAATTTTCATCTTTATTCTCAAGAGAGTCATCTTCTAAGAATCATATCCTTAATGATGAAATCTTTCAACAATCTCAAGGCCATAAAGTAGGTATCTAAACGATTCTTTATTTTCCTAATGAAGTAGCACTCTCTGTTGCAATATTCTAGCTTTCTTGCAAGTTATCATATTAAGGATATATATTGTAGTCTCTACTATATATATACCTGGAAACTAAAAGGTAATTATGCTAAGATTCATAATCGATTAAATCTTGTTACACATGATCCAATTGCATCTCCCTACAACTCTATTGAGTTTAGGTGTTTTACCATGAGTGATATGTGAATGATATTCATATTTCCATAAGGTATTACTTGAATTCATCTAATAGGTACATGCTACCTAGATTAGATCAAATTCAGTTCATCTTACTTCAAACATTGGTTCTAAACAATATCTGTGAAATCTTTAAACATTTCAAAGGTTTCTGTGGTTAAGGGAAGAAAATCTCATATTAGAAATAATCATCATTGATATCACAAATTATTAACGTTTATTTTGATATAGATGATCCACATTCATTAATATTTATGAGATCTTGAATATCTTTTGCATCTTACACCATTCCCAATGAAGGGTGCATTGTGTAATTTCTACTTTGAATAAAATATTCACAAGTACGTAAGATTTGAAATTTCAGACATTCTAAAGCTTCATCTCCTACTAGTCTATTGATCTCACCAATAGACATATGCCTAAGGCTTGATGTCAAATCATTGTCAAATGATCTTCATCCTCCCATTGATCTTATAAGATTTAATTTCCAGCATTAGAAATTTTAATGAACCATTCATTAGTTTTCTAATTTAGTACCAGATGTTCCATCATAACTCTTTATTATAGGTCTATTCCAGAATTCATGTTTATTTCCAACATTTAGAACTAAACATTGCGTGTATTCTAATATTTAGGTCATAGTGACATTGTCTAAGACTAAAGGTTCCTGCTAAAAATATGATGTCCGTCTATCCAATAGAGATTGTTGCAGCAATTGCATCGATATCCATGTGGATGATTATTAAACCTTAAGATCAAATCTTCCCGTCTTCTAAAACATATGCAACCAATTGCAAGTGCTATTAGAAGAATGAGATACAATTATTAGACTTTTATCTTATCCAATAAGCAATTCAATTTCAATGATTATATGTAGATGTATAATATTCTGATGTACTATCTGGATCATTCTCTAAGGATCTTAGATAGACTTGATAGTTATACTATCAACACATCAGCTTGTTACAATATTGGAATCCATCCACCTCTTTGGATGTCATATGGAAGTCACAGAAGTACAATGAACTCTTTGACATTCCTTCTTACAAAATGATATTGGAAAATCCTTAAGTGCATCATGTAAGCGTGGAGATCGCATCATGTGCGATCGGGAGTGACTAGTCACACTAGTTGCTTGGGGTAGTGTAATTTTAAAAATTAAGCCGATGAAACAACGTGATCCAAGAACACTTCTTAAATTGTTTCATCTAAACCACAAACAATTATTATGTTAACCTCTTGAAGAGTGGTTGTGATCAAGTCTCTAAATAAGAGACCTCATCTCTCAAGTCTAATCCATCGGAGGAGATGCTTGCGAGCGCATTGATGAAACATGTGCTCAACGCAATCCATGTTAATGTTCCAAACGGTGAATCTCTTGATCTCGTCTCATGAGATCCGACCTCTTCTTTACGATGTGATGACCTGAAGGAGACGGAGATCCATGAGTGGTCGAAGTGGCAGCACAACGGCGTGGCGAGGACGACAATGATCTCTCTCTAGGGCATCAAGGTGGACGATCACAATGTGTGTGGGAGAGAGAGAGATATGGTGTGTAGAGAGAGAGAGGGAGAGAGCATATTCAAATTATGTAAAGAAGATCTAGGGTTACCTCTTCTTATATATATTATTTTGGGAGTCCATGGATCCCAATCCATGGACAACACAAAATCAATGATTGAGATTGATTTGTGTTTGTTTTAGTGACCATGATTTTGTTGTTAAAAATACAACAACATTTAATTTAACTAAGTTATATATATTGAATAATAATCAATAAAATTTAATTTCAATTAAATCAATCTACCGTGGAGAAATATGAAGGAGGCATGTCTCCTTCCATAAGAGGGGTGGACGACCACTAATCCTTTTAGGACTTGGTGGTCGTACATCCTCTATTGATGGAAGGTTGCCTCTATTTCCAATTTTCATGGAATCCATTGTTACATGTATTTCTCCATAAATTTGCAAGAACATTTTTTGTAAATTATTCAAAAAATAATTCATAATTATTTTTTTTGGAATTATCAATCATGCCATTAGAAAATTGTGAATCACATTCACAAACCAAAATAAAATTTAAATTACATTTTCAAATAATTGTCCAATGTGAATCCAATTCACATCAACATTTAAATTGTAAATGACATTTACGAATAGCTCTCTCTCTTTCTTATATATTATAAATCATATTTATAATATTAATGATTAATATGGATAGTATTATCCACATTATTCATATTCATGATAATTAAATTACATTTAGTTGTCTTGGATCTCTATTCTCATGTACCTAAATAATATGAATCACATTCACATTATTGACCTTTTTTATAACTAAATTACACTTAATTATCAATTTCTCAATGCTCAGTTATATTATCAACAATGAAATTATCCTTGAACCCTTTTAACAATAATGTGCTTTCTCCTTGGATACTTGAAGATAAGGACAAGACGATTGTACTTTCCATTTATAGTGACTTGGATAATGAGATCAAATCTCAAATCTAGATCTCAAGGACCTCACGTAGATGTTTGATTTTAGATCTAATCTTCTCATTGTGTCTGAATCACAATCAAATAAATGTCCAACATTTGGACCAAGAATAGATTACTTATAAAGTGGAAGGAGACATTAAAATCCATACCTGTTTCACCACTCCCTCGGAATGGAAGCATCATGGTTATACAATAGTTTATGATCACATCACCCTTATGTATTCTCAATACCTATACATACTGCATACTGGAAGACCTAGAATAAAATCGAAGTTATAGATCTATTTAGACTATCTTATTCATGGTTTTATCACTAAGTTTCTTATTTGATAATTGGGAGTTAGTATTGATCATATACTTTCCAAAAACATATATTGCCACCTAGGTATTGTTCATATATTATCCTAAAGCATACATCAAACCTACAAATTCTATTAAGCTTCCAAAGCTAGATGATCGTGCATAGAATTTGATTCCCAATATCTCATGAGTGAGCTCATATCTTCCGGTTCAGTAATGAACATGTATTATACCTTTGAGAGATCATATTAATCAAATGCCCTTATATGCACACCAGCATGCAAGTGTATAGGCCTTGTTTAGAACATCAACCTATCAGTACGCCAAATGTACATACTCAAACATATAGTAGGACATCTCTCTCAGGACAGAGGATGCATGCCAATATCGTGACAACATACAACATAGGACTTTGGTTATCTCGATCTCGTTAAGTCAAATCATTGACCTAACTTATCTACGACCTCTGAATCTCTAGTCCAATGTAGAGGACATGCATCAAGAGGTCCGTTAGATATCAGCTAGAAGAGAAAGGATTGTCACCACCTACTCATGCTGGAGATCATCTCTTAATAATCATTTGGCAGTGCTTGATGAGTCCTCAATCAAACTCTTTAGATATTCATCCAAGCACCAGCTTCTGTGATTCAACAATTGAATCAACAGTTGTATGGTCATCATGATGTCCATGGTACATAACCCTAATTGTACTAAGGGACCTACAATGCAAATTAATTATTCTTTATTTTACATAAGGGAATCATATTTGCAATAACATTTATTGCATAATGGCTCGCAGTGGGCTTGCATGTCCAACAATCTCCCACTAGCCCAAAGATCCACTAATGGGCTAATATTTAAACCCATACTCATGTGCTTGTCATATACTATTTAGAAAAATAGCTTGGTAAGCTGACTAGCCACTCTGTTCCCGAGAGAATACATCAAGTCCTTTTATGTTACTTGCATATCCCCCTGCAACAGTGCTCGCATCCAATGCGAATGTTGCATCTTATGAAACCATTACTAAATTCTGAAGCAGTTATAATGTCGTTATCACTACAACTCAATAATCATTATAATCAGTTTGTAAATTCTATCATCCATTTCAAAATGCTCGGAGGTCTCTATCTCCTAAGTCTAAGACCTAGTCTTATATCTTATAAGGCATATGATGTTAGCACCCTCTAAGATCACTATCTATAAAGTCCTAAGTTCTTGAAGATAAGACTTGTAGATCGTTATCTCTAAAGACTTGTCTTCTTTGAAGATATTGTTATTACTGCAATTAAGTAGTTTTTCTACATAGTAGGATTAGTAACAACTTACTACTATCACTGCATGGTAGACATCTGACTTTCGTGGACATCTACCATACACTGAGCATCCCAAAGCTGATGCACTATGGCACTTATCTTTCGTACTCACATCCTCCACTCTTTGAGGTGTTATCCCTTTAAATAGGTCAGTACCATATCTTAAGGGAAAGAAGTCTTCCATGGAGTTTTCCGAAAAATGGAATATTTCCAAGGTGTATCACTAATGTGATGGTTCCAATACCCTTTCTCTTTGACTCTGAACATTTTCAGACTAACCTCTTAAGAGGTATCCTTGAGATCATATCTCAAGGTATAGAACAACCAGATTATAAAACACTTATTATTATCCTTATATCATTCCAATTTATTAGGATATCATCTACATTTGGCACAATGAACACAATAGCACTCCCACTATGCTTGACATGGTTCATCAATATTCTATATGAAATCATAACATTTATAATTTCCTTAAATCTAATGTTACAACTATGAGAAGCATATTTGAGTCAATAGATGGAGTTTATTAAGCTTGTACACCTTGCATTCTTCATCCATGAAGCCCTGGGGCTACTTCATATGAATAGTTGTTGGACATGTGAGCCCATGACAAGCCATTATGCAATAAATGTTATTGCAAATATAATACCCTAATATGAAATGAAGAATAACTAATTTGCATAATAGGTACCTTAGTACAATTAGGGATATGCACCATGACCATCTTAATAACCATGCAATTGTTGCTTCAATTGTTGAATCATAGAGGCTGGTGCTTGGATAAATGTCTAAAGAGTTAGAGTGAGGACACAACAAGCACCATCAAATGATTTTTAAGATATGACCTCCAGACTGAGTAGGAGAAGGCAATCCTTTCTCATGAGGCTGACATCTAACTGACCTCTTGATGCATGTCCTCTACATTGGAATAGAGGTTCGGAGGGGTTAGATAAGTTAGGTCAAAGAGTTGACATAACGAGATCGAGATAACCAAAGATCTATGTTTGCTGTCACGAAATAGGCATGCATACTCTGAACGGATATAGATGTGTTACTATATGTCTGAGTATGTACATTTAGCAGACCAATAGGTTGATGACCTAACCAAGGTCTATACATTGGCGCACTGGTGTTCATACAAGGGAATATGAGTAATACGATCTCTCAAAGGGATCATACATGTTCAGTTACTGAACTAGAAGACATGAGTACACTCACGAGATATTGGGAAGAATCAAATTCTATGCTTGGTCGTCTCGCTTTGGAAGGTTGACTGAATTTGTAAGGTTTGTTATATGCTTTTGAAAAGTATACGATCAACACCTGCGTATGATATATGCTTTTGGAAAGTATATGATCGATACCAACTCCCAAAAGTCAAATGAGAAACCTAATGATAAATACATGAAGTAGACAGCGCAAAATTGATCTTATACTTCGGGTTTATTCTGGGTCTTCCAGTATGCAGGATGTACAAGTATTAGGAATACATGAGGGTGATGTGATCATAAATGATTGTATAACAATGATGCTTCCATTCTGAGGGAGTAATGAAACAGGTCTGGATTTTAGTGACTCCTCGATGAATCTGCAATTCGTCATCTTTATTCGTTTATTTTAGCTTAAAATCCCTTATAAAACACCTACATAAAACACTAACTCCATATTCTTACTAACTTGCATCTGTGTGTAAATATTGTACATTTCTTACTAATTTTAACCTAAAATAAAAAAAAGAAAGAAAGGAAAATGAAAAAAATGAAAAAAATGGAAGACTGTATATAGGCTGACTCAAACCCCGAGACCTGATCGACCATGAATAAAGTAGGGGGAGATAGGGTCCTTAAGCAGAAAATCCAAAAAAATTGTGTGCGTGTTGTTGTAAATACTTCTCACTTATTTTGTGTATATCTGTATAAAACTATCAATAATTTAATTGTTCATTAATTGAACTCAAATCAAATAACTTTCAAAACTAAAGTTGAAAATAAAAATGTGTCCTAAATAAAAATGATTACACAATTAAATCGTGTACATAATAAAAGTAGCCACACTTGGAAAAAGCCACTAAGCATTAATTGAAAGATCAATTCCGGTTCCATATGAATTCAAAATGAACCAATATTACTTCCATTGGATTCTAAATTAAATTATCTTTAAAATGGCTATATTTTCATAATTTTTGGAGTTACGATTGAAAAGTCAGTTTTCTAGGGTGGTTTGTGCAATTTTCCCATGTATTTTGTGCATAGTGTATATATTTGTAAATTATTTTTACTAATTATTTAAAATAAAAATTAATAAAAATTAAAAAAATTAAAATTCTTTAAAAACAAGAAAAGGCTCATTTCCACATTTAACCTTTTATATAATGTCATATGTGTATATAGTATATGTATATAGTTGCTATTTTTAATTAGCCACCATAAAAATAAAAAATAACAATTTTTAATTCAAATAAATAAAGTGATGAAAAATAAAAAAATAGATAATTTTGTACATAGTTTTATCTCTTTTATTTTGTCTCTTTTCATCTCTTTTATCTCTTTCACCAAAAAAATTCAAAAAATCATTTCAATTTTCATCTCTCTTTATCCAAAAAAATTCGAAAATTCATTTCAATTTTCATCTCTCTGATCTTTTTATCCAAAAAATTCAAAAAAAATTCAAATTTCATTCCATCTTTTCTATTTATATGGTTCCTTCTCCCTAATTTCAACTTGATCAATCTTTAGTGAGAGGAGCCCGATATCCGAGAGAAAATTCGTCGAGAAAGTTGCCTAGTCTCCAAGCCGTCCGCTGACAGCGAGTCGGACTTGTCGAGGCGATCACAGTACTTTTCCGCTCCTAAGGTGAGATCCACATTTTTCTTATTTTATCTAGGTTAATCGTAAGTTATTTCTTGTATTTTTTATCTCGTTGTCATTTTTTTATCTAGATCTTAAAATCTATCACGTTTTTTATTTGCCCTCGATCCCGAATTTTCATCTCATTCTCTCGATCTCCCTGCATCCCATTTCTATCGTCCACGATCTCTCAACTCCGGTCGCGTACGGTGGCCGGAGATCGGATTTGAATCCCTTATTTCCGCCGAATCCCCGTTAATTTTTCCGATTTGTAAATAAATAAAAAAAATTTTGTTTCGTTTTCTCTAACGTTTGTTTGCAAGATCATATAAAAAAGAAACAAAAAAATAAAAAAACATAAAAAAAAGGAATTTCTATCTTTTTTCCCCTATTTTCGGATTTACAAAAAAATAAAAAAAGTTTTTTTCTTACTGTTGACATCACAACAATAAAATATAAAAAAATATAAAAAAAATCTTTTTTATTTCTACTCTTTATATATAATACAAAAAAATTAAATAAATAAAAAAACAAAAAAAGGGGCAGGTCATCCCCAGCCGCCCTCCTCCATCGACGACGCAGCGCCGTGACCACTCAACCCTCCTCCATCAACAGCACCTCCAGCCGCGCTGAGCCCACCGCCCTCCATGCCAGCAGTGCACCGACCTCCCGACTCCACCCAAGGCCGCGCCTCCTTTCCGTCCAGCAGCCCAACGCTGCACACGGCCCGACCGCCTGCGTTCCGATCTTCGAACCCACTCCAGTCCATCGTTCGCAACTCCAGGCCCGGCGGCCGGCCCGCCAACCGCCCGCGCACCCCTCCACCAGCGTCCCTCCAGCAGATCTGTCACACCTCCCTCAGACCGCTTCCACCAGCGTGCAGTCACAACCCGACTTGGCCACGCGCTCCGTCGATTCGTCGGCCATCCATAACCCTTGCGCGTGCGCCTTGCCTGTCGTTCATTGGGAGGAAGGAGAAGGGGCAGCGGCAGCCGACCCCAGCGGCCCCCTTTGTGTGTGAAACGAAAGAAGAGAACTCTTCTGGGGTTTTGACTCAATATTTTATTTGGGAAATTTACATGAAAACCCCTCAAAGTTTTTTGAATTTACAAAAACGTCCCTACCAGAGCCACAAGCACATGGTATATTGGTAAAATTGTGCTTTCCTCCTTGTGATTTTTTTATTATTTATTTTCTGCAAAAACCAAACTTATTTACATTTTAGTCCCTCAACTACAGAACAAACATTTACGTGCCCTATTTGAATGAAATAAATGTTATTTATGATCTAAAAATCTTGGAAAAATTATGCTATGCTCCTGATGTGATTATCTTCTTAGCATAAAATTTTCATTGCATTTTGTCTTCATTTATTATTATTAAAAAATAAAAAACATGTCATTTTTCCCTGTTTGAAATTCCAAAATTCATAAAAATTCAAATATTGTTCCAAAAATTCCAAAAAATTAGAGTAGTTATATTTCATTGACTTTTAATTTCTGACCAATTTTCATGCTTTAATTATTTATAAAACCCAAAAAAATTGAAAAACATCAAAAATCTTCTAAAAATCATAAAAAAATCTACAAAAATACAAAAATTATGATTTTAGTTCCTGTTTGGAGATAATTGCTTCTAGTTTGTCTTAAAAATAATCGTCATGATATTTGGGCATTTAAAATATTTTTAACTTGCAAATTACGCTAAACTGTGCACATTTTCATAATTTCTCACTGTTTCCTTTTTAGAAAAATACAAAAACATCTGAAAATTCCACAAAAAATGTCAAAACATTTCAAAACTTTTAAAACACAAAAATATTTTATTTGCCTTTTTCGGAGTATTTTGGTTAATTGAAAAAATACCAAAAGAGTTGGAGTGTGTATTTTTGATCTTGTGAATATTGCTTCGTGTTATTTCTGAAAAATTAAAAAAAATTATAAAATCACAATCACTAAAAATTTGAAAATCAAAAAATATAAAAAAATAGAAATACAAAAATAAAAAAAATAAAAGATAAAAAAATCATAAAAACCAAGGATAGTTGTCCTTTGAGATTCTTGTTTTCTCTTAAGTGATTCTTCATTAATTGAATAACCCTCAAGATTTGTAGACTCCCTGAGTTCGACCCTATCTGCTATATAGGTTAATAAGTAGCAAAAATTTTTAAAAAAATTTGTTTGTCGTGGGATTTTAGGGTTAGCAACGACCAACTTTTTTACCTTTAATTTCCCGACCCACCAATTTCACGTGCAAAATGAAATGGCACCGTTGCCGGGGAGGCACGACGAGGGTAGTTAGGTTTCCCTTTTTGACCTGCTATTCTTGGTTGTACATATTTTTTTTAATTTGCCACATTACTTCATTGTTTATATCCACTGCATTCATTTCATATTTTTTCTCTCATATTTGATAATTGTATTTCTTACACATTCTCTCTTCTTTTTCTTGCGAGGGCCTGTAGAGCGAAGGAGACGATCCTAGGAGAACCGAAGCACCCAAGCGACGTGGAGGTCGCTTGATTCTTTACCAAGCCGTAGGATAGCGTGAGAAGAGGAGAAGAAAAATTGAAGGAGACAAAAAAATATTTAAAAAAAGAGAAAAGAGAGAGAGAGTTTTTCTTTTCCATTTGAACTTTGTAAAAGGACATTCATTTGTTGCGGGGTCTGTTTCGCCAAGTGCCAGTGCACTTGGGGGATCTCACCGGTTTTGTTTTCATCGCCTTATTTTTCTTTGTTTCCCGCAGATTTCATGAGATACATTTTGATCGCTTTAATAAATTTACTTGAGCTAGGTAATTAATTAGGTCCAAACATCCTAAATAAGAAATTTATGTGCCTATAGAGTAGAGCGTAATTTGGACTTAGTCAAATTAACTTGTTCTTGCCCATTAATAGAAGTTATCATCTAGGACAGTTCACTTGCATTTGCATAAAGGATAGTTTATTTCGATTCTGCACGGATCACTTGCATGTAAAGTGCTGGCGACAAGGTACACATCTCTAACCCTTGCATGCATCATTGTTTTTAATCGCGCATTGGCATTTCCGATCTCCTTCCTTGTTTTCAGTCACATAAGTTTATAAGGAATTCGGACACTCGGTAGGTGATTCATTGAAAATATTTTTAACCAAGTGATAACTGCTAAAACCGGGACTGCTAAAGAAAACTTGACCTTAAAAAAATACAAGGAAAACCATTGTTTTGGGGAGAGTAACCCCCTTATTATTTGGTTTGCTTGAGCGAGAGAGCGACCCGCATAGTAGGATAGAGCCACACCCGAACTCTTTTCAGACTACTATCTTAGGTTAGTCGTTCTCTAGTGAGGATCTCTCCGGTAGCCGGTAAAGCGGCATGTGACGTCCTTAACAGATTGAATTGATCGGGTAGCCAGTAAACGGTCCGCAATTCATACTGGCTGGGAAAGATCTAACTTTGGGATTAGGCCAGTCTCCTGAGAGCATTGGGTTCCTAACATCTCGCTTTAATCGCTCTGATAGATTATATTGTCACCAAACTCTAAATTGACAAGATTATTGACCGAACCTTCACGGTCTTCACTTTGAGTTGAGTTGGTGATCTGGGGGTTTGTATTGGGTTTGCTTGCTAGCAGTAAAGATCCTTCTACGAAAATTGCGCCTTCATTCACTTTCACTCTTGCAATGACCCTCATGTTCTCGCATCCTGCCTATTGATTTCGAAGATGTCGGAAAGGAGTATTTCTCGTTCGGACTCCACGAACTCAATCTACACTTCGAGCCGTTCACCTTCTATTCGGGGAGATTCACTTCACGAATATTCCTCTTCCCCCACTTTCACGTTCACAATATCCATCAATCCACTTTTTGAGACTCCATCAATTCTGAGTACTAATCGAGTATCATGCACATTTTCAGAGTCAGACACTGAACACTTGATGCCACCAAAGGGAAAGGGAACCATGTCAGAGCAGAGCGAGATCAACAACATCATGTTAGCCTCCATCCAGACAATTCAAGCCTAGATAACAGAGCAGACTAACTTTCAGAACGCATTGAGAGGCATGATTCTCGAGCTGAGACAGGAAAGAGAAGATAGGAGAGAGGGGGATAACAGAAACCCTGGAGGTGGGAATGGAGAAAAACCTCATACAGAACCTAAGCTTACACTAAAAGATGCTTATAATCCAGGGGCAAGACAGACAAATTCTTGGATACAAATCCCTGCGGTTCATGGGCATTTTGAGCTTAAGACTACTATTTTGCCACTTCTCCCAATATTCCATGGATATATTAGTGAAGAACCTTATATACAACTCCAGTACTTCGATCGCATTTTTGGAATAGTACACTACCCGAATGTCCCATTAGAGGCAGTACAGATGACAGCCTTTCCATTCAGTCTGATGGGCAAAGAGTTGTATTGGCTAAATCACTTGGGGAAGGTTGTTACTACTTGGGAAGAGTTGAGGTCCGCGTTTCTGAACAAGTATTATCCACTTGGACTTCTCAACCAAATGTGATCCTTAATTGCTAATTTCTCCCAGATGCCCCAAGAGCCTATTCACGAGGCATGGGAACGATTCAAAGATCTGACAAAAAAATGCCCCCATCATGATATTTCAAAGAGCAGCCTGATACAAAATTTCTTTGGGGGATTAAGCGTTGAGAATCAGAAGCTGGTAGATGCCGCTTGTGGGGGAAGTCACTTCAATAAGGACGAGGATGTCCTATACCAAATTTTTGAAGAGATGGCGGAAAGTTCAGCAGCTCTTTCTTCTTCACATGATTTTCCGAAGCATCCCGTCACCACCCCTGCAGTACTCCACAAAGATATCAACATGACGACAACAAAAGAAGTGGATAAGATGGATAGCACTAACCTGGCCATCAATGGAAACCACCTATCCAAAGTAGACATTATTTAAAAGCGATCCCAAGAACTTGATAAGCTTCATGTGATCGAGCAGAGGTCAAAGAACCTGGATAAGCTGTATGAGATAACAAAGCGTCTGGAACTTCTTGTCAATTCGATCAATGTAGTCCACAACACGAATGCAGTATCCAATACCTCTACTAGGGAGCATACTTCTTCCACCAAGTAGAGTAGCAGAGGACCATCCACAGTTTGGCATGTCTACTATGTGCAGACACCTGATCAGGTTCAACAGCATTCACATCAGATAGTTCCATATCAACAAGAAGTTTCCTACATTCTTGAGCAGCAGTCTCCACCTCCACCTGGTATTCAGGAGATGAATGGTATCTCGATCGACCGTGAGAGAAACCAGCCCCTTCCATCAGGGCAAGGCCAGTTGGGTTCACAGCAGGGTCAGAGACCCGCCCACCAGTTTCAACGAGGCAGACAACAACAGTAATAGTTCTAGCATCAACAATTCCACCCTCAATATCAGTTTCCACCTCAATTCCAAAACCGGAGACAAGGCCAGCCTCAGCAGCAGTCTAGGTATTTCCCTCATCCTAACCAGCAACAAACTGCATATTATGGACAGTATACTCCCCCTCCTCCTCCTTATTATCAGAATCCGTATGGGTACCAACAACCTCCGAACTATCAGCCTCAGTGAGAGACAGTAAATGAGCCACTTGACACCCTTCAGTCAATCCAGCACTGGACCAATTTCCCTTCTTATGAAGAACATGAATGAACTGACTCAGCGGATTGACGACCTGACCACCACCAAGACACTGATTCCAGCACAGGTTGAAGCCAACCCCAACAACTTCAGACACAAGGACCATGTAGCCAATGACCCACCCACCCCTGAGACATGTATGTCCCTTGATTTTACATGTTTATATGTTGCCATTCATCTCAGGAGCGGTAGGAGATTGCAGCTGCCTACGCAGCAGTTGGGTTGGGAGATTGATCCATTGAGAGAGCATCAGCTTCTACATCATCTCCTTCACCAGCAATTGAGAGGCCCAACATCGCAACACCCACATCTGGAGTTTCACCGCCTTCACCACCACCTTCACCAGGCAGATGCAGATCACCATCAGCAAGGGAGAATATACCAGTCGTAGATTCTTCCTCTTCACCAGCAGCAGCATCCCGTTCTGTTTTAGATTCTGTTTTTCCTTCACCTAGATTGGACAACACCATACAGAATGATTCTAGTTGTCCTTTTGTACATGATGATTATACTTTGAATAAAGGAAATGAACGTTTGCAGGATTATTCTGATTCTGTACCATTTCCTTCTTCTCTTAAAGCTAAAAAAATTCAAAAATTTAAAACAACAATACCTGATCCTGGAGTGGTTGAGATCTTACAGAACATCTTTTTAAAGATGCCACTCCTTAAGGCCATGGAATACATGCCTACGGTAAAAAAGGGAATGAAAGAGGCATGTACCCAAAAGCGTCAACCAAGGAAGAACAGATGAAAGGAAACAGAGAAACACATCTTGACCATGGCCACAGTTCATGCCATTTGCAACCTTCCGCTAAAAAAGAAAGAGAAGGAAGCATCTCACATCCGTTGCCATATCTTTGATCAAGAATTTGATCGTACTCTTCTCGATAGCGGTTTCTCCATTAATCTCAAGCCTGCCTCTTTATTAACTAAATTCCAGTTAAGGCCTCTTAAAAAAACCCAGAATGATCCTTCAGTTTGCTGATAGATCGATTAAGAGGCCAAGAGGCATTTTAGAGGACGTTCTTGTAAAGGTGCAGGGAATGAAATTCCATGTTGATTTTATTGTCATGGATATGGACACACCTGCACCGTTAATCCATACCTCGATCATACTAGGTCGACCGTACCTCCGAACGGCCGAAGCAGCAGTTGATTATGGTACTGGAGAGATCATCTTTCACTTTCGTAGTGACAAGGTGAAAATTGAGACGATCTCTGATCCTAGACCATCACCTTCACCAGCAGCAGATGATATAGAGAAAGTTATATCAGAGCCAGATGATAGTGATTTTCTTGCTTAATTCTTTTCATGGATTTTATAGATATCTAGGAGTTCCTTTCCCAAAAGGACTCTCTGGAAAGCACAATCGACATGAGTTCCCTTGGTGATCCAATTGAGACAGTTGTAGATGAGCATTTTGAGCAGAGTTCTGAGATCCAAATTTTTGAGCCGATTGTAGAATTTCCTGACTTATGCATAGATGAGACACATCTTTCTGAGATTATGGCTGAGATATCCGAGCCGTTCATTGATAAGAGTATTGAACATCCTGATGAGCCATTCCTTTCTAAGCAGAGATCATTTCTTACAGAACTATCAGATATTCTACTTGTTGAGCTGTCAATAGCTAAGGTGGATAGTCTACAGAGCACAGATCACAAACCTTCTACCTGTACAGTAGCAGAGGTTATCGCAGAGCCGATTCAGACCCCACCTAAGCTCAAGGTTTTACCATCAACGTTGAAATATGCCTTCCTTGTGGGTCCCCCCCAAATGTTTCTGGTCATCCTCAGCTCGTAGTTGACCGCTGAACAAGAATCTCACGTGCTAGAGGTTCTTGAGAGAAACCACAAGGCTATAGGATGGAATATCTCGCATCTCCATGGGATCAATCCAGCGTTGTGCTCGCATCATATCTACCTAGAGGATGACTGTAAACCCTCCCGTGAATGTCAGCGCCATCTAAATACAAACCAAAGGGAGGTTGTCGTGAAGGAGATTAAGAAAAGGTGTGATGCTGGCTTTATATATCCCATTTCAGATTCCAAATGGGTCATCCCTTTACATGTGGTCCCAAAGAAATCTGGGATTACGATCGTAAAAATGACCGTGGTGAGGAGATTCCGACCCGGGTACCTACTTCATGGCGTGTCTGTGTAGATTACCGATGTCTGAACTCAGCTACCAAGAAGGATCACTTTCCACTGCCCTTTATTAATCAGATTATTGAGAGGTTGGCAGGGAAAGAGTTCTTTTGTTTCTTGGATGGGTACTCGGGATACAACCAAGTTGCGATCGCTCCTGAAGATCAAGAGAAAACTACTTTCACTTGTTTATATGGCACTTACGCCTTTAGACGGATGCCCTTTGGATTGTGTAACGCCCCCGCTATATTTCAAAGGTGTATGTTGGCCGTTTTTGCCGACATGGTGGGTAATTTTCTTGAAGTTTTCATGGACAACTTCTCGGTCTACAGGGATAGTTTTGACACATGTCTTTCTCATTTAGACCGAGTTCTTTAACGTTGCTGCGAGGTAAATCTAGTGCTCTCGTGGGAGAAGAGTCACTTTATGGTGACTAATGGGATTGTATTGGGCCATGTCATCTCCAAACATGGTATGGAGGTTGACCCAGCTAAGATTGATGTGATTTCCAAGCTAGAGCCACTGCAGAATTTGAAGCAGTTGAGGTCATTTTTGGGATACGTAGGATTCTATAGGCGGTTCATAAAGGACTTCAGCAAAATCGCCAGACCTTTGACTGAGCTTTTGTGTAAGGAGACTGATTTCGTTGTCGATGAGAAAGTTCTCCTTGCATTCAATCAGATGAAAGAAATGGTTACTAGTGCTCCTGTCTTGCAGCCACCTGATTGGTCTCTTCCCTTTGATATCATGACGGATGCATCAGATTTCGTAGTTGGAGCAGTATTAGGACAGAGAAGGGATGGGGTACCATTTGCTATACACTATGCTAGCAAGACTCTGGATGAAGCACAGCGGAATTATACAGTTATAGAGAAGGAGATGTTAGCAGTTGTGTTTGGGCTAGAAAAGTTCAGATCTTACCTCACCGGTTCACACGTGATTGTGTACACGGATCACACTGACATACGATACTTACAGGCAAAGAAGGATGCCAAACCACGCCTTATCATCCTTCTTCTCCAAGAATTTGATTTAGAGATTCGAGATAAACCTGGAGTGAAAAATGTTGTGGTAGATCACCTTTCCCATATCACAGACACAGAGACCTCTGAGCAGAACATGATTCCTATTTCCGAAACCTTTCCAGATGAGGCCATTTTGTCAGTAGACTCACTCCCATGGTGTGCTGATATTGTGAACTATCTTGTCTCCAAGAAAGTTCCACAAGATTGGCCGAAGTACAAGGTAGACATATTTCTATCAGAGATTCATTATTACCAGTGGGAGGATCCGTACCTATTTTGCGAGGGTGCGGATTGTATCTGGAGAAGGTGCATTCCTCAGGAGGAACACATCAGTGTACTTGACCACTATCACAAACTAGAATCTGGTAGACATCATTCAGGAAAACGCACGGTAGCAAAGGTTTTACAGAGTGGCCTATGGTGGCCCACATTGTTTAAGGATGCTACAGAGTATGTTCAAGGTTGTATTGATTGTCAGAAAATGGGAGGAACTGTTGGTTATAAAGATACCATGCCCCTAAGATATATATAGAATTACTATGTTTTTTATGCTTGGGGCATAGACTTCATGGGCCCATTTCCAGTCAGTCAGGGATTTCAGTACATCCTGCTCGCCGTGGATTATGTTAGTCGATGGGTGGAGGCTATTCCCACCCGAGCCACAGATAGTCACATAG
Source organism: Ottelia alismoides (assembly GCA_037367405.1). Taxonomy (NCBI): domain Eukaryota; kingdom Viridiplantae; phylum Streptophyta; class Magnoliopsida; order Alismatales; family Hydrocharitaceae; genus Ottelia; species Ottelia alismoides. The sequence goes on from JAZKJV010009316.1 coordinate 354,380, forward strand.
TGTGTTCCTTTCTCAAGGATCATATTATTGTGTGGTTCGGTATTCCCAAAATACTAATTTCAGATGGGGGAAACCATTTCATTAATAGAGAAGTAAAGAAGCTTGTGAAGGAGTATGCCATTGAGTAGAGAGTTGTGTCTCCTTACCACCTTCAGACTAATGGCTTGGCAGAAATTTCAAATAGGGAGATCAAGATGATATTGCAAAAACTTGTACGTCCAGATAGGAAGAATTGGTCCCAGATGCTTTATTCAGTACTATGGGCTTATCGGACGGCGTACAAGTCTCCTTTGGGTATGTCTCCCTACAGATTGGTATATGGAAAGTCGTGCCACCTGCCAGTGGAATTAATTCACAAATCTTTATGGGCACTCCATGTATGAAATTTAGACTATGAGAAGGCATGAAAGAATCGGAAGTTGGATTTGAATAAGTTATTGGAATTCCGAGACTTTGCATACAATAACTCACTTATGTATAAGGAGAAAGTCAAGCGCTGGCATGATAAACACATCCGAAGAAATACTTTCTTCCCTGATAAGAAAGTTTGGTTCTTTGATGCTAAGTTGAAGTTGTTTCCAGGAAAATTGAAAAGCAAGTGGTCAGGATCGTTCATCATAAGAGCTGCACGTGACAATGGGAGTATTGTCATATCTGGGTTATCATCTGACGCACAACCATTTGTTGTGAACGGACTGTTGCTGAAGCCATATCTAGATCATGATACATTCCTGTCCGTTGTTGATTCGATATCCGTGGTATCAGATGATGATCTCTTTATTCCGTCTTCTGCGTCTGATACATGATCATCCACTCATCTTGTATATGCTTTTGTTTAACTCTTTCTTCTTCCGTTTTATTATTCACCCCTTTTTCGTGTGTGTGTGTATATGCTATACTTAGGATATGCTTTATCCTAAGTATACGGGGGTGAACGATTTGTGTTGTTCATATTCGTCCTGTTCATCACTCTTGTTGTTGCCTATACTTAGGGATACTCTACCCTAAGTATAGGGAGTGATGTTGTTCATATCGTATCTTTTTATTTTTGAGTCTATATATTTTTTTCATCGGTTTTCCACTTTTGTACACTCCACTATACTTAGGATTACTTGATCCTAAGTATAGGGGGGATCACCAACTTCTCTTCTTTTTATCTTTTCTTTGAGTCGTTATACCATAGGAGTCTCTTGACTTTTCTAAACTTAGCATGAATTATGTCCTTTTTTGCTCTCTGATCACTATGAGGACATAGTTCAAGCTAAGTATAGGGGGTGTCGTATATATTGTATATATACTTTAGACATAACTCGTATTTTTAAATACGTTTATTTGGGGTGTTATGTGTATAATTTTGTAAAATCCATGTATGTAAAAAAACAACAAAAAACAAAACAAAACAAAACAAACAAACAAACAAAACAAAAACAAAAAAAACAAATAAAAACAAACAAAAAAAATCTTGTATATACTTGTACATATTTTACTAATCATTTTTTCTTTTTTTAAAAACAAACTACAAAATCAAAAATCTATAAAAACTTGCATAAATCAAGAAAAAACTTTCTTTCACATCTGCATTTTTCCTCCAAAAATCCATAAAAAGTTCAAAATTTGAAAATTGTTAAAAAAATGTTATTTTCACATGTGCATCATTTATTTTCAAAAAAAACTTGCATTGTTCATATTTCACATTTGCATGTGCATTTTTCAGGATAGTATTGACATTTAAACTATGTCTAGAATAAAATTGAAGAATGGAGCTTAGTTGGACCTTAATTCACCTAATTCTCAGAGGAACTTCACAGAGAAATAGGATTTTAGAAGCTTCAGGTCTTTGACTTAATTCTTTGAGTTCCACATGACAATGTGCAGCGTTTGAATCTTAGTGTCTAACCTGGTCTCTTCATTCTGGGTATAACTATGGAATAGGGAATAAATTTGTACTCTCACACTATGCACTTAGCTCAACTCAGACGGGATATTGGAAGACTGTGTGAGATTCTTTTCTGGTAGCGTGGAAATCTAAAGACCGGAGTACGGGTTGAAATAAAGCTTCAGAAAAGGGATGGACGACTTGGCACAATTTTTTCTATGACCCCAAAAAATGTACGGATATAAAAAGACTCTATATCTGTAGGGGCCAAAACCACCAAAAATCCAAATACAAAGAAGCCACTACCTGATGACCAAAAATCCCTCTCACAGATCCGGATAAGGTATGAAATCAATCAAGGGTCGTTGCGACCCGGATCTCGAGACTCAGTCAATCAAGAAAAAAAATAAGGAACCACCAAATCAGAAAATGAATCAATAAAATCAAAGCGGTCCTTGCTATTTATTTAACCTGGTATAGCGATCAGGGTCGGACGCAAGGAGCACGAATTGGCCGAGACAGCCAATGAAGTAGTCAAAAATGAAAAAAAAGTGTTTTTGGTGGATTTTTAAATCTTTTAATTATTTTTGTATTTTTAATAATAACGAAAATATGAAAACAAAGGAAAAAGCCAACAAATCACTATTTATAAAACACAACAAACAAAGCCAAAATTCAAATAAAATTATTTTTGTGTTTTTTATATTTTTAAGTGTTTTTGGTAATTTTTTGAGAATTTTATAATTTTTAGTTGATTTTATAAAAATCGAAAAAGGGAAAAACAGTGACAAAGTGTGCAGTCAGATTTGAAAGGCTAATTTAAAATAACTAATTAGCTATAAAAATCTGAAGCGGCCTATCCCATCTGTCTGCAGTTTTCTTTCACATTTCCGAGGGTCTTAGACTTCCTCTTCTGTGTAGCCTTTCTTTTTTGAGTCTCGAGATTCTTTTCTGCCTCATGGCAATTTTTATGAAAAGTAAAAATAAAAACCTAACTACAGAAACTGAAATTGCATTTTTTTGAATTTTATAGAATTTTTAATTATTTTTATAGGTTTTTTAGGGTTTTTAAATTTTTATGGGTTTTATATATCCAAATGAGCCAAAAATTGGATAGAAGCTGGAAAACAACAAAACAAACAAAAACAATTTTTTTTAGAATTTTTAGATTCTTTTTATATTTTTAGTTGATTTTCTCTTTTAGACAGTAGAAAAAATAATGGTTTTTTATTTTTTGAAAATAACAAAAAGCCACAAAAATGTCCCAAATTTTTAGTGAAAATTTTCCACAGTGGCAGGAGCCACATATCCAAATTTCACTGGATTTGGGTTTGGCTTGATATTTTATTCAATACAAATAAGGACTACAACACCAAGGGACCCAGATGTAATAAAACTAAAGTTCCAGACTGAAAAGGTAACACGTGAGGAAACTAGAGGGATATCAGCGTAAAATTCACATGAAATCCGCACATGTTCATAAACAGCACGCACATGGGTATAAGTGTAATTTACAAAACTTAAATCTCTATCTAGAACACCCCCAAACTTCAGCCCAAATAATGCAAATAACCCAGATAACACGTGCCTGGCACGGGGTTCACATTCAAAGGGACCAAAATATAATTCTAATTAATAATCATGCGAATCGTAACACCATAACTAAAGGATCAGAGAAGCAAAATGTCCAAAAATCACGTGTCGAAGCACGTGTTTCACACAAGCAGGGACTAAAAAGCAAATAAAATAATCTGGAGGTCCAAACATGTAAATAACCCAAGAGTGAAAACTTATTTAATAGACTAAATAAAAATTAACTAAAACTGCATGGGTATAGGCACAATTACCCAACCGAGGTGCCTGAGGGGCGCACGTGAGCGCCAGGTGTCGGACTGTGGCTGGTAGTGAATGGACTGTCCTGCTGAAGCACTCTGGACGATCTAACGGTGCTGGTGCAGAGGCGAACATGGGAAGCACGTGGCCGTCAGATCGTGGATCTAACGGCCTGACAAGAGTAGGCTACGCGCGGCTGTGATCAGACCTGGCACAGAGAGTCGATCTGACGGCGATGAAAGGATGAGGAAGAACTCCTCCTGGGCGAGCTTCCCCGGCAATCCGAAGATGATCTAGACGGCGGATGGAAGATCGTAGAGGTGGGTCCTCCTCGCGATGCCACTCCGCGTCGGGTGGTGGCCTCCGATGAAGGCTCCAACGGTCGGATCCTCCGGCAAGGGAGGAGCAACCTGGAGCAGCTCCGGTGAAGGATGGAAACGACAACCAAGGGGGGTACCTGTGGTTATTGACCTGCAAAACAAAGCTCCTGCTCGGAGGGATGCTCCAACGGGGGTTATTGTCAACAAGAAGAAGCGAGGCGACGTGGATGGGCCATGGGGGGTTCCGACGAATGTGATAGATGGAACCCAACTCGATCTGGGCTTGGATGGCCCCGCTCTAGGTGATCAGGTCACGTAGGGAAGGTGGCTATGGGTCGGAGAGTTGATCAGTACGGCTAGGATGGACTGGCGAAGCTCTGGCCACTAGGGCGGAGCTGGCGGAGCTGGATCGTGGAAATCAGAAATGGACTATGCTAAAGAAGCTAACAGGTATACCTCATGATCGAAGTTGACTGGAGAGGAGACGCTAGTTCTTCGGTGATCGTTGCCTCGATGGAGCGTCGCCTCCAGAGGCTCGAGCTTCGCCGACGGCGGAGCACGACGACGAGGGTCGGTGGACCTGGGCTACGCACCTCCAAACTCTCTCTCAGACACCCTCCGCACTCCCTGTAACTCGAGGAAGACGATGGAGGTCACAGGGATCGAAGGTGGTGGTCGAAGGTGCGTGAAATGGCGAGAGGAGGAGAGACTAAATACTGGTGGGGATCCAACAAAGATGGAGTCAGGCAGGGCATGTTAATGCAAAGGATCCCTAGGACGATCCCCGGGTGTGGATCAATGATGAATCAAGATTAATCAGAGCCTGGGGTTTAGGGAAATGGGTGCGGATCTGATCAAGAAAAATGGGAGAAATCGGGTCCTTGGAATGGATCCGCGCAATGTGGTCCGGGGGGGGTCAGTTCACCGGGGGTCAACATCCCCCGTGGACCGATGGGAAAATTCCATTGGTAAATTATCTGGAAAATCAAAATAAAATAGAAAATGACCTTAATTCAAAATATTTACAAAATAAAGAATGTTTATTTATTTACAAAGAATTTTTTAGTGATTTTTATTTATTTTTTTGAAAAATAAAATATGTGTTTACATTATATCATTATTATATACAAGTATGTACATCTATGTATTTTTTATTTTAATTTTTAATTTTTTTATTTATGTATATTTATTCCAATTTTATATTTTATGTATTTACATTATAAAATATGGAATATAAAGTGATTTTTATTGCATTTTTTATTAATTATTTACAAGGGGAAATAAATAGGTATTTTATTCTATACACATGGTCTATTTACACTGATAAGAGAGAATTTTATTTATTTTTATTTTTATTTTTCTTTTATTTTCCTATTTTTATTTAAATATGTACAAAATATTAGGGACACATATATATTTTTATTTTTAGAAAATAAATTATTTACACATAGAGGGATATGTACACTATGTTGAGCCACCCTATCTCTCTCTACTTATTTTATTTTGCGACCAGGCCCTTGTGGAGCCCTCCCTTGGGTTCATGTCACTCAATATTTATTCTAAATATTTCCCTCTTTTTCTTTATTTCTTTTTTCTTTTATTTTTGCACAAAAACATGCTAATTATTAATATTTACACAATGCATGCTTTTTGTCAATTTACTTTATTTACACAAATATACATGGTGTTTTGCACAGGTTTTTAGCTAAAATAAAAGAATAAAGAGTGATGAATGAGGATTCATCACCCCCCTATACTTAACTTTGCTATTACCTTAGCAAACACTTATTTGAAAAAGAAGTAAAAAATAAAGGAAAAAGAAAAAGAGGGGAAAATGCATGGATCAATGCTGATTATTAAACTTGCCTTCATTAAATTAAAGTTTGGAGCTCAGTCAAATCTTTGGATTATTAATGTGTCGGAACCTTATTTCGACTTAGGTTTAAAACTTAACAACCTCTAAGATCCACTAATCTATAGTCACGACTCCTTAATAATCCAGATCAGAATAGGTCTACATACACAAACCGTAAAGACCATGAATCTTTCCTTGTACAGTGTAAGTGAGTTATAGCTCTCCACCTCAGAAGTAGCAAAATGACAACCCTCCCCAACAAGGTAACTCTATGACCCTAGTTTGGCCACTCTTTCCTCAAGGAGCGGGGTATTCCCTTCTAAGTTCAAGTTCAACCAGCTCAAGAAGAGGGGGAAGAAGAGAATGGACCATTGACAATGTAGCCATGTATCCTTGGGAGCTCAACCAGTGTAGCTAAGTCTCCCTGCTGCAAGCTTCATAAGATGGAACATGAGTCTCAAGCTTTGCTTATTGCATTATATACACTCCGGTGGGATTATCATTTTCTATCAGACCCAACACTTTTTTGGAGTTATTATTTTCTTTTTGCATTTTTTTGATGTGCATATATACAACATATTTACAAAGTGAAGCATATATACATAAGGAGTTTTTTCTCTTGAGCCAGTAGATTATCCCTCTTTTGAAGCATTATTGCAACCCACAACTCCTGTCGTTAGACCTCATGGCAACTAGACCAAGTTGAGACGCACTTCCTTCACTATAAGAAGAAGAGAGGTTCTGCCTAGAAGTACTACCCTCATATGTTACCCCAAGTCAAGAAAGACTGCCTCCTCACCACCTCATCCGCGGAGAGCTCGGTGTAAAAAGCGGGTCTAAGTAAAGCCATTGTCTATATGAGTCATGTGTGTGTTGTTAAGTGCTCTACTTAGGCTCATCGAGATGATATATGATCATAGCCTAGTGGACTCAAAGAATTAAGTCACCATGGACCTGAAAAGTCTCAACCCTAAGCCCTATAAGGTTCCTCTTATAATTAGGTGGATTAAGACCTTAACCAAACTCTATTTTTCAATTTAATTCCAGGCTAGTTTGAATGTCAAATATGATCTAGGAAAAACTATACATGTATTTACAAATATGCTATTTACAAAATATTTACACATGTGCAAAAATTTTGAAAAATGTTTTGAAAACATGGATGTATGCATGAATGCAAGTTTTGCAAAATATGTACAGAAATTTACACAAGGTTTTTGCAAACTTTTGATTTTCAAAACATTCTACAAAAATTTTGTACTATATACATAATTTTGATATGAAAATATTTACAAGCTATTTACACAAAATATTTTTACAAAGATTTTTACGAAAATAATTTGTACAACTAGCTATGTATGTGCAATAAAAGAATTTTATTTACAAGGAAAAATTTTAATTTTTATGGATTTTAGTGTTTTAGCCATTTTTATTTATTAACACACTCACACAAAGTACGAGTTATGGCTAAAGTATATATGAAATATATACACACCCCCCTATACTTAGCTCGAACGATGTCCTCAGAGTCAAGAGCGATGAAGAAGACATAACTCGTGCTTAGTATATGGAAGTGAAAAGGAAGGCTATATACAAAGACGAATGAAAGAATAGAAATGCAAGAGGATCTCGGGGTTTCCCCCTATACTTAGGATCAAATAATCCTAAGTATAGCAGGCTGTACACGAAGGGAAATCCGAGTGAGAATGTACAGGGTCTACCTCCCCTATACTTAGGGTAAAATATCCCTAAGTACAGGTAGCAAAACAAAGGTAGAAATTAATCAAAAGAAACTTAAGAGTCTCACACCCCCCATACTTAGGGTAAAGTGCACCCTAAGTATAGAGACGTCGAAGATGTAAATGGGGTGTTGGACTTAAGAATAGTTCGATATGGACAACTGGATCTATACAAGTCGGGAGGACAGTGATAATCAGGCGTGAGATGCAATAGATGTGAGTCAAGAGACCACATCTCAAGCAAAATGAATCGGGGCAAAGTCAATGACCAGCGGCTCATGATCTAGATATGGCTTGAGCCGCTGACCATTAACACGAATGGTACTCTCAGAAGACAACTCAGATATATCAATACTCCCATTGTCATGTACCTTTCTAACCAAGTAGGGTCCCTTCCATTTTCTCTGTAGCTTCCCTAGAAATAATCTCAACCTGGCATCGAACAACCATACTCGATGTCCTGGCTCAAACTGCTTGTGGCTGATATGAGAATCATGCCACTCCTTCACTCTCTCCTTGTACTGTAGGCTGCTCGAAAAAGCTGCATCACGAAGCTCCTCTAGAGCTGCTAACTCTGCCGTCATCTGGTCTCCTACACTCACTGGATCCATGATGATGTCTATAACTGCCCAGAGTGACCTATGTCTAAGCTCAATAGGTAAATGGCAGGGCTTCCCATAAACGAGGCAAAAGGGAGACGTACCCAACAGTGTCTTGAAGGACGTCTGATATGCCCACAAGACCGAGTCCAAAAGCTGTGACCAATCCTTTCTGTCAGGGAAGACAACCTTCTGCAATATAGTCTTGATCTCCCTGTTCGACACTTCAGCAAGACCATTGGTCTGAGGATGGTACAGTGTGGCTACTCAATGGTCTATGCTGAACTCGCTAGCAAGGGCCTTTACTTTGTCGTTGACGAAATGAGACCCCCCATCAGATCTCAACACTCAAGGTACCCCGAACCGTGAAATGATATGCTTCCTCAAAAATATGCAAACAGTCCTAGCATCTGCGGTTCGGGTGGGGATGGCCTCAACCCAACAACTAACATAATCAACGTCCAACAGAATGTACTCAAATCCCTGATTCCTAGGGAATGGACCCATGAAATCGATGCCCCATGTGTCAAAAACCTCACAGAAGTGAATGGGCTGCATCGGCATCATATCACGTTGTCCACAAGTGCCCATCCTCTGACAGTCAGTACACCTCTTCACGAACTCATCAGAGTCCTTGAAGAGGGTAGGCCACCATAGGCCAGATTGGAGCACTTTCTGTGCCGTTCTCCTCCCAGAGTGATGTCCTCCTGCCTCAAGCTTGTGGCAGTAAGTGAGGATGTTGTGGTGCTCCTCCTGAGGAATGCACCTACGCCAGACGCTATCCCCTCCTTCATGACAAAGGATGGGATCCTCCCAGTGGTAAAACTTAGCCTTCACGAGGAAGGTCTCAAGTCTCTGCCTGGGCCAATCCTATGGGACTTTCTTGGCAAAAAGAAAGTTCACAATATCGGCGTACCACGGGAGAGAGGCGATAGCAAGGATCGCCTCATCTGGGAAGGTCTCACAAATGGGCTCGAGCTGCTCGGAATCCTCAAGATACTCCAATTGAGAGAGATGATCCGCCACCACATTCTTGACTCCATGATTGTCCTTAATCTCTATATCAAACTCCTGGAGTAGAAGGATCCATATGGTTAGTCTGGCTTTGGCATCCTTCTTTGCCATGAGGTATCGGATGGCGGTATGATCAGTGAAGATGGTCACTCTAGATCCAATGATGTACGATCTGAACTTATCTAGGGCGAACACTACGGCTAGCATCTCCTTCTCAGTGACTGTGTAGTTCCTCTGAGCTGCATCTAAAGTCCGGTTAGCATAGTGAATATCAAAGGGGACTCCATCCCTCCTCTGTCCCAGCACAACCCCTACGACAAAATCGGAGGCATCCGTCATGATCTCGAATGGGAGAGACCAATCAGGCGGCTACAGGACAGGAGCCTCGACAACTAGACTCTTGAGAGTCTCAAATGATGCTAGATACTTATCATCCACAATGAAATCAGTGTCTTTCAATAGCAGATCAGTCAACAGTCGGGCAATCCGGCTGAAATCGTGAATGAATCGTCGGTAGAAACCGACGTGCCCCAGAAAAGACTGTAACTGCCACAAGTTGGACGGTGGACTGAGTTTCCTAACGATATCCACCTTGGCCGGATCAACCTCCATGCCCCTGTTGGAGATGATATGGCCAAGCACCGTCCCTTGAGTAACCATGATGTGACTCTTCTCCTAAGAAAGCACCAGGTGCACCTCAATACATCGCTGGAGGACGTGGTCTAGGCAGTCAAGACAGGAGTCGAATCCGTCGCCGTAGACCGAAAAGTCATCCATGAAGACCTCCAAGCACTCCCCTACCATGTCCGAAAAGATGGAAAACATGCACCTCTGGAATGTCGCCGGAGCGTTGCACAATCCAAAGGGCATCGGTTTGAAAGAATATGTCCCGAAGGGACAGGTAAAGGTAGTCTTGTCCTGGTCCTCTGGAGCAATCGCCACTTGGTTGTATCCGGAGTACCCATCCAAGAAGCAGTAATGGCTCTTCCCTGCCAGTCTCTCAATGATCTGATCGATAAAGGGCAGAGGGAAATGATCCTTCTTGGTGGCATGGTTGAGTCATCTGTAATCTATGCAGACCCGCCAAGAAGTGGGTACCCGGGTAGCGATCTCCTCTCCAAACTCACTGACAACTGTAGTGATGCCCTTCTTATTGGGGACCACATGCAATAGACTGACCCACTTGGAGTCGGAGATGGTGTAGATAAAATTAGCGCTCCACCATTTTGAGATCTCCTTCATGACAACATCTTGAAGGTTCGGGTTCAGCCACCACTGGAACTCATGTGACGGCTTCGCGTCCTCATCGAGATAGATATGGTGGGAGCACATGGCCAGACTTATCCCCTGGAGATCGGCTACACTCCATCCTCTCGCCTTGCGATTCTTTTCAAGAACCCCCATCAGACGGGATTCCTGCTCTCCAGTCAAATCCGCTGAGATAATGACTGGGTACATCTCAAGCTCGCCCACAAGGAACATATACTTCAGCGATGAAGGAAGCGGCTTCAGCTCTGGACAACACTGTGCTGGTGAATCTGGCCTCTGAAAGGTCTGAGTGAATGCGGCCAAATCTTTATGGGAGAATGGGAACTCTCTCTCGCAATCTGAATCAAGAGAAGGCTGCTCTGCTGGTATGTCTCTGCTCTGTGTGGCATCAGCCTCCTTCCTAGTTGTCATCTTTGTGGAAGTCAGGCACGGTATCAAGTCATCAAACTCAGCCCAGTCGAAATCTGACTCAGAGGGATCTGTATCAGAATCACTAGCAAAATCTGCCTCGCGATCGGGACCGGCTCTACTGCTTGAGATGTATCCTGGACTAGGGGTGCGCTATCCAAGCTCTCCTCTGCTGTCATCTGTGCATCAGCAAACTCTGAAGGTGAGAGGATGGCCTCTGCTACCGGGTCTGCCCAAAGTGCCTCATCATCTGTGATCACAAAGATGCAGTCCTGGTGGATGTCTCGCCCTGCATCTGTCATCTGCTCTGAATCGGAAGTCTGCTCGGAGCAAGATGAATCTCGGGCTCTAGTCTCCTCGATCGTCTCTATTTGTACACTCTCGCCCTCTACGCGAAAGTATACCTTTCCGCTATCATGATCGGAAATCGCCTTGGCTGTGGCCAAGAACGGATGTCCTAAAATTATGGGGTTATCGATCATAGACTCAGGGATCTCCATGTCCAACACAACGAAATCCACGGGGAATTTCAGGCCCTGAATGGTGATGACAACGTCCTTCAGCAAGCCCTTCGGCCTCTTGACAAATCGATCAGCAAACTGAAGGACCATCCTGCCCTATTGTAGAGGGCCCAACTTGAAGCGGTCGAGTAGGGCTGCTTGAAGTAGGTTGATCGAAGACCCACTGTCTAATAGAGTACGATCGAACCTATGCTCCTGAATATGGCATCTGACATACGGGGCTCCTGCATCTGGCCTCTTGGCTGGCATGCGGTTCTGGATCGTGAAGCACGTGGCGCAAGTGAGCACATGGATCTCCGACTGGTGGTTCCTCCTCTTCCTCCTGACAATGGTCCTGTCTCTGAGTGATCTCTGTAGTAGAGGTATGTGCTCCAAGGCCTCCTGTAGAGTCAGCTGTATGTGGAATCGATCTATCATCTGCTGGTTGAACATTATCTGATGGTTCTTTTTGGGATTTTCTTTTTTCTGCCCCTTAGCCAAATGGAGTGCTCTGGGAAAGGGGACTACAGGGCCCTTCTCAGATGAAGGACTAGGAGAGGGTCTGGGCTGCTCAAGCACGACAGAATCCACGCATACATCATCAAGCACCACAGGTGGATCAGAATAAAACATACCCTTTCCCTTATTTACAGAAACGTCCTGAGGTACATAAATAGATGGAAAAACAACAGGACTAGCAATAGAAGTGTTGGTGGCCTCAGCACCACCCTCGGCATCTGGCTGTGCGGTATCAGTACCGCGCCCTGGCTTGGCATCACATCTGGTGGCATCAGTGCCACCTCCTCCATCAGGTGAAACGATGGCCTTAATACCGTCGGTTGAATCAACGTCCCTGGTGGCATCAACACCACCGTCATCGTCTCTGGAAGTCTCATCACCGCTCCTCTCCTCGCCTTGCACTCCTGAAGTGGCATCGAGTTGTCGCTCAGATGAGGCACCGCCTGCTGGCATCCTACCGCTCCTAAATGTAACAAAATCAGCATCAAACATGAATGCAGACATATCACCAAGTGAAGCACTAGGAGTGGTAATCTCATTGAACTCTACCTGCTCAGATTTCCTCTTCAAACTGTTGGGGTTCGGCTCAATCTGGGCAGGGATGGCGGCCTTCCCTCTCACGATCTCCCTCATCTCCTGATGGAACTCGTCCATCTCCCGTCGAAAGATAGCCTGCTGCTCGGACATGAGGCGGGCTAGATCATCCAAGGCGGGGTTCTCATAGGTCGACCCATGAGAACCTGATGGGTATCCTCGCTGGTAGTGAGGCTGCTGATGCTGCTGGTGAGGGTAAGAGGGGTACTGCTGCTGATGATACTGCTGCTGATGAGGCTGCTCTCGCCACCAAGGTTGTCCCCGGTGATAGGGACGAGGACCATACTGCTGGTACGGCGATGACTGCTGCTGCTGCTGAACTAGGGGCTGCTGCTGCTGGTCGTACTAGCCACCCTAAGCTGGAGGCTGCTGCTGGGAACTGCCGGTCGACCAAATCCCGTTGACATCCATCAACGGCTCCTTCTCGTACGAAGGCGGGAGGATTACTTCCAGAGGCTGATCCGGCTAGAAACCACCATCTGAGTGTCTGGGGATGGTGGTAACTGGTAAGACTGCGGCGGCTGCTGGTAGGACTCCACCTGGACATGGTGAACCTGTCTAGGCTAACTGGAGCGCTGGGATGAGCTAGCACTACTGCTCGGATCTCCTCGTGACCTGAGACGGGGCTGAGAAGCCGTCTGTGCCTCATGGAGACACATGATCTGTGTCTTCAGGTCACTCAGCGTTTGTGCCATCTGATCCATCTGCGTCATACCCTGGCACTACTTCTTCTCTATTAGCTCGATCCAGTCCAGCTTCTCGCTGATGATACCCTTGTCTGCGGCTATGGACTCGGCCTGTGCGGTTGCCGCTGATGAAGTGGAAGGACTGGCATCGAACTGTGCTATCCTCTGAAATTGCACGGTCTGTGGCCATGGGCGTCCCTGGGTATAGAGTCGGGTCTGGGACATCACTGTATAGTTCTCGGCCATCTCCTCATAGATGGCCCAAACCTGATCCTCATCCTCGGCGAAGTAGGAACTGCCACAAGAAGCGTTCACCAGGCCTTGCAGCTCTGGTGTCAACCTGCAAAAAAAGCTCTGAACTAGGTTCGGCTTCGAAATGTCGTGGTGCGGGCTATCTGTAATCTCTCTGAAACTCTCCCATGCCTCGTGAAACTGCTCGTTGGGGAGCATGGAGAAGTTGATGATCAGGGCCCTCGCTGCATTGGTCCGCCCGAGTGGATAGTACTTGTTCAAGTATTCGGTGTGGAGCTGCTCCCAGGTGTGGACAAACCTCCCCAAGTGCTTCAGCCAGTTGGCTGCTCTGTCGATCAGTGAGAAGGGGAAGGCAATCATCCTAATGGTGTCCTCGTCCACCTGCCGATCGTGGACGGTGCTGTAGATCATCTCAAACTCCTGGAGGTGGAGATGGGGCTCCTCAATCGCGAGCCCATGGAAGCGGGGTAGAAGCTGAATGGTCTATGGGGGGAACTTGAAGTCCCCCACGATCGCCGGAAGAACTATCCACCGGTGAGTAAGCATCGATCTGGGGTTGTGCAACTCCCGCATCGGTCTGGCTCCTGCTGCTGCCGCTGCCGGCTGGACTGGCTCATCGGGCTGATCGGGTATATATAGCCCACCTCCTACGGCTCTCGGCTGCTCTCGGTCAGCTCTCATCCTCTACATCTCTCTCCTCATCTCAACCATGAAAGCCCCTTGATCCCTAATCTACTGCTGCATCGTCTCGAGGGAGGCTATCAGGGGGTTGTTGATCGCACCCTGGTCCAGAACGTAACTCTGATCTGCTCGTGGACCTCAAGTGCGGTCATCACTGCTGCTGGCCATGGTCTCTACAAAGGCAAAAGACCCAAACTCAAGTGCTGATAAATCATATGTCTGCTGTCTCTCATCTGGCACTGGTAAGAAAAACTATAAAATTGGGACTGCTAAACATACTTGACTCTAAAAGACACTTCACATAAAAAAATTCGATCATCAGGTAGACCTATTAGCTTCTTTAGCATAGTCCATTTCCGATTTCCACGATCCAGCTCCGCCAGCTCCGCCCTAGTGGCCGGAGCTTCGCCACTCCATCCTAGTCGTACTGATTGACTCTCCGACCCATAGCCACCTTCCCTATGTGACCTGATCACCTCGAGAAGGGCCATACAAGCCCAGATCGAGTTGGGTTCCATCTATCACATTCGTCGGAACCCCCAATGGCCCATCCACGCCACCTCGCTTCTTCTTCTTGCCATTAACCCCCGTCGGAGCATCCCTCCGAGCAGGTGCTTTGTTTTGCAGGTCAATAACCGCAGGTACCCCCCTTGGTTGCCGTTTCCATCCTTCGCCGGAGCTGCTCCAAGTTGCTCCTCTCTCGCCGGAGGATCCGACCGTTGGAGCCTTCATCGGAGGCCGCCACCCGACGCAGAGTGCCATTGCGAGGAGGACCCACCTCTCCGATCTTCCATCGGTCGTCTGGATCGTCTCCGGATCGCCAGGGAAGCTTGCACAGGAGGAGTTCTTCCTCATCCTTTCGTTGCCGTCGGATCGACTCTCTATGCCAGGTCTGATCACAGCCGCACGTAGCCTGCTCTTGTCAGGTCATGCGATCCACGATCTGACGGCCACATGCTTCCCACGTTCGCCTCTGCACCAGCACTGTTAGATCGTCCCGAGGGCGTCAGCAGGATCGTCCATTCACCGCCAGCTACTGTCCGACATCTGGCGCTCACGTGGGCCCCTCACGTGCCTTGGCTGGGTAATTACGCCCATACCCCTGCAGTTTTAGTTAGTTTTTATTTAGTCTATTAAATAAGTTTGCACTCTTAGGTTATTTGCATGTTTGGACCTCTCGTTTATTTTATTTGCCTTTTAGTCCCTGCTTGCGTGAGACACGTGCTTCGACACATGATTTTTGGACATTTTGCTACTCTGATCATGTAGTTCTATGGTGTTACGATTTGTATGATTATTACTTAGAATTATATTTTGGTCCTTGTGAATGTGAACCCCATGCCAGGCACGTGTTATCTGGGTTATTTGCATTATTTGGGCTGAAGTTTGGGGGTGTTCTGGATTGGGATTTAAGTTTTGTAAATTATACGTGTACCCCTGTGCGTGCTGTTTATGAACAAGTGCGGATTTCATGTGAATTTTGCGCTGATATCCCTCTAGTTTCCTCACGTGTTACCTTTTCAGCCCTGGAACTTTATTTTTATTACATCTGGGTCCCTGTGTGTTGTAGCCCTTGTTTGTATTGAATAAAATATCAAACCAAACCCAAATCCAGTGAAATTTGGAAACGTGGCTCCTGCCACTGTGTAAAAATTTCACTAAAATTTTGGGACATTTTTGTGGCTTTTTGTTATTTTTGAAAAATCAAAAACAATTATTTTTGCTACTATCTAAAATAGAAAATCAATTAAAAATATAAAAAGACCTCTAAAAATTCTAAAATATTTTTGTATTTATTTGTTTTGTTGTTTTCCAGCTTTTATCCAATTTTTGGCTTATTTGGATCTATAAAACACATAAAAACTATAAAAATTCTAAAAACACTATAAAAATCATTAAAAAAATCTATAAAAATCAAAAAATTACAATTTCAGTTTTTATAGTTAGGTTTTTATTTTTACTTATCATAAAAATTGCCATCAAATTTTTATAAGCTAATTAGTTATTTTTAATTAGCCTTTCAAATCTGACTGCACACTTTATCACTATTTTTTTCTTTTTTGATTTTTATAAAATCAACTAAAAATTATAAAATTCTCAGAAAATTATCAAAAATACTTAAATATATAAAAAACACAAAAAAAGTTTTATTTGAATTTTTGGCTTTGTTTATTTTATTTTATAAATAGTGGTTTTTTGGCTTTTTCCTTTGTTTTCATATTTTCCTTATTATTAAAAATACAAAAAAATTAAAAAGATTTAAAAATCCACCAAAAACACTTCTTTTTATTTTATTTTCATTTTCGACTACTCCGTAGGCCGTTTCGGCTAATTCGTGCTCCTTGTGTCCGACCCTGGTCGCTATACCAGGTTAAATAAATAGCGAGGACCGGTTTGATTTTATTGGTTCATTTTCTGATTTGGTGGTTCCTTATTTTTTTTCTTGATTGACCGAGTCTCGAGATCCGAGTCGCAATGACCTTGATTGATTTCATACCTTATCCGGATCTGTAAGAGGGATTTTCGGTCATCAGAATGGTGCCGTTGCTGGGGAGCACGGCGTATTAGTCTTTGCTTTTCATTTTTGTTCGGTTTTGTTTTTCACAGCTTTTTCTGCGGCTTATCATTCGCCCGCAGCTTTTCGCGGCTTTTTTATTTTCTTTGTTTTCTTTTTTATTTTTATTTGATTTTATTTGATTTTCTTTTATTTTATTTTATTTTTTTGCTTGTTTTTGTTTTGTGTGTTTATTTCTATTTTTGCATATAGTTTGTTTTATTTTATTTTGTCTTGCTTATTTTATAATAATATGTGTTTGACACCGTTGTTTGTTTTCTTGCGAGGGCTCGAGGACCGAGGCGGTTCTTCTCGAAGAGCTGATGCAACCGCAGGATTCGGAGGCAGCTCCCTTCTGTATAGAGCCGCAGGAGAGCGCGAGGAGGCGAGCAGGGGCGTGTGAGTAGTAGATCATCTTAGTTAGTTTACTTTCAGGATATTTGTTATTGTAATAATACATGTACCCGGACATTCAGAGAATTTTGGATTGCGGGGTCTGTTTTGCTGAGCACCGGTGTGCTCGGGGGACCTCACCGCGTTTTTCGCCGGTTTTTAGTTTTCTCAATTTTATTTTATTTTTAATTGCTTGTCTGATTTACACGGTTTTGGCCTTAGCTTAGGATTTTCTACTTATTGTGTCGTAATTGATTAGGATCCAAAAACCTAGTTATCTGCCTGTGCCTATTAGATCGTAATTTGGACCTAATTAAAATTAATAAAGAAAAGGCTAACCTGGTCACTTGAGGGGTCACGCGCCGCTAGATGTCGTATACAGCGCTAACAGTCGACTGGGGAGGAGACGTTGGTTCTCCGGTGATCGTTGCCTCGATGGAGCGTCGCCTCCAGAGGCTCGAGCTTCACCGACGGCGGAGCACGACGACGAGGGTCTCCAGACCTGGGTTACGCACCTCCAAACTCTCTCTCAGACACCCTCCGCACTCGCTGTCACTCGAGGAAGACGATGGAGGTCATAGGGATCGAAGATGGTGGCCGAAGGTGCGTGAAATGGCGAGAGGAGGCGAGACTAAATACTGGTGGGGATCTGGCAAAGATGGAGTCGGGCTGGGCATGCTGATGCACGGATCCCTAGGACGATCCTCGGGCGTGGATCAGTGATGAATCAAGATTAATCGCAGCCCACAGTTTAGGGAAATGGGTGGCGGATCTGATCATGAAAAATGGGAGAAATCGGGTCCTTGGAGCAGATCCGCCCAAAGTGGTCCAGGGTGGGGGGCAGTTGACCGTGGGTCAACATCCCCTGTGGACCAATGGGAAAATTCCATTAGTAAATTATTTGGAAAATAAAAATAAAATAGAAAATCACCTTAATTCAATATATTTACAAAATAAAGAATGTTTATTTATTTACAAAGAATTTTTTAGTGATATTTATTTTTTTTTTGAAAAATAAAATATGTATTTACATTATATCATTATTATATACATGTATGTACACCTATGTATTTTTTATTTTTATTTTTAATTTTTTTATTTATGTATATTTATTCCAATTTTATATTTTATATTTTTACACTATAAAATATGGAATATAAAGTGAATTTTATTGGATTTTTTATTATTAAATATTTACAAGGGGAAATAAATATGTATTTTATTGTATTTACATGGTCTATGTACACCGATGAGGGAGAATTTTATTTTTTTATTTTTATTTTTCTTTTATTTTCCCATATTATTTAAGTATGTACAAAATATGGGGGACACAAATATATTTTTATTTTTTGAAAAATAAATTATTTAAATATAGAGGGATATGTACACTATGTTGAGTCACCCTATCTCTCTCTACTTATTTTATTTTGCGGTTAGGCCTTTGTGGAGCCCTCCCTTTGGTTCAAGTCACTCAATATTTATTCTAAATATTTCCCTCTTTTTCTTTATTTCTTTATTCTTTTATTTTTGCACAAAAACATGCTAATTATTAATATTTACACAATGCATGTTTTTTGTCAATTTATTTTATTTACACAAATATACATGGTGTTTTGCACAGGTTTTTAGCTAAAATAAAAGAATAAAGAGTGATGAATGAGGATTCATCACCACCAAATAAATATCTGACCAAAAAGGTCCAAGCTTCAATAAAACATGCAGATCTTGGTGGAGACTCGGCTACACTGGCCAGCTTCACAAAGAGAGGTGACTACACTGGCCACCCTCCAGTTCTTTTCTCATTCTTATAACTTTTCCCCGAATTCTATTGTGAACACAGCGCGATCGAACTTAGAAGGAAATACCTGACTCCCCGAGGACGAGTTACTGGAGAGGAGATTTGCATGGTAGTTCGGCATTCTATATGGGAAGAGCTAAAATCTTTTACACAGATGAGTCGATAGTTCAATGTTCATAGGGTATACTTTGGGAAGAAGATTGATCTAAGATGACTTCTGAGCCAAAACTGTGACAATGATGTGTAGAACTTGAAGGTTGTCGATTTTAAAATTCTATGTTTCACAAAGTTCCGACACACTAATAATCCAAAGGTCCGACAGAGCTCCAGACTACAATTTTATGAAGATAAGTTTCATACTCAATATTGTCCTACTTTTTATTTTCCCTTTCTTTTTCCTTTTCTTTTTCTTCACTTATTCTTTCAAATAAGTGCTTGCTAAGGGACTAGCAAAGGTAAAGCACAGGGGGACGATGAATCTACGATTCGTCATCTTTATTCATTTATTTTAGCTTAAAATCCGTTATAAAACACCAGCATAAAACACTAACTCCATATTCTTACTAACTTGCATCTGTGTGTAAATATTGTACATTTCTTACTAATTTTAACCTAAAATAAATAAATAAATAAAGGAAAAAAGGGAGACTGTATACTGGCTGATCCGAACCCCGAGAGAAGGTCAAGACTTGACCTGATCGACTAGAAATAAAGTAGGGGAGATAGGGTCCTTAAGCAGAAAATCCAAAAAAATTGTGTGCGTGTTGTTGTAAATACTTCTCACTTATTTTGTGTATATCTGTATAAAACTAACACTAATTTATTTGTGTCATAATTGAACTAAAATTAAATAACTTTCGAAAGCAAAGTTGTAAATAAAAATGTGTCCTAATTAATAAAAATGATGCACAATTAAAACATGTACAGAATAAAAGTAGCCACACTTGCAAAAAACCACTAAGCACTAATTGAAAGATCAATTCTGGCTCCATATGAACTCAAATTGAACTAATATCACTTCCATTGGATTCTAAATTAAATTATCTTCAAAATGACTGAATTTTCATAATTTTTGGAGTTACGATAGAAAAGTCGGTTTTCTCAGGTGGTTTGTGCAATTTTCCCATGTATTTTGTGCATATTGTATTTGTATGTATTTGTAAATTATATTTACTAATTATTTAAAAGAAAAATTAAAAAAATAAAAAAATTAAAATTCTTTAAAAACAAAAAGGCTAATTTTCTCATTTACCCTTGTATTCAATGTCATATATGTATATAGTATATGTATATAGTTGCTATTTTTAATTAACCACCATAAAAAAATAAAAATTAACATTTTTTAATTCAAATAAATAAAGTGACAAAAATTAAAAAAATAGATAATTTTGTACATAGTTTTGTCTCTTTTATTTTTTCTCTTTTCATCTCTCTTATCTCTTTCACCAAAAAAAATTTCAAAAATTCATTTCAATTTTTATCTCTCGTTATCCAAAAAAAATTAAAAAATCATTTGAATTTTCATCTCTCTTATCTATTCATCCAAAAAAATTCAAAAATATTCAAATTTCATTCCATCTTTTCTATTTATATGGCTTCTTCTCCCTCATTTCAACTTGATCAATCTTTAGAGAGAGGAGCCCGATCTCCGAGAGAAAATTTGTCAAGAAAGTTGCCTAGTCTCCAAGCCGTCGACAGCGAGTCAACCTTGTCGAGGTGATCACGGTGCTTTTCCGATCCTAAGGTGAGATCCAATTTTTTCTTATTTTTATCTAGGTTAATCGTAGGTTATTTCTTGTATTTTTTATCTCGTTGTCATTTTTTTATCTAGATCTTAAAAGCCGTCACGTTTTTTATTTGCCAATGATCCCGAATTTTCATCTCATTCTCTCGATCTCCCCCCATTCCATTTCTATCTTCCATTATCTCTCAACTCCGGCCGCGTACGGTGGCCGGAGATCGGATTTGAATCCCTCATTTTTGCCGAATCCCCGTTCATTTTTCCGATTTGTAAATAAATAAAAAAATGTTTTGTTTTCTATAACGTTTGTTTGCTGGATCATATAAAAAAGAAACAAAAAATAAAATAAAAAAACATATAAAAAAAGGAAATTCTATCTTTTTTCCCCTATTTTCGGATTTACAAAAAAAAGTTTTTCTTTTTTTCTTACTGTTGACATCACAAACAATAAAATATAAAAAATATAAAAAAACTCTTTTTTATTTCTGTTGTTTATACAGAATACAAAAAAATTAAATAAAAGAAAAAAAAGGGGGCAGGCCATCCCCAGCCCCCCTCCTCCATCGACGGCGTAGCCGCGCCCCTACGGCCCTCTCCGTCAAGCCGCCAGTGCCTCGCCCTAGGCCGACCTCCAGCGGCGCCGCGACCGCTCAACCCTCCTCCATCGATAGCGCCTCTAGCCGCGCTGAGACCGCCGCCCTCCAAGCCAGTAGCGCGTCGACGTCCCGACTCCGCCCAGGGTCGTGCCTCCTTTCCGTCCAGCAGCCTAATGCCGTGCGCGGCCCGACCGCCCACGCACCGATCTCCGAACCCGCTCCAGTCCGCCGTTCGCGACTCCAGGCTCGGCGGCCGGCCGCCAACCGCCCGTGCACCGCTCCACCGGCCCCCTCCAGTAGATCCGTCGCACCTCCCTCAGACCGCTTCCACTAGCGCGCGGTCACAGCCCGCCTTGGCCACGCACTCTGCCGATTCGCCAGCCCTCCATAACCCTTACGCGCATGCCTTGCCTGCCGTTCGTTGGGAGGAAGGAGAAGGGGCGGCGGTTGCCGACCCCAACAACCCCCTTTATGCGTGAAACGAAAGAAGAGAACCCTTCTAGGATTTTTGACTCAATATTTTATTTGGGAAATTTACATGAAAGCCGCTCAAAGGTTTCTGAATTTGTAAAAACATCCCTGCTAGAGCCTCAAGCACAAGATATATTGGTAAAATTGCGCTTTCTTCCTTGTGATTTATTTTTATTATTTATTTTATGCAAAAAACAAACTTATTCACATTTTATTCCCTGAAATGTAGAATAAACATTTGTGTGCTCTATGTGAGTGAAATAAATGTTATTTGTGATCGAAAAATCTTGCAAAAATTGTGCTATGCTATTGATGTGATTATCTTCTTAGCATAAAATTTTCATTGCATTTTGCTTTCATTTATTATTTTAAAAAAATCAAAAACATGTCATTTTTCCCTGTTTGAAATTCCAAAATTCATAAAATTCAAATATTACACAAAAATTCCAAAAAAATTAGAGTAGTTGTATTTCATTGTCTTTTAATTTCTAAGAAATTTTCACACATTAATTTTTTGTAAAACCCGAAAAAATGAAAAACATCAAAAAGCTTCTAAAAATCATAAAAAATTCTACAAAAATATAAAAATTGTGATTTTAGTCATTTTGTTGGATAATTGCTCCTAGTTTGAATTAAAAATAATTGTCAGGAGTTTTGGACACTTAAAATATTTTTAAGTTGCAAATTACTCGAGGTTGTGCACATTTTCACATTTTCTCACTGTTTGATTTTTAGAAATATACAAAAACATCTGAAAATTCCACAAAAATTCTCAAAAACATTTCAAAACTTTTAAAACCCAAAAATATTTTATTTGCATTTTTTAAGTATTTTGGTTAATTGAAAAATTACCAAAAGTATTTGAGTGCGTATTTTTGATCTTGTGAATATTGCTTCGTGTTATTTCTGAAAAATTAAAAAAATTACAAATTTAAATCACTAAAAATTTGAAAAACAGAAAATATAAAAATAAAAAAAATAAAAAGATAAAAAATCACAAAAACCAAGGATAGTTATCATTTGAGATTCTTGTTTTCTCTTAATTGATTCTTCATTAATTAAATAACCCTCAGGGATTGTAGCCTCCCTAAGTTCGATCATGTCCGCTATACAGGTTAATAAGTAGCAAAAATTTTAAAAAAATTGTTTGTCATGGGATTTTGGGGTTAACAACGACCAACTTTTTTCTTATTAATTTCTGGAACCCCCAATTTCACGTGCAAAATAAAATGGCGTTGTTGCCGGGGAAATAAAACAAAAAATCAAAAACCCCAAATATTTCATGCGCAACACTCCTCTCGTAGAGAAGTAATCTGAACTTAGTCCAAATGTCGGACATTGATCTGAATATGATTCAGATGTAATGAGAAGATTAGATTTGCATATTCATTTAATCAAGCATCTATGAGAGGTCCGAAAAATCTGGATTTGAGATGTGATCTCAATATCCAAGTCACTATACGTGGAATAATACAATCGCCGTGTCCTTATCTCCAAGTATCCGTGGATAAAGCACATTGTTCTTGAAAGAGTTCAAGAATAATTGACTGTTTAATTATGTATATGAGCATTTAGATATTGGTAATTAAATGTGACTTAATTATTATGAATAATATGAATTATTTCATGTTATTTGGCCATATAAGGAGAGTTATCTAAGATAATTAAATATGATTTAATTATGAAAGATGTGAATAATGTGAATGTGATTCATATTATAAGGTCACATGAGAGTATAGATCCAAGATGATTAAAAATGATTTTATTATAAAGGATATGATTAATGTGGATATCACTATCGACAATAATCATGGATATTATAAATATGATTTATAATACGATGGTGAGATTTAATTGTATATAGAATTTACAAATTATAAGTTGTTGTGAATGGGATTCACAATAAACAATTAGATGCAAATATAATTTATATATTATGTTGGATATATGAATATAATTCATATTTATCAATGGAATGATTGAATTTTTCACAAATTTAATTTGGAATTATTTATGTGAAGATACATGCGATAATTGTTATTGCATATTAATTAATATATATAGATAGATAAATGAATATATTATCTCTTTAATGGTGTCCCACCTTGACTTGTTCAAAGGAGTGAACGACCATCCTATTTATAATAAAGAGACTTTGGCTTCTATATTATACATGTATATTAAAAAATTTTAAAATGAATTAATTATTATTTTGAAAAGGATATAGTTTATTTATTTTAAACTAATTATTGTTTCATTTTTTGAGCAACATCTTTAATCTCCACCGTATATTAACATAGCACAAGGATTCAGATCCATTTGCGTCCAACTAGTATAAAAGGAAGGGTATCCCTTGCCTTTGAGGAAATATATAATTCCAAGTGAAATTATACTCTCTCCATCTCTCTCTCTACATGCCAAGTCTCTCTCCTCTTCTCTCTCTTGTGGTCGTCCACCATGGAGCCTAGAGAGAGTTGCCATCGCCGCAACATCGTCATTATATTGCTGAATTATTGCTAGTGGATCTTTGTCTCCTTCAGTGCACCTCGCTCGTGAAGAAGACGTCAGATCTCGTGAGACAACATCATGATATTCACCGCTTGGATTATCAACATGGATTGTGAGGAGCATACATCTCATCAATGCGCTCGCAGGTGTCTCCTCCGTCGGATCGGACCTAAGACAGGAGGTCTCTTTGTATGGAGACTCGATAACAATCACGCTTCAAGAGGTAAACCTAATACTTGGTTGTGGTTTAGATGAAATGATCTAAGAAGTGTTCTTGGATCATGTGGTTTCATAGCATTAAAAATTTAAACCGTTGCCTCGAGCGACTAATGCGACTAGTCGCTCCCGATTGCATGCGATGCGATTCTCAAGATTTTGTGATGTGCTTAAGGATCTTACCATATCCTTTAAATGGTATCAGAGCCAGGTTAAAGGTCTTGATATGATCACCTAAGATGACTTTGGCATTTTTGGTTGTGTGATGTTTTATTGCATTTCATTTACGTAACCCTGTTTACTGCATTTTTTCACCCTATTTAAAAAAGTTTAAACACGTAATTTTGTTGTCCATTAATTAAGCAAACCGTGGGATTTTAGTTTGCAAGTTTTAGAATCCAATTGCTCAAGAGATGATCATTTAAATGTCCATTATTTCGAGGATGGTGAATCTTAACGTAATTAAAGAGTTAGTTACTATTTTAAAACACCTAGAAGTGCATGCAAATAACATGGGTTTTTTTATAAATCAAATTAGAAAACTTTTGAAATTTATTTTGGCATGTTTTGGATTTTAATTGATTGGGATTTGAATATTTTAGTGAGTAAGTGTCATTGCTGGAAATACATTCCTAATCAAGAACCTTGTGATTGTCATTTAATGAATTAGTGAAATTAATGGATAATTTTTGGTAATTATTATGGTTAAATATTTGAGAAATATTTGATAATAATTTTTTTCTTTAATGACGTTGCCTTAACCAATAATTGATTAGATATGATCTAGATAAAAATTGGTTACATCATCTACCTTTCAACAAACATTGATGCTTGAATAGTATTGAGAATTTGTTTAGAAAATCTCCTTATAATGTTAATAAAAATGTTTTGGTTATTATTATATAATATAACTTTGGTTGAAAGATAGATTATCATCTCAAGTACAAAGTGATCAATTGGCATTATCATAACCTGATGCGGATATGGTGTCTAGTCGGGGAGCGTTGGGGTAGTTGGTAGCTCCGTGAGCGGTCCGTCCCACTTCTGTCAGAACTGACCATGATAGCGGGTAAGGAAGGGATAATGTTTGGAGTGATCATGATGTATTTTTCTAATTAGTAAAATCCGAATAATACGTATTTTGAGGTTATACCATCCTTCAAGAAATAATTAAAATTTATTTGTTGGATATTAATTTGATCATTGATTTAATGTGATTAGAATAATTGAAATCCAATTATGAATAGAGTTGCAATTCTCTGGGTAATTAATCGTAATGAATATGATTCATAATGATTAATTAGAATTTGAACTTGATTTGAAGGATCGCATAAGTGACATCCATGGTCTCCCGTCAAGGCGAAGGGTTCCGTCGCCAAGGATCGTATGTAGGAGACACCAGTCCAAAGTGACAGCTCCTACATACAAGCACATCTGGATCGGTCTCTTTTCTTCTAGAAAGAGCAAGGTCGTATGCGTTGTGACCCAAACATCGGGTCCTCATATTATTGGGGTGATATTGGATTGCACATAGCGAGTTTTAAGCATGTTGATGGTTGGTTCAATTAGCGATGGGTCAACATCACATTAGGGGTGGTGGGCCAGGGTGTTAAAGACCAAATTGGGAAAGCAAGTTTGACTTGCAAGGAGGAATGAGTTCCCACTTCTTTTTATCCGAGTTACATGTTCTCTTATTATTGGGATGTAACAACGATAAGAAAGGACATCCCGGATCTTGCTTGAGATATAATGGTAAGTATATCTCTTGCATTGAAAGTCATTAAGGGAATGAACATTCAGTGTTGACAAGGCAAGACAACTTTGATATAAAAAATCCTAAATCAAAGTAATATATATATATATATATATATATATATATATATATATGCAACATTCTTCTTTCAGATATCATCATTAGATCCACTCAATACTATACTCAATAATAACAAGTATAATATCATATATTGGATCCATGATCAAAATATTGTACTTGCAGTTGAAAACATTATATGTGGTTGCAATGTGCAAGTTTCCTCATAATAATGAGGAATGACAATTAAATATACAATAGGTCTACAAGCTTGGGTTTGTATGTCTCTATAGTCTTGATCTTTCATTGAATGTACTTTGGAAGTGACATGTCGATGATGATCGGAATTGTCAAATAATCCTTATAAAAATCTACGAAGATGTCCTAACATACATATGTGCTTTTGACATTTAATCATGAATGACATGGTTCACTACATCATGCATAATGGTGGCATTGTAAGAGATGATGTATTAAAAATGTTTGAGTACATACTTGAACCAAAGTCTTTAAGTTAATATGTATGTAGATATGATGAGTGTCATCATTCTACTATCTATACTCAAGTCATTTATGAAGCTTCATAATATTTATATTATATGAATTGAATAAAGCATGTATAAATGTTGAAAAACTCTTATATTGAAATCTTTTGAATTCAACATAAGAGATCCTTTGTCTTTAGCCAAGGTTGTTTATAGATGAAGAGAGCACAATGGAAGCATGGGTCAGACCCAAGTAAGAAGGAAAGTCAAAGACTTGACTGTACTTCTGTGACTTTCATATGACATACAAAGACTTGGATGAATGCTAATACTGCAATAAGCTGGAGTATTGATAGTTTGACTATCTGGACTATATAAAATCCTTAGAGAGGGATTCAGATAGTGCATCGGAATAATCTACATTTAATCATTAAAATTGACTTTCTTATTTGATAAGACCAAAGTCTAATAGTTGTATCTCATTCTTCTAATAACACTTGTAATTGGTTGCATATGTTTTCGAAGACTACAAATTTGATCTTAAGGTTTAATAGTCATCTACATGGATATTGATGCAATTATTGCAACAACCTCTATTGGATAGATAGACTTCATGATTTTAGTGGGAGAGTCCTTCGTCCTAGAGAATGTCTCTATGACCTAGATATTAGAATACACTCATAGTTTATTTCTAAATGTTGGAAATAAACATGAATTCTATAATAGACCTATCAAAAGAATTACGATCGATATATTTCAGATAGTAATCTAACAACTAGAGGACTCTACTAAAATTAGTGAATTATGAATGGTTCATTATCATTTCGAATGGTGGAAATTAAACCTTTTAAGATCAATAGGAGGATGAAGATCATTTGATAGTAATCTAACATCAAGCCATGGACATATGTCTGTTGATGAGATCAATGGACTATTAAGGGATGAAACTTTAGATTGTTTGAAATTTCAAATCTTACATACTTGTGAATATTGTATTCAAAGCAAAAGTGTCCAATACACCCTTCTCTGGGAATGGTGTAAGATGCCATTGTATACAAGATCTCATACATATTGATGTATTTGGATCATTTGTATCATAATAAAACATTGATGATATGCGATATCATTTGGTTGATTATTTGTGATATGAGATTCCTTCCCTTCACCTTAGAAAGCTTTGAAATGTTCAAAGATTTCACAATTTTAGTTTAGAACCAAAGTTTGAAGGAAGATGAAATGAATTTAATCTAACCTAGGTAGCAAGTACCTATTAGATGAATTCAAAGGAATACCTTATGGAGACAGGAATATCATTCCTATCTCATTCCTCCTGATACACCTAAACTCAATAGAGTTGTAGGGAGATACAATTTATCATGTGTTACATGATTTGATCAATGATGAATCTTAGCATAATTACTTCTTAGTTTCTAGGTATATATCTAGTAGAGACTACAACATATATATCCTAATTAGGTTCCATGCAAGTAAGCTGGAATATAGCACCAGAAAGTGCTGCTTCTTTAGGAAAATAAAGGATGGTATTGGATACCTAATTTATGATCTTGTGAATCTTATATTTCATCTCTATGGATATGATTCTTAGAAGAAGTCTCTCTTTAGAATCAAGATAAAAATGAAGTGAAGGAACTCTTTTAATCTTGAGAAGATAATGAGGCTCCTGAAATCGGAAACAAAAAGAACAATTAAAAGATGAAACACTCATACCTCTTCAAATGAGTTTTAGATGGATTCCATGTGTCATTTAAGTTCTAACAATGATTTGACTTCATGTGATGATGCTTGTGAAGATCATGACATGGAAAGATGGGATGTTAGCAATAAAGTCTAAAGTAGACTTCAGAAATAAGTGTTGTATATGGACCCTCGAGGATATACCAATAAGGGTTTGACCCATTAGGTGTAAATTTATCATCAAGAGAAAGAGGAAACTCGATGAGATGGTAGGGACCTTCAAAGCACAACTCGTATCCTCGAGATACACACAAAAAGAAGACATCGCTTGCAACGAGACTTGCTTTCTAATGGCCATGCTTAAACCCATCAGAATATTTCTAACTATAGCTATACAACTAGACTATGACATCTTAAAGATGTGAGTCAAGATTGCATTCCTCTATGAATACTTCTCTGAGGATATTTATTTGAAGTAGCCCCAGGTCTTCATAATTGAGGAAAGAAAGGTGTGTAAGCTGAAGAACTCCATTTATGGACTCAAATAAGCTTCTTATAATTGAAACATTGGATTTGACGAAATTATAAATGTTGTGATTTCAGATAGAATCTTGATGAGTAATGTATAGCTTAGCGAGAGTGCCATTGTGTTCATCATGCTAAATGTAGATAATATCGTAATCATTTGGAATGATATCAGGATAATAATAGGTGTTTTATAGTCAGGCTATTCCATACCTTGAGATATGATCTCAAGGATACCACTTAGATCTTAGTTATGAAGTTGTTCAGAAGCAAAGAGAAGAGGGTATTGGGACCGTCACATTAGTGGTACACCTTGGACATATTCCATTCTTGGAAAACCCCAAGGAAGGCTTCATTCCCTTAAGATATGGTACTGACCAATCAGAAGGGATAACACCTCACAGAGTTGAGGAAGTGAATGCTAGAACTGCTAGCCCTTGTGCATCAGTTACAAGAAGCTGAGTGTATGCTAAATGTGTACAAAAACCTTATGTCTGCCATGTAGTGGGAGTAGTAAATTTTTACTAATTTTACTATGGAAATAAACACTTGATTTTAGTAATAACAATATCTTCAAATATGAAAAGACTTTAGAAATAGTGATCTCAAAGTCTTATATTAAAGAAATTAAGACTTTATTGATGGAGATCTAAAAAAGGTCTAACTGGTGGATACCTTAGGATATAGAGATCTCCAGAAATAAGGATATTATGATAAGGATAATGGAAATGCAATTTATAATAAATATAGAGCTGTAGTATCAAGGACACTATAACTGACAATATTGAGTATTGGTTGCATAAGATGCAACATTTGCATTGGATGCGAGCACTGTTACTGGGAGATATGCATATACCGTAAACGGACTTAGCATTGTCTCTCAGGAACAAAGTGACTGATAAAATTACTTAGCTTTTTTTTTTTCTAAATAGCCTATGATTGTCACATGAGCGTGAGTCTAAAGATTAGCCCATTAATGGTTCTTTGGGATAGTGGGAGATTGTTGGACATGCAAGCCCACGGTAAGCCATTACGTAATAAATGTTATCGCAAATATCATTCCCTGAACTGAAATGAAGAATAACTAATTTGCATAATAGATCCCTTAGTAAATTTGGGTTATGTACCATGGTCATCTTAATAGTCATAGAACTGGTGATTCAATTGTTGAATCATAGAGGTTGGTGCTTGGATGAATGTCTAAGCAGTTAGACTGAGGACTCATCAAGCACCGTCAAATGATAATTAGGAAACGATCTCCATCCTGAGTAGGAGATTACAATCCTTTCTCATATGAATGATATCTAACCGACCTCTTGATGTAGGTCCTCTACATTGGAAAAAAGATTCAGACATGTTAGATAAGTTAGGACAAAGAGTAGACTTAATTAGATCGAGATAACCAAAGAACTATGTCGTATGCTGCCACGATATAGGCATGCATCCTCTGACCGGAGACAAATGTAGTACTCTGTATGAGTATGTACATTTGGCAGACCAATAGGTTGATGACCTAACCACGGTATATACACCATTGCGTTAGTGTTCAAGCAAGGGAATATGAGTAATACGATCTTTCAAAGGGATCAAAAAGGTTCAGTTATTGAACCTAAAAACATGATCTTACTCATGAGATATTGGGAAGAATCAAATTCCATGCACGATCGTCTAGCATCGGAAGATTGACTGAATTTTTAAGGTATGATATATGCTTTTGGAAAGTATATGATCAACACCTGGGTTGATATATGATTTTGGAAAGGATATGATCGATACCAACTCCCAATAGTCAAATGCGGAACTTAATCTTATATCCATGAAGTAGATAGTGTAAAATTGATATTATACTTCGGGTTTATGCTAGGTCTTTCAGTATGCAGGATGTACATGTATTAGGAATACCTATGGGTGATATGATCAGAAACGATTGTATAACCATGACGTTTCCATTCCGATGGAGTGATGAACCAGGTCGGGATTTTAGTGACTCCTCTCATAAAGAAGTAATATAATCTTAGTCCAAATGTTGGACATTGATATGAATGTAATTAAGATGTAATGAGAAGATTAGTTTTGTGGTCTCCAATTAATTAAGTATATATGAGATGTCCGCAAGATCTGGATTTGAGATGTGATCTCAATATCCAAGTCACTATACATGGAACAATATAATCACGCTGTCCTTATCTCCAAGTATACGCGGAGAAAGCGCATTGTTCTTGAAAGAGTTCAAGAATAATCTACTGTTGAATTATGTATCTGAGCATTGAGATATTGATAACTAAATGTGATTTAATTATCATGATTAATATGAATTTGATTCATATTATTTGGCCATATAAGGATAGTTAGCTAAGATATTTAAATTTGATTTAATTATCAAAGATGTGAATATTGTGAATGTGGTTCATGTTATTTGGGAACATAAGAAAAGAGATCTAATATGATTAAATATGATTTAATTATCAAGGATATGATTAATGTGGATATCACTGTCCACAATAATCGTGGATATCATAAATATATTTTATAATTTGATGGAGAGATTTATTTGTAAAGATAATTTACGAATTATATGTTGTTGTTTATGGGATTCACAACAAACAATTATATCTAATTTAAATATTAAGTTGGATATATGAATATGATTCATATTTATCAATGGCATGATTGAAGTTTCCACCAATTTAATTTGGAATTATTTCTGTAAAGATAAATGCAATAATTGTTATTGTAAATTAATTACGTGTTTTCAATATTATCAATGTATATTAATTAATTTTAAAATGAATTAATCATTATCTTGAAAAGGTTACAGTTAATTTATTTTAAACTAATTATTGTTTCATTTTTGGCATGTAGAGAGAGATGGCGAGAGTATAATTTCTCTTGGAATTAATGACCATTTATTAATGAACTTTTAGTCTACACCGTAGATTAAGAGAGCAGATGGATTGAGATCCATATGCATCCAACTAGTATAATAGGAAGGGTAGCCCTTGCCTTTGAGGAAATGTATAATTCCAAGAGAAATTATACTCTCTCCATCTCTCTCTCTCTACATGCCAAGTCTCTCTCCTCCTCTCTCTCTTGTGGTCGTCCACCATGGAGCCTTTAGAGAGAGTCGCCATCGCCGCAACATCGTCGTTATGCTGCTGAATTGTTTGGTAGTGGAACTCTGTCTCCTTCGGTGCTCCTCGCTCATAAGAAAGATGTCGGATCTTGTGAGATGAGATCAGGAGATTCGTCGCTTGGATTATCATCATGGATTGTGAGGAGCATGTGTAGCATCAATGCACTTGCAAGCGTCTCCTCCGTCGGATCGAACTTGAGACAGGAGGTCTCTTTGTTTACAGACTCCATCACAACCACACTTCAAGTGGTAAACCTAATACTTGTTTGCGGTTTATATGAAATGATTCGAGAAGTGTTCTTAGATCATGTGGTTTCACTGCATTAAAAATTTTAAATTCTGCTGCCACGAGCGACTAGTGCGACTAGTCGCTCCCGATCGCACGATGCTATCCTCTCGCTTCCATGACGCGCTTAACGATGTTACCATATCATTCAATATCCTCAATGAGGAATTCATAAAGGAATGCAATCTTGACTGCCATCTTGAAGATATCATAGTCAAGATGTGTAGCTATACTTAGCAATAATCTGATGAGTTTAAGCACAGACACTAAAAGGCAGATCTCATCACAAGCAATGTCTTTTTTATGTGTGTATCTTGAGGATACGGATCGTGCTTTGAAGGTCCCTACCTTCTCATTAGGTTCCTTTTTTCTCTTGAAGATCCATTTACACCTAACGTTTCTTACCCTTATAGGTGGATCCTCGAGCGTTCGTATACAACACGTATATATGAAGTCTACTTTAGACTTCATTGGTAACATCCATCTATCCATGTCATGATCCTTAGAAGCTTCATCACATGAAGTCATATCATTTTTAGACTTAATTGACACATGGAATCCATTCTCAAACTTATTTGAAGAGGTATAAGTGTTTAATATTTAGTAGTCCTTTCAGTTTCTGATTTCAGGAGCCTCATTATCTTCTCAAGATTCAATGAGATCCTTAACTTCATTTTCGTCTTGGTTCAAAAGAAAGTCATCCTCTAAGAATCACATTCTCATAGATGAAATCATTTAAGAATCTTAATGTCATAAAGTAGGTATCCAATACCATCCTTTATATTTCTAATGAAGTAGCACTCTCTAATGCCAGATTCCATCTCATTTGCATGGAACCTTATTAAGGATATATATTATAGTATCTACTACATATATACATGGAAACTAAGAGGTAATTATGCTAATATTCATCATTTATCAAATCATGTCACACATGATACAATTTATCTCCCTACAACTCTATTGAGATTTGGTGTATTAGGAGGAGCAATATAGGAATGATATTCCTGTCTCTATAAGGTATTCCTTGAAATAATATAATTAGTACTTGCTACCTTGATTAGATCAAATTCTTTCATCTACCTTCAATCTTTGGTTCTAAACCAATATTGTGAAATCTTTGAACATTTCAAAGCTTTCTAAGGTGAAGGGAAGAAATCTCATATAAAAAAAATAGTCGAATAATATCACATATCATCATTGTTTATTATGATAGAGAAGATCAACATACATCAATATGTATGAGATCTTGAATACCTTGGCATCTTACACCATCCCCAAAGAAGAGTGTTTTGGACATTTTACGTTAAATACAATATTCACAAGTATGTAAGATTTCAAATTTCTGACATTCTAAAGCTTCATCTCTTACCAGACTATTGATCTCATCAACAGACACATGTCCAAGGCTGGATGAAGATCATTATCACATGATCTTCATCCTCTTATTTATCTTTTAAGGTTTAATTTTCAATATAAGAAATTCTAATGAACTATTCATTAAATTTCTAATTTAGTAGAGTCCTCCAGACGTTCGATTACTATCTAAAATATATCCATCGTAACTCTTTATGATACGTCTATTCCAGAATTCATGTTTATTTCAACCATTTAGAAATAAACAATGAGTGTATTCTACTATCTAGGTCATAGAGACTTTCCTTAAGACTAAGTGCTCTCCCACTGAAATTATGAATTCTATCTCTCCAATAGAGATCGTTGCAAGAATTGCATCAATATCCATGTGGATGATTATTAAACCTTAATATCAAATTTTCTAGTCTTCTAAAACATATGAAACAAATTGTAAGTGTTATTAGAAGAGTGAGATACATTTTTGACTTTAATCTTTTCCAATAAGCAAGTCAATTTAAGTGATGTTATATAGATGTAGATTATTCCGGTGAACTATCTGAGTACTTCTCTAAGGATCCTAGATAGTCTAGATAGTCATACTTTCAATACATCGACTCATTGCAGCATTGGCATTCATCCAACTCTTTGGATGTTATATGGAAGTCACGTAAATATAGTCAACTCTTTGGCATTCCTTCTTACTTCGATGAGACACATGCTTCCACTGTGCTTCCTTCATCTATAAACAACCATTGCTTAAGACAAAGGATCTCTTATGTTGAACTCAAAATATTTCAATATAAGAATATTTCAACATTTACATATGCTTCATTCATTTCATACAATATGAATATTATGAAGCTTCAAGATGACTTGAGTATAGATAGTAGAACGATGACACTCATCGTATCTACATCCATCTAAACTCTAAAATACTTTGGTTCAGGTAGGTCCTCAAACATTTTGAGTACATCTTGTAATATCAAGTCACCATTCTTCATAATGCAGTGAACCATGTCATCCATGATTAAATTTTGAGAGCACATTCGTATGCGAAAACATCTTCTTAGATTTTATAAGGATTACTTCACAATTATGATCATCATCGACATGATACTTCCAAAGCACACTTGATGAGAGATGAAGACTATAGAGATACAAAAACCCTAGGTTGTTGTCCTATTGTCTATTTAATTGTCATTCCTCATTTTTATGAGGAAACTTGCTCATTGTAACCACATATATTATGTTTCAAACTGCAAGTACAATATCTTGATCACTGATCCAATCCATGATATTTTACAACTTATCCTTGAGTATATTAGTGAGTATGTTTAATGAGGATTATATGAAATATGAATTTTGCATATATATATATTACATTGATTTATGAATTTTTATATATCGAAGTTGTCTTTCCTTGTTAACATTGAAAGTTCATTCCCTTAATCACTTTCAATGTAAGAGATATACTTACCATTATATCTCAAGCAAGATCTGGCGTCTCCTTTCTTATCTTTCTTACATTCCAATAA
The DNA here is from genome assembly GCA_037367405.1 of Ottelia alismoides. NCBI lineage: Eukaryota > Viridiplantae > Streptophyta > Magnoliopsida > Alismatales > Hydrocharitaceae > Ottelia > Ottelia alismoides. The sequence continues at coordinate 389,627 of JAZKJV010009316.1, forward strand.
TATGAGAAACTGTAACTCAGATAAAAAGAAGTGTGAACTCATTCCACCTTGTAAGTCCAAATTGCATCTCCCAATTCGATCTTTGAAACCCCGGCCCACCACCCCTAAGGTGATGTTAACCCATCGTTAATTGAACCAACCATCAACAGGAATAGAACTCGTTGTGCGTAATTTAATATCACCCCAATAATATGAAGAACTAATATTAGGGTCACTATGCATACAGAAATACTCTTTCGAGAATCAAAGATCACGATCCAGATTCTCTTGTATGCAGGAGCTGTCACTTCGGACATGCATCTCCTACACACAATCCCTGGTGATCGAACCCGCTGCCTTGACAGGAGACCATGAATGTCACTTATGTGATACTCCATATCATGTTCAAATTCTAATTAATTATTACGAATCATATTCACATAAATAATTCTTTCAAAGGAAATATTGCTCTATTCATAACATAGAGTTTAATCTTAATTAGACCTAGTTAAATAAATCAATTATCAATCCAATTTATCAACCAACAAACATTTTTTATTATTACTTGAATGATGTTATAATCTCAAAATACGTGTTATTCGAATTTTAGTATTTAGAAAAATACATCATGATCGCTTCAAGCATTATCCATTCCTTACCTGATGCCATGGCCAGTACCGACGGGAGTAGGACAAACCACTCACGGAGCAACCTGCTACATTAATGATCCACGACCAGACACCATATCCGCCTCAGGTTTGGATAATGCGATTTGATCATTTTGTATTTGAGATGATAATCAGTCTTTCAACTGAAGTTATACAATATAATATTTTATCAAAATATGCTTGCCTAATATTACAAAAAGATTCGTTAAGCAACTCCCAATACCATTCAAGCAACTATGTTTGTTGGAATTATGTAACCAATTGTGATTATGATTAATTATCTTATCTTTTTTGGTTATGGCTATGTCAATCAAGGAAATCATGAACATCATTAAATATTTAACAAATATTCATCAATAATTATTTCATGAAATTAAACATTAATCTCCCTTAATTTAATTGAATGACAATCACAGGTTCCATGATCAAGTATGTAATTTCCAGCAGTGACCCGTACTTACTAAAATTAGCATAACTCAATCAAATAAAATCCAAATCATGCAAACTAAGTTTCTTTGATTTGAAATTTTGATTTACAACACAATATAAGTGATGTTCAAATATTTCTAGCCGAATTTAAAACATAATTAACTCTTTAGTTACGTCAAGATTCGCCATCCCCGAAACAATGGGTAGATTTTCGCTAAAAAGGTCATAACTTGAGAAAACAGGTTCCAAATTGCACAAACTCAAGTGCTATGATTTCCTTATTTACATAATCCAAATGATAAATTTTAGTTTAAATAAATTTATACATGGAGAAAAACAATCTCATAAAATAAGGTTACATGAATAAAATGCGATGAAACTTCACACAATAAAAAATGCCCAAGTCATCTAAGCTTTATGGATCATATCCAAAACCTCCAACCTATGGCTCTGATACCACTGTAAGGATATGGAAAAATCACTAGGAGAATCATGGAAGCATGGAGATCACATCATATGCAATCGGGAGCAACTTGTCGCACCAGTCGCTTGAGGCAGCGAGATTTAAAATTAAATTGATGAAACCACAAGATCCAATAACACTACTTGGATCATTTCATCTAAACTACAAACAAATATTAGGTTTACCTCTTGAAACGTCATTGCGATCGAGTCTCTGAATAAAGAGACCTCCTATCTCAAGTCTGTAACAATGGATAACATGCTTGCGAGTGCATTGATGAAACGGGCACTCCTTGCAATCCTTATTGATGATCCAAGTGGTGAATATCCTAATCTCGTTTCATGAGATCTGACGTCTTCTTCACGAGTGTGATGCACCAAAGGAGACGGAGATCCACGCGTGGTCGAAGTGGCAACACAACGATGTGGCAACGATGATAGTGATCTCTCTCTAGGGCATCAAGGTAGACGACCACAATGTGAGAGAGAGAGAGAGACTTGATGTGTAGAGAGGGAGGGAGAGAGTATATTCCAATAGTGTAAAGAAGAGCTAGGGCAACCTCTTCTTATATAATATTTTAGGAGACCATGGATCCTAATCCATAAACAACACAAAATCAATGGTTGAGATTAATTTGTGTTTTTTTCAATGGCAATGATTTTGTTGCTAAAAACACAACAACAATTTATTTAGTTAAATTAAATAATTTAATAATAATCAATAAAATTTAATTCCAATTAAATCAACCTACCATAGAGAAATAGGAGGATGCAAGCCTCCTTCCATAAGAGGGGTGGACAACCACTAATCCTTTTTGGACTTGGCAGCCATCCATCCTCTATAGATGGAAGGTTGCCACCATTTCCATATTACATGGAATACATTATTCCATGTATTTCTCCATAAATTTGCAACAACATTTGTTGAAAATAATTCCACAAAAAATAACTCATAATTATTTTGTGAATTATCAATCATTCAATTAGAAAATTGTGAATCACATCCACAAACCAACATAAATGTAGATTTCATTTTCAATTAATTGTCCAATGTGAATCCAATTCACATCAACATTTTAATTGTAAATGATATTTACAAATAGCTCTCTCTCTTATATATTATAAATCACATTTATAGTATTTCTAATTAATATAGATAATGTTATCTGCATTATTCATATCCATGATAATTAGATCACATTTAATTTTCCTGGATCTCCATTTTCATGTGCCCAAATAATATGAATGACATTTACATTATTCATAACTTTAAGAATTAAATCACATTTAATAATCTTAGATAACTCTCCTTATCTGTCCAAATAATGAATCAAATTCATATTATTCATGATAATTGAATCACATTTAATTATCCATTTCTCAATGCTTGGATACATTATCAACAATGAAATTATCCTTGAACTCTTTCAAGGATAGTGCACTTTCTCTGAAGATACATGGAGATAAGGACATGATGATTGTACGTAGCATGTATAACGACTTGGATATTGAGATCACTTCTCAAATCTTGATCTCGGGGACTTACCAAAGATGTTTGATTAAATCAAATCTGTAAATGTAATCTTCTCATTGTATCTGAATAACATTTAGATGAGTGTCCAACATGTAGATCAATATTAGATTACTTATCTAGCGAGAGTAGTCACGAAAATCCATACATGTTTAATCACTCCCTCGGAATGGAAGCGTCATGGTTATACAATCATTTATGATCACATCACCCTCGGGAGTTCTTAATACCTGTACATCCTGCATGCTGGAAGAACTAGAATAAACCCAAAGTTTTATATCTATTTAGGTTGTCTTCTTCATGGTTTTATCACTAAGTTACTCATTTGATCATTGAGAGTTTGTATCCATCATATACTTTCCAAAAGTATATATCGTACCTAGGTATTGATCATATGCTTTCCAAAAGCATATATCAAACCTACAAATTCTGTTAAGCATCCAAAGCGAGGTAACTTTGCAGGGAATTTGATTCCCAGTATCTCTTGAGTGAGCTCATGTTTTCCGGTTCAGTAATGAAGCTGTGTGTTCCCTTTGAGAGATCGTATTACTCATATGCCCTTGTATGAATACAAACACATCAGTTTATAGACCTTGACTAGATCATCAACCTATCGGTCTGCCAAATGTACATATTTAAACATATAGTAACACATCTGTCTCAGGGCAGAGGATGCGTGTCTATATTATGACAGCATATGACATAGAACTTTGGTTATCTCAAACTCGTTAAGTCAAATCTTTGACCTAACTTATCTAACACCTCTGAATATCTATTCCTATGCAGAGGACCTACATCATGAGGTAGGTCAGATATCAACAAAAAGAGAAGGTATTGCCATCTTCTACTCAGGCTGGAGATCATCTCTTAATAATCATTTGATGGTGCTTGATGAATCCTCAATCTAACTTTGCAGATATTCATCCTGGCACCAGCATCTATGATTCAACAATTGAATCAATAGATGTGTGATCATCGAGTTGGGTAAGGTATGCAACCCTAATTGTACTAAGGGGCCTATTATGCAATATTCTAAATTTCAGATCTTGTTAGGATATTTGTAATAACATTTAATGCATGATGGCTCTCAGTGGGCTCGCTTGTCCAACAATCTCCCACTAGCCCAAAGAGACATTATTGGGCAAATCATTAAACCCACACTCATGTGCTTGTCCTAGGCTATTTTGAAAAATAGCTAAGTAAGCTGACTAGCCACTCTATTCCCAAGAGAATACGTCAAGTCCTTTTACGATACTTGAATATTCCCTAGTAACAGTGCTCATATCTAATGCGAACGTTGCATCTTATGCAACCACCACTCAATTTTGAAGCAGTTCTATTGTCGTTGACACTACAACTAAATAATCATTATAACAAGTTTGTAATTTCTATCATCCTTATAAGAATGCCCTAGAGATCTCTATATCCTAAAACAGAGACCCAGTATTTTGTCTTATCATCTTGAAGATAAGACATAGAGATCATTATCTATAAAGTCTTGTCATCTTTGAAGACATTGTTATTACTGCAATTAAGTTTTTTTATCTCCATAGTTGGATTAGTAACAACTGACTACTCTCACTACATGGCAAACATTTGACTTTTGTACACATCTTTCATACAACGAGCTTCCCAAAGTTGATGCACTATGGCATTTAGCTTTGGTATTCACATCATCAACTCTTTGAGGTGTTATCCCTTCAGATAGGTGACAGGTCGGAAAATGTCGTCACTAATTATGTAGAATTATCATTTAATGTGAATATTGTAGGCAGGCAATTCATATTAATAAAAATCTGCTAGAATTAATTATCCAATTAAAGTGAGCAGTCCAAATTATATTATACTTGGGCAAGCACAAGGTCGAACTTAGGGAGGCTACAGTCTCCTTATGTTGATTATTAGGCGGTCTAGGAGCTAGGTTTTCGAAGAGGTATTTTTAATATTTTTTAATGAAATGGAAATGCAAATGCAAAAAATGTGATTGAACTAGGTTATTAAGAAATCAAGAAGCTTTGCTAAATTAATTATTATGTGAAATTAATCCAATCTAGCCAAGTTATATTATTTTTTGCTTGAAATCTAATCTAATGATGAATGTAAAATGTATTTTTTGGAATTTTGGGGTTAAAATGCAACAATGAAAGATGTACACTTTTTAGGATTTTATGCAATTTTTCACATAAATAGAAAGCAAAAATTATGAAATCTTTACGTGAAGTTAAACATGATGAAATGAAGCTACCGTAATATTTTCTAATTTTCTCAGAATGTATGAATTTTTTATGTATGTTTAATGGAAACAGAGTGACTACGTGTATCTAATTCTTAACTATTCAAAAAACAATTTATCCAGAAAGCAAACTATTTCAAAAATATGTTTATATAACAAATCCATGAGAGTTGAAATTTCACAAAAATAATGTTCGTGGATTTAATTAGAAATTATTTATAAAAATCACTCAACAATTTATTTTATGCACAAGACATCTCCATTTGCAGTGACATTTGGATATAAATTAAAACACATTTAGACGCCTCATTTAAGATTTTTTAATATATTTTGGAGCAATCATTTTTTTAGTACGAATTATAGACCATGAATTGGGAAAAATATACAATATTTCACAAAAAAATAATTAACTAATCCCTACTCATAAAATTTATTCAACATCCATAATGATTAAGCGTAAAGTGTTCCATAAGATGCCATTTTTCAAAATGAAAATTTATGTGAGAATGATGTTCAAATAACAAGACAAATGCATGGGTATAAATGCAAATTAGAGAATAAAAGAATAACAGAAATGCATGCACATGGCATTCTTGGAAATTATCTTGTCCCTCAAGGGGAATGTTGCAATGTTTCCTGCAGGGTACGTGTGTAGCCCGTGCCTGCTTGAGAGGAAGGGCATTTCATGAAATAATGTGGAATGGAGGGGCCTCCTTCATAACTTGACTCACTGTCACGTGCCTTGCACATGTAGGGAAGATGATATCAGTTGTTGCATGCATGTCGAGGGGGTGTGCCATTGCGATCATGGGATCTCGAGGACTTCTCCAAGTGACACACACCCGAAACTTGATGGTAGCGAAGGATGACATCACATGGAGGCGGCCTGGAGAAGAGGTGTAGTCGTACAATGGTGGCTCAGTGACTACTCGCATGCATAGGAGGGAAGCGAGCCACTGTGATGTCAGGTGCAAGCGGAGCAATGGCGAGGTGACACACAGATCAGTTGAGACGGAGCTGTTGGAGGGTGGAGAAGTGAAGGCGTTCACCGTGGACCGGGGGGGGGGGGGGTGGGTGGTTCCTCTCACTGGTCGGTGGTGTATGCTCGGAGGAGTGAGGTGCTCCTGTGAAGGAGGCACATATCCTGGAGAGTCGCTCCAGTCAAGGGAGGCTCGGCGAGGGTGGAAGGTCGGTGCACACAGGCGTAGGCACTCTAAGTACGAGACGCGTATGGGAAGTTGCTCAGCGAAGACGGAGCACTGGTGGGAGGGCAATGGAGATAGTGCGATCGGTGGTGGAGAAATGGGGACGAGGTGGACGATGCTCTTATTTGGCGAAGTGATGGGATTACAGTGGTGGTTTGTTCCAGCAGGGGAATCGAGTACGATAAAGAAGTGTGGAGAAGATAGGTCGGAGGCACAAAGAAGAGGGAGAGAAGAAGAAAGAAGCATAGGAAGGAGAAGAGGGAAGAGTTAGGAGAAGAGATTCACCTGGGGTGTGGCCAGAGCAAAGGCTCCACTGTGGTCTTCGCTCGCAGGTAGACGACCGATCTACACATCTTAGAAATCATTGTGCGATGCTTGTGGAGATGAAGAATGAAGCTTCACCAGATCTCTCCTGGGAGAAGGGTCGTCATTACTTGATGGGAACTCCCGGAGCTGTAACCTACAAGATCTCAAAGCTGGGCCTCTCTCCTCTTGAATGGAGGATGATCATTGCTGGAGGAGGTTGTCGGCACTTTATGGGTGGTTGGATCGAGGACAGAAGATGCAGGATAGTGGAGAGATGGGGATGTAGTTGTTTCACAACCACTGCATGAAGTAGGAAGAGGGAGTGAGGTGGACACGATCGTGGGAGTGGACAGTTGTGAGAAGAGAGAGAGGGAGAGAGAGAGAGAGGAGTGGAGAGAGAGAGAGGGAATGATGGTTGCGCAATATGTAGAGGAAGTTGGGCGATGGTGTGGAGCTGGCCGATAGAACCAACATAGGAGGCGGGTGGCATTTGCTTGGCGGTGGTTGTGAATAGGTGGGAGGAGCAGGGCCATGATCGGGTGCAAGAATGGGTCCTGCTAAAGGAGAGGGGGAGCATCATGTGGCACACGCAGGGGCGGCCACATGGTGGCTAAAAATGATAATTAAAATAATATTACAATTAAATCTAAAATACATTAAAATTAATAAAAAATAAAATAGAGGTAATAAATAAATAATTAGGTAGATAATAAATTAAATAAAGATAAGAAAATAAAATAAAATAAAATAATTATAAAAAATATATAAGTAGGATAAATAAATAATAATACATAAATTAAATAATGAAAAAACATAAAGAATAAAAATAATAAAAATAGTTGTGATACTTGGTGGCTACAAGAGCTGCCACATGTCGCTCTTAGAAAATTCAAAAATCAAATGTAAAGAAAAATAAAAAAGAAATAACAAAGGAGGTCAAATAAAAAGTTGTCAACATGAAAGTTGCTCGTCTTAATGAGATATACAACTTTCGTACAGGACTGAAGATCAAAATAAATCATCTGTAAAAAAGTATTTTTGCGGGTATCTTATAGGTAAAGACTACCATATTTTTGTCTTTTGCAGGTCTTTTTAGCGTTTTAAAATAAGATTAAAATTAAAGTAAATAATAGAAAATTTGAAATAAATATTTACAACTTAATCTATTTTTTGGATTTTTTAATAAATAAGAAAACAACAGGTATGATAAAAAATAAATGTAACATATGTACAATATACAAAGGGGCCCAAACCCCATGTTTTATATATAAACTTTGATTCTATTGAATTTGGACTTGTTTTGATGGTGAACATACATTATTTCAAAAGTGAGTAGGGACCATTGGATTTCGTATAAGAGAGATATTTACATTTTAAGGTCCTTAGTCTCAAACTAGAGTTAGGGTTTTATTGGTCAATTTCACAAGTTATTATTTTATTTATATTTTTTCTTTATTAGTATTAGTAATATACACACTATAGAGTTGATTTTACTCAATTCTGAGTTAGTGAAAAATATATACAAATAAAGAAAATATGGTGAATATACAAGTGATATTTACAAGTGAATTTAGCTTCTTATATAATGCAAACATGCGTGCAAAAATGTAGATAATAATTCTAAATGCAAGAACGAGAATAATGCAAAATAAACAGAGAAATGCAGCTAATTACTTAGGAACGAAGCTCTATTTTCATCTTTTAGAGTGATGAATCACAGATTCATCAATCTCCTTGATGAATCTACGATTCATCATCTTTATTCTATCATTTTGGCCTTAAAAACCTAGTAATTACGTGTAAATAGGCTTAATTTAGGCATTTTAGCATTCATGCATCATGGTGTAAATACTGTATAAAATGCTGTTTTTAAAGCCAAAATTATAGAATAAAAAAACAAAAGAAAAATAATAAAATATTGTAAATATTTTATGACCCGAAACCCTGAGACCTAGACATCTCGATGACTAGGTCGACAAGGAATAAAGTAGGGGGATATAAGGGCTAAAATACCAAGAAAATTCCTTTCTTTTTATTCATTCTTTATTCATTTAGGGACCTATTTTTGGTTCCACTTTTATACCTCAAATAAAGAAATCTTGTACATGAAAGTTGTAGATAATTAAAAAAAGAAAAATACAAAATTGATTTCACTTAAAAATAATGTACAGATAAAAAGTTATGGTCTGAATAAAATTTCAGAATCCCAACTTCCCAAACCTGTATCTCCCAAATAAAAACTCCAAATGCAGCAAACTCACCTTTAATTGTATATAGCTCAAAATAAGCTATTTAATGGCGATGGTTTCGCATTTGGCGGAGCTACGGTGAAAGTTGAGTTTTGGACCCCCATTGTATAATTGTACAGATTAAAATATTCCTTTTATTTTTTATTCATTATTTTTATAATTTTATATTTTTATAGTTTTGTAAATATTATTTATAATATATTTGTATATTAAAATCAGAATAAGTACATAAAAGAAACACAAAATAAAATACCTGTATATATATATATAATACATAGGTTTAAGACCAATACACATACCTATAACTATACCTCCATTATTACTATTCCTACTTTATTAAATATATAAAACACTTCATAAAAATATTTAAAAATATTTTTACATGTATAAAAATACTTTATAAATATATAAAATAATAAACAAAAATAAATAAATTAAATATATAAAAAAAAATAAAATGATAAAATATATAGATAAAGATACCTATGAAGGGTATAAAAGGAAACTTGAATTGTTAATCTTATAAAAATAAATAAAAATCACAATAAAATAATTTTTAAAATAATAAACATTTTTTATTTTATAACCAAAATTTAATTAATTCATTTTCTATTTTTAAATGAATTTATAAGTATTTTTTCCAAGGTATTTTTTGGTTGGTCCACGTGGACCAACCAGATCTCTCCCTTGGTTGACCTCAGTCAACTCTCTGACCGAGGTCTGGACTGTGTCAGAGTTGAGTTTTTTTGGCTTTTTCTCCCATTTTTCTAGGTCGCGTCTTACATCTTTTCATGATGCGTCCTAAATCACTTTTTCTCCTCGAGAACCCCTCTTACACGCCCAGTGATTTGCTCGAGGATTGGAGCATGGATTCAAGATATCTTCATCGTTCTACACGCCCTCGTTGCCATTCTTTCAAAAACCCCCCTTTCCTCCTTTTTCGAATTTAAACCTTCCTTTGAGTTTTTCTGAGCTCCCAAGCGCCGTGCTCCTGACTGGTGGTGTGACAGGCCTCCTCCAGCCGACGAGGGAGGCCCAGTAGAAGGCTGAGGTGGCCGTTCCACCATCTCCGGCCAAGATCAGCCGTGAGGTTTTTCTCTGGCTTTTAAAGCCATCGAGGTTTTGTTTTTTATCCATTTTTCTTGCTGATCGAGTAGCTGTAGTCCTAGCTTTTAATTTTGTATGCTTATTCCGTCCTTTAATCGAATCCTTCATCGAGATCCACGATCAAACACGTCGCCAGAGCTCTTAAGCTCCGGGGGCCACCATCGACTTCACACACGCCTTTCGTCGCCAATAAAGGCCAGGTTGCTGCTGCGCTTCTCTGCCGTTTTTCTCATTTGTTGCAGGGCCTGAAGGGGGCCTCTGCGCCCCATTTGAGACCTCGAAGGAGCTCCAGGAACGCCAGCATGTCGACGAGCTCCAGGGACCCGCTGTTGGTCTCCGAACCTTCCTGGTGGTGCTGCTAGCTTCGTGGCGACGTGAAGGACAAGTAGAGCCCCTTGGTTGAGTTCCAGCTGCTCGGAGTCACGCCTATCGTTAATTCGAAGCTCGCCATGCGCGAGTTCGTCGGGTGTTCTTGCTGACCTGCTCCGAGCCGTTGGATCATGACTATTCTTCCCATGCTACAACTGCCCTTGGATCCCCGCGAGCATTGACCATCCGATCTACACCGAGATTTAATCGCAGCCCTCATCTGCGAAGGGGTACCGCTATTCAGGGGACTGCCACGCGTATAAGTGGCAAAGACCAACCGTCGGATGCGCCGTACTGCTTTGGGTATTTTGCGAATATAACCTAAGACATTTTGTGATTTAGCAATTACTCTTAAATCCTTCATCTGCTGTTATAACTTTTGCGGAATTTTACATAAGGAACCCCCAAAGTTTTGTAATATTCAGGTTGGCCCCTGCCAGGCGTGCGTGCCAACGCACGTGGTGCTTGGCGTTTTTGCAGAAACATCCTCGGATACTTTGACATTTGTATTCGACCTACAAACTTTTTAAATCAGTTATAAAAATCTGTGAAATTTATGAGCGACCCCAGAATTCTGCGCATTTTACATAAATAGCCCTACGAGGTGCACGTGCCTAGTCACGTGAGCTTGGCGTTTTTGCGAAGCTCTCCTGGGACTTTGGGATATTTCTTTTTTGTCCGGGAAGTTTTTGACTCAGTTATAAATTTCTGGTGTTTTGCGATCAAGCCCCTAACTTTCTGGCTATTTACACTTATGCCCCTGGACTGCATGAAGTTTCTTTATGTTTCTAGCATTTAATTCAGGCATCTACAAAATTCTAAAAAATCCACAAAAATCACATTAGGTCTCTATTGCATAGTAGTTTCATGAGAGCATTTTTATTTTGCATTTCATTGCATTTTATTATTTATAAAAATTCAAAAAGATGTATTTTCAACACTGTTCACTTTAGAAAATACCAAAAAAAATATCAAAAACTTTTGAAAATTTCTAAAAAAAATTATATTTTATCTATTTTAGTGTCTTTTAACTACAGTCCAAAAATCACTAAAATTTTCAAAACAAAAAACTTAAAAAATAGAAAAACCTAAAAATCTTCACAAAAATCTAAAAATTACATAAAAATCCTAAAAATATAAACTAAGTTTCTGTAGTTTCTATAATTTATTGTCTTTTACCTAAAATTAATTTGGGAATGTTTTATTACTGTTTGATATTTTTCATTCCCATTTTAATCTCGGCCAGTAGTTTATTCACTGTTTTCAGTATTTTTGACTTTAAAAATACCAAAAAAAATAGAAATAAATCTAGAAAAATCACAAAAATAGTAGAAAAATATAAAAAAGCCAAAAACAATTTATTCCCCAATTTTTGAGTATTTTTACCTTTTATTATAAATACCTTATCCTTCCTTTTTCATACTTTGTATATATTCCATAATTGAAAAAGAAAATAAAAAAATTATTAATTATAAAAATATAATTCAAAATCAGAAATTAAAAACCAAAATATAAAAATATAAAATTAAAAATAAAATATAAAATTAAAAATTAAAACCCACAAAAAAATAGCATTGATAGACAAACATTCACATTCAAACACTTGTGCATTCACTTGCCCCTTTCTACCTGTCTGCTCCCTGTGTTCGACCTCTACATACGTGCACCTATACACATCTTGTTGTAGAGTTATAATAAATTTTAAATCCGCACATTTACTTTCATTGCTTGATTTCTGTTGTGGGTTAATTGTTAATCAATTGATGTTTCGTGAGTGGTCGCTCAGCAACATCGTGGTCCCGCATTGTGTGGACTACTTTAGACCCTCGCCAAACCTCGATTATCAAATGGCGCCGTTGCCGGGGAGCAACAACACGTAGTTCGGATTTTTGCTCGTGTTTGTGATTGTTGTCTACTTTTGCGGCTTTATTTATTTAGTTGCTTTTTATTTGATATATATTGCTTGAGCCGTCTAACCCCTTTTCTTTGTTGACTTCGTGCGAGCGTGGATCGAGGGAGGTGCTTTACCCGAGGTGCCAACACACCCACGTGAAGCCGGCTCTAGCCAGCCTAGCATCGAGGAGACGAGAAGAGAATTTTGAAGACCGTGCTCCACTTTAGTTGCATTTTCTTTTATTGTATTTATTTTTAAATTTTAGTGAGAGAGAGACTCTAATTTGTAATAATACAAGTACCCCCGAACATTGGACTTTTGAGCCTAATTTCCAAGTGATTGTTCACTTGGGGGCTCACCGCGGCTTTTTCGTGTTTTCTTCGCATTCTTTTTCATTTGTTTCACGGTTTTGTTTTATTTATTTTGTGTGATTGAGCCCCTAGTTTTAGGAGTTTCTTGCGATAGACTAAGGCCAAACACTTAATATCTTGCATGTACCAATAGCCGCGTTTGAACTTAGTCAAACTTTAAACAGTCGTTCATCATCTTCGAGCCTACGTGCCGCGAGCTCACCCTTCCAAGCGCTTCTCCTGAACTCAATTTGTCAAGAGGAGGAGGGGTGAGCCTAGAACGGACTCTTGGATTGAGGATCGGTGACCGACTTGTGGTTCTTCACGATAATAGCAATTTTTGAAACTTAGGGCGATTTCATCGGCTTGCATTTGCATATAGTTTAGGTTTCAATTCTGCTGAGCATCCTTGCATGTAGAGTGCTGGAGGCAAGGTGAGCATTTAAGCTTTAGCATACATCATTAATTTGCCGCTTGCATTGCTTTTCCGCCTCTCCCTCTAATTTTGACAACCTATGTGCTAAGTGAAATTGACTCCTCGTTAGGCTCGTTTATTGCTTATTAGAATCCAAAAAAGTGATAATCAATAAAATTGGGACTGTTAACATTACTTGACCTTAAAAAAGACCAAAAAGAAAAATCTTGTATTGGGGCGAGTAATCCCCTCATTGTCTTTGTTTTACCTGCTTGCGCACACACTAAGGATAGTGCCCAAATCCTATTCAGCCCCTAAGTGTTTGTGCTAATTCTTTGACTTCTCACCTAACTCTAAAACAGAAAAGATAAAAAGACCGACTTTTCGGTCTCTACCGAGTTGAATAGGTGAATTGAGGGTTTGTATTATTTTCATTTTGTTTGTGATTGTTTTGTGTGCATTCTAGATCTCCTCTGCGCATTTGCGCCTTCGTCTTCACTCTCTTGACTTGACCTTCGTGCTCTCCCGATCATTTCCTTTCGTTTTCGAGATGGACCCCTGGAGCATTTTCTATCCGGACTTTGCGGACCCCTCATTCTCTCCAGTCGGTCCACCTCACTTTTTCCAGGAGGACTTTGCTCCTGATTTTGGTACATATCCGACCAACCCACTATTTCAGAATTCAGACCTTAACTTTCACCAATCATTTCCACCACCATCATCCTCACATTTCGACAACCCGCTCTTTCTTGAGTATCCTGATCCGGAATGTGATTTTGTCCACACCCCCCGCCCACATTCGACTCACCCGATCCTGAGATTTTGGAGTCACCTTTCATGATATCCACACTTGTGACCTTGAATCAGATGATAGAGCATATGAACTCGAGGATGAGTGATATAGCTAGCTTAAATAAGAACCAGAATGTAGCTCCATTCTTTAAGGATTTGGAATCATTTGAGGATTATCATGAGATCTTGCAATGGCCCAAAATACAAAAAAATGAGAAAAAATTTAAAATCTAAAAAGAGTTCGGGAGACACATGATCGAGTCAGACTGTGAGGAGAGCGTTCACTTGCCAGACCATTTGACCGCACAGCCTTTCATCCCCTGTCCCACCTTTGACCCCGAGGATGTCGCTGTACAGACTGCTCTTGGCATGCCTCGCGTATATGCTAATTCCGACCTTCTCCTTTGTATGGAGGAGGTCCAAAAATTCAAAAAAATATTGACTGAACCCGAAGTGGTGGCCACTATTCATGAAATCATCCGTGCCCCACTTCAGCAGGCCATGACCGAATTATCCGCTCCTCTTCCCAAAAAGAGAAAGCGAAGGAGTAGATCTGAGCGTCACATTTTGACCATGGCCACTGCCTATGTCATCTCACATCGTTCCATTCCTAGGAAAAAGAACACTGCCACACCTTTCATTAGCTGCATCATCTCTTTCCATACTTGTGATCACAATCTCCTCGATGGTGGAGCTTCAATTAGCATAATACCCTTCTTGCTGGTACAGTCTCTTCAGTTAGGGCCTCTCAAGAAAACCAGGATGATCGTACAGTTTGCTGATGGATCAATAAAGAGGCCGAAGTCATTGAAAACGCAATCATTTCGATTCATGGCATGAGCTATCATGTTGACTTTGTCGTGTTGCCCATGGAGTCCTCCACAGGGGAGCATTCTCAAATCATCCTGTGACGACTATTCCTCGCCTCTGCGAGGGTTGTTATTGAGTACGGATCAGGAGAGATTCGCTTCCGTCTTGCTGACGTGAGCGAAGCGTTGATCACCGCACCCACTGCCGACCAGAGACCTGCACCTGATGCGACTTCACCAATCTTGGCTGACCTCGAGGACCATGACCTTGATGATACTATCAAAGAATTTTGTTGCTTATCGGATTCCACTGAGACCCGAGAATTCCTCCTGGTTGAGGAAGACTCGGGAAGCATGGACCTTGACGTTCCTTCTTCTGGGACTTTGCGTTGTATTGATGACATCCGTGGGATTTACACGATTGACACCATTTAGCGGAGGGCAGATTTAGAGACTATACAGGACGGACATGTTTTGACTACTTCCACTAATGAGTCCGCTCCTGTTCACTTAGATTCAGATTAGACCAAGGTCGAATTTGATCTGATTGCTTCTATTCGCGAATTCGGTCCTTTTGATGAAAAAGATGATCCGGTTGAGATTATAGAGGACGAACAGAGTTCGACTACTTCCACCGATGAGTTCGTTCCTTTTGGTTTTGACCTGGATGAGACCTCGCAGGACGACACTGAGTACACTTCTTCTTATGAGGATGAGTTCGTCCCTTTTCACTTTGATACTAGCGAGACCCCCAAGGCCGGACCTAGTCATACTTCTTCCACTACCCCGTCTGTGCCTTCACACCAGAGAGCTACTGAGGACCTTCACCATGTCGACCCTGATCGGTTTGTGTCATCTGAGGACCCCGATGTCGACCTCCACCACACTAGATCTATCCCTCAGCGGTCCTGCAAGAAGGTTCGCTTTCGACCTTCTTGAACCTTTGTACATACATCTTGTTGTACATTCATGTTCACCTCTGTTCCTCTACCGGATTACTCGTCCACCCATTCTCGTGTTTGCCTTGCTTAGGACGTACTTTGTCCTAAGTATAGGGGGTGGACGAGCCGAGTGTTCTTTCATCGTTCCGTTTCATCACTCCTGTTGTTGCCTATACTTAGGGCTTCTTTTATCCTAAGTATAGGGGGAGCGGTCTATACAGCCTCACGATCTCTTCTTCCATCTCCAGATCTCTTTTCTTCTTTTCTTTATTTCTTCTTTTCCTTTTCTATTTCTTTATCTATAAAAAAGGTGTCACCCCATGTAGACAGTCTTTTATACTTAGGACGTACTTTGTCCCAAGTATAGGGGGGTGTGCACCCCGAGTTTCCTTCATTCTTTTTCGATCCTCTCCATTGTCTCCTCTTCTTGTCTATACTTAGGGATATCTTACCCTAAGTATAGGGGGAGACAATTGAGTATGATCTGTTTATTCCCACCCTGACCCTCCCTGCTTTGTGTACAGTCTGCTATACTTAGGATTATTTGATCCTAAGTATGGGGGGACGGTCAACTTCTCATTTGTTCATTCTCCCCTTCATTCATTTATTCTTTAGATTTTCCTATACTCAGTACGAGTTATGTCTTCTCTTTTCTCTCTAATCTATGAGGACATAGCTCAAGCTAAGTATAGGGGGGTCGTATATACTACGTATATACTTTAGCCATAACTCGTACTTTCGTATTTTCTTAATAACAAGTCTAATAATTCTTTAAAATTCATTAAAAACCCTAATACAAAGATGTTTATAATTCCTCAAATTCTTTTTGTATTTACTGATTAATAAATCAAGTGAAAATGTTTTTGGCAAAATGTTTGAAAAATAGTTTGAAAATCTTTGTGAAAATCTTTTGAAAACTATTTTGAAAATATTTTGTTACATGTTTTTAACCTTTGTAAAACATTTTGGTTTGTAAAGTTTATTTTCTTTTTGTAAAATAAAATGTTTGAAAATAATTTTCAAATGGTTTGAAAAATGGTTGCAAAAATTTAAAAAATCTATTTATACTGTTTAAAAACCTTTGCAAAATGATTTTCAAATGTGTGTACATGTTTGTAAAAATGTGTGTAAAAATTATTTTGGACTATAATTTTAAAAATCGGGTGTAAAATGTTTTTCAAAAAAGTTTGAGGAATAGATACATCACACCAAAAATTCTTTATATATATGCCTATAAAATTGATCACTTACCCTTGTAAATTCTTAAAATCCATTTCTTGTATATATAACAAGCATCCCCATGTAAATATTTTAACCTAGTTTTTATCCAAAATTTTTGTTTTCAAAAATCCCAAAAATATTTGCAAAATTAAAATACCAAAAACATTTGAAAAATCTTTTTGAAAAATAAAAAAATGCATATGCATCATCGTATTTTCAAAAATCCATAAAAAGTTCAAAATTCTTGAAAATTGCATCACAAAAATATTTTCTGCATATCATTTGCATAGCATGAGCATTTTTCGGATTGAGTTTGATAGTTGAACGAGTCTAAGTAAAATCTGGAGATTGGAGCTTGATTGGACCTTAAAATCAACCTAATAACATGAACCTTATAGGAACTGGGCTTGAGGTACTTCAGGTCTAGTTGACTTAATTCTTTGAGGATCACGAGACTTGGTTCAATGAATTCTTGACTGCCTAAGTAGAGTATTTCGGAGTACACGCACGACTCTTATTGATAATGACCTAACTTGGACACCTGCACCTTTCACTTGGCTCAACTCAGTTGGAGTGGTGAGGGGATTGGATTTGCCGGTATGACATGCACACAAGTGGAAACACTTGTCCTCCTCTAGGGAGGGAAGTGCACCCCAACCCGTCCAGTGATGAGGAATTCTAAAGACAGGAGAGTGTGGGTTGCAATAAAGCTTCAAAAGAGGGATAGTCTACTGGCTTAAGAGGAAAAACTCCCTATGTAAATGCTGTTGTGAATAGTATTTAAAAAAAAAAGACAGGCCTGTACAAAAATAAAATGCCTGCCAATGTATGTACATATGTTGTAAAGTCAATAAGCAAGCTTGAGTTCCAAAGTCAAATATGTGAGCCTGCAGCTGGATGACTTGACTACACTGGTATTGCATCCTAGGATAGGTAGCTACACTGGCTACCGTCCATTCTTCTCTTCACCCCCTCCTCTTGAGCTGGTTGCCACTTGAACTTAGAAGGGAATACCCCGCTCCTCGAGGAAGGATTTGTTGGATTGGGGAATCATTGGGTTGTCATACTGGAGAAGTCAGTCTCTTTGTCATTCTAGCTGGGGAGAGCCACCATCACTTACACTGTACGAGTCAGATCCATAGTCATAAGGGTTTGCGTATGAGTTGAGATATTTCTGACCTGGCTATTGAGTAGACTTGAGCAGAGTGTTGGGATTCTCAAAGACTGTTGGCTTTCAAATCTGGTTCCCATTAAGGTTCCGCCTGTACTAAAATTCTAAAGGTCCGACTTAAGCTCCAAACTTTGATTTTGTGAAGACAAGTTTAACAATTAAATTTATTCCGTCTTTCTTTTTCTTTTCTTTGTTTTTCTTTTCTGCACTTATTGCATAAGTGTTTGCTAGGGACTAGAAAAGGCAAGTATAGGGGGATGATTAATCTACGATTCATCATCTTTATTCTATCATTTTGGCCTTAAAAACCCTAGTAAATACGTGCAAATAGGCTTAAGTTAGGCAATTTAGCATTCATGCATCATGGTGTAAATACTGTATAAAATACGGGTTTTAAAGCCAAAATTATAGAATAAAGAAAAGAAAAGAAAAAGAATAAAATATTGTAAATATTTTATAACCCGAAACCACGAGACCTAGACATCTCGATGACTAGGTTGACAAGGAATATAGTAGGGGGAGATAAGGGCTAAAATACCAAAAAAATTCCTTTCTTTTTATTCATTCTTTATTCATTTTGGGACATATTTTTGGTTCCACTTTTTATACCTCAAATAAAGAAACCTTGTACTGAAAGTTGTAGATAATTAAATAAAGAAAAATACAAAATTGATTTCACTTAAAAATAATATACAGATAAAATGTTATGGTCTGAATAAAATTCCAGAATCCCAACTTCCCAGACCTGTATCTCCCAAATAAAAACTCCAAATGCAGCAAATTCACCTTTAATTGTATATAGCTCAAAATAAGCTATTTAATGGCAGTGGTTTCGCATTTGGCGGAGCTACGGTTTGAAACTTGAGTTTCGGACCCCCATTGTATAATTGTACAGATTAAAATATTTCTTTTATTATTTATTCATTATTTTTATAATTTTATATTTTAATATTTTGTAAATATTATTTATAATATATTTTTATATTAAAATCAGAATAAAAACATAAAAGAAACACAAAAAATACCTGTATATATATAATACATAGGTATGAGACCTATACACATACCTATAACTATACCTACATTATTACTATTCCTATTTTATTAAATATATAAAACACTTCATACAAATAAATTAAAAATATTTGTAAGTGTATAAAAATACTTTATAAATATATAAAATAATAAACAAAAATAAATATTTAAATATATAAAATAAAAATAAAATGATAAAATATATATAAAGATACCTATGAAGGGTATAAAAGGAAACTTGTAATTATTAATCATATAAAAATAAATAAAAATCACAATAAAATAATTTATAAAATAATAAACATTTTTTGTTTTATAACCAAAATTTAAGTAATTCATTTTCTATTTTTAAATAAATTTATAAGTATTTTTTCCAAGGTTTTTTCTGGTTGGTCCGCGTGGACCAAGCAGATCTCTCCCTTGGTTGACCTCGGTCAACTCTCTGACCGAGGTCTGGACTGTGTCAGAGTTGAGTTTTTGGCTTTTTCTCCCATTTTTCTAGGCCGCGTCTTACATCTTTTCATGATGCGTCCTAAATCACTTTTTCTCCTCGAGAACCCCTCTTACACGCCTAGTGATTTGCTTGAGGATTGGAGCATGGATTCAATAGATCTTCATCGTTCTACACACCCTCGTCGCCATTCTTTCAAAAACCCCCCTTTCCTCCTTTTTCGAATATGAACCTTCCTTTGACTTTTTCTGAGCTCCCAAGTGCTGTGCTCCGGACTGGAGGTGTGACATGCCTCCTCCAGCCGCCGAGGGAGGCCCAGTAGAAGGCTGAGGTGGCCGTTCCACCATCTCTGGCCAAGACCCGCTGTGAGGTTTTTCTCTGGCTTTTAAAGCCATCGAGGTTTCGTTTTTTATCTATTTTTATTGTCGATCGAGTAGCTGTAGTCCTAGCTTTTAATTTTGTATGCTTATTTCATCCTTTAATCGAATCTTTCATCGAGATCCACGATCAAACACGTCACCAGAGCTCTTAAGCTCCGGTGGCCACCATCGACTTCACACACGCCTTTCGTCGCCAATAAAGGCCAGGTTACTGCTGCGCTTCTCTGCCGTTTTTCTCGTTTGTTGCAGGGCCTGAAGGGGGCTTCTGCGCCCCATCTGAGACCTGGAAGGAGCTCCAGGACCGCCAGCATGTCAAAGAGCTCCAGGGACCCGCCGTTGGTCCCCGGACCTTCCTGGTGGTGTTTCTAGCTTCGTGGTGATGTGAAGGACAAGTAGAGCCCCTTGGTTGAGTTCCAGTGGCTCGGAGACGCGCGTATCGTTAATTCGAAGCTCGCCATGCACAAGTTCGTCGGGTGTTCTTGTTGACCTACTCTGAGCCGTTGGATCATGACTTTTCTTCCCGTGCTACAACTGCCCTTAGATCCCCGCGAGCTTTGACCGTCCGATCTACAATGGGATTTAATCGCAGCCCCTCATCTGCGAAGGGGCACTGCTAATCAGGGGACTGCCACGTGTATAAGTGGCAAAGACCAACCGTCGGATGCGCCCTACTGCTTCGGGTATTTTCCGAATATAACCTGAGGTGTTTTTGGATTTAGCAATTACTCTTAAATCCTTCATCTGTTGTTATAACTTTTGCAGAATTTTACATAAGGAACCACCATTGTTTTGTAATATTCATGTTGGCCCATGCCAGGCACGCGTGCCAACGCACATGGTGCTTGGCAATTTTGCAGAAACATCCTCGGATACTTTGACAATTGTATTCAGCCTGCAAACTTTTTAAATCAATTATAAATATCTGTGAAATTTACGTGCGACACCTTGAATTCTGCGTATTTTACATAAATAGCCTTGCGAGGCGCACGTACCTAGTCACGTGAGCTTGGCGTTTTTGCAAAGCTCTCCTAGGACCTTGGGATATTTCTTTTTGGTTCGGGAAGTTTTGGACTCAGTTATACATTTATGGTGTTTTTGCGATCAAGCCCCTAACTTTCTGGCAATTTACACTTATGCCCCTAGACTGCATGAAGTTTCTTTATGTTTCTAGTATTTAATTCAGGCATCTAAAAAATTCTAAAAAATCCACAAAAATCACATTAGGTCTCTGTTGCATAGTAGTTTACGATAAGATTTTTATTTTTCATTTCATTGCATTTTATTATTTATAAAAATTCAAAAACATGCATTTTCAACACTGTTCACTTTAGAAAATACCAAAAAAATATCAAAAACTTTTGAAAACAGCTAAAAAAATTATATTTTGTCTATTTTAGTGTCTTTTAACTACAGTCCAAAAATCACTAAAAATTTCAAAACAAAAACCTTAAAAAATAGAAAAACCTAAAAATCTTCATAAAAATCTAAAAATATATAGAAAAATCCTAAAAATATAAACTAAGTTTCTGTAGTTTCAATAATTTATTATCTTTTATTTAAAGTTAATTTGGGAAAATTTTGTTACTGTTTGATATTTTTCATTCCCATTTTAATCTCGTCCAGTAGTTTATTCACTATTTTCAGTATTTTTGACTTTAAAAATACCAAAAAAGTAGGAAAATTCTAAAAAATAACAAAAATAGTAGAAAAATATAAAAAAGCCAAAAACATTTTATTCCCTAATTTTTGAGTATTTTTACCTATTATTATAAATACCTTATCCTTCCTTTTTCTTACTTTGTTTATATTCCATAATTGAAAAAGAAAATAAAAAAATTACAAATTATAAAAAGAAAATACAAAATCAGAAATTAAAAACCAAAATATAAAAATATAAAATTAAAAAAAAATAAAAAATATAAAAATTAAAACCCACAAAAAATAACATAGATAGACAAACATTCACATTCACACACTTGTGCATTCACTTGCCCCGTTCTACCTATCTGCTCCCTGTGCTCGACTTCTACATACTTGCACCTATACACATCTTGTTGTAGAGTTATAATAAATTTTAACTCCGCACATTTACTTTCATTGCTTGATTCCTATTGTGGGTTAATTGTTGATCAATTGAGGTTTCGTGAGCGGTCGCTCAGCGACATCATGGTCCCGCCTTGTGTGGACTACTTTAGACCCTCGTCAAACCTCGATTATCACACCCATATTTAAACCTTGCTCATCCCCGAGCAATAAAAATGAAATGAAAAAGTGAAATGATTTCGGGTTCCATACCAAGGTCATGAACAAAATGTGAAAATAATGTTCGACTCGACCATCGGATTAAAGATGTAGCAAAAACTTTTTGGGAACTTAATTTAGACTTAACAGCCTTTGAGTTCCACAAGTCTCTATTTAGGTCACCTTAACAGTCAGGTCAAAACAAATCCTCATAAGCAAATTCTAATGACTATGAAACTTACATGTACCGTGTAAGTGAAATATAGCTTTCCACATCAGAAATAACAAAGAAACAACCTCCTCTAACAAGGTAAATCTAATTCGTTGGTCTAGCAACTCTTTCCTCGAGGAGAGGGGTATTCCCTTCTAAGTTCAAGTGCAACCAACTCAAGAAGAGGGGGTAGAAAAGAGAATGGATTGCGACCAGTGTAGGCTTCCATGATACGCGACTTTGAAGCATATGGCTTGCTTAATCATATTTTTTCCTCCGACAAGATTTTTTTCTTTTTTTCAACTTTTTGCCCATCTAACCTTTTTGGAGATTTTCTTTGATATATACAAAAGTGCAGCATGTACATAAGAAGGTTTTCTTCTTGAGCCAGTAGGCTACCCCTCTTTTGAATCTTTATTGCAACCCACAACATTCTGTCGTTAGACGTCGACACCACTAGAATAGGTTGAGATGCACTACCCTCCCTAAAGGAGGATGGATGTTTCTACCCTATGCTACACCAAGCCAAAGGATTCTGCCTCCTCAACAACTCATCAATGAAGAGCTACATGCATGGTGCTTGTCTAAGTTAGGTCACTGTCCAAAAGAATCACGCGTGTGTATTAAATATTCTGCTTAGACCAATCAGATGACATGTGAACATAGTCTTGTGGACTCGAACAATTAAATCACTTGTCCTGAAAACTCTTAACACCAATTTCTATAAGGTTTCTCTGAAATTAGGTAGATTGTGGTCAAATCTAATCCATCCTTGACTTCTATTGATAACTTGGTTCAGAACCCACTAACTTTTCATTTTGCATATGCTAGATATGCAAATGAAATGTAGATGACATGCGATGTAGATGAATGAAGTGCAAGACAAACATTTTTTTAATGCAATGATGATATGCAAAAGTAAATAAGAAGCCCCTTTTTTTTCAAAAAAAATTCTATGTTACACCTCATATTTTACAACAAATTTTACAATAGTATTATTTATAAGAATTTTACAAAATTATACAAGTATTATACAGTTTATAAACAACTGCTATATAATATACATATATACATGTATTTTACAAAAAGTTTTTTTCAAGTTTTATTTTTTTTTCAATTTTTACACATCCCATAATTATTGCATAATATATACAGAAATATGTGAAAGTACGAGCTATGTGTGAAGTATGTATGAAATACATACACGCCCCTATATTTAACAAGTGTTATATCCTCAGATCACAAGAAACGAGGAAAAGACATTTCTCATGCTAAGCATAGGAGAGCTAAAATAATTAAAAGTATAGAATTTGGTCCACCCCCTTTTACTTAGGCTCTAGTCAGCCTAAATGTACAAGAACAAAATAGGGCGGACAAGGTCAAGAGGAGAAATGGATGAGCATGTACACATGGTGATCATCGATCCCCCCTATGCTTAGGCTCAGGTCATCCTAAGTATATGAAATGAGTAAGTGTGAGAAGTGATGAGATCTAGAGAATATACAGAGGGAAAATGACTATACATGCGAGAGCAGGGGTTTCCTCGATACTTAGGCATTGAATAGCCTAAGTATGGAGATATTATCTACAAAAGAAGGAACCTAAGCTCTAAAAGAATAAATAAATGGGATATAAACGAGTGAGTGAATCTTTCGGGCTGCTGAATCTAGATGGTGCATCTTCATGAATAGTAATATGATGTATGTTCTTTGTGCTCACTATGCATGATGGTCGTGACCTCGACTTGGATTGATTGCTCCTTAGAATATACAAATATCTTTAACAGTTGTCCATTCACCACATGGGTTTGTGCACCATATGTGAAATCAGTTATCTCTACATTTCCATCCCTGTGCACTTTCTTAACAACAATGGGATCCATCCACTTAGATTTGCAACAACACCATCTCTTCACTTTGTCCTTATAAATCAAACTGTTGTCATATGCCTTGTTTCGGATTTCCACGAGCTCATTCAAGTCCAATAACAACAAAGCTTCCCTAGGTGATAACTCCAATTAATATGTTTAATTGCCCATTCAGAATTGTGAATCAACTCAGCGTCCACATGGCATGGCTTGCCATAGATCATTCTAAATGATGAAGTGCCCAAAGGTGTCTCGTAGGCTGTCCTATAGGCCCACATAAATTTGTCCAAGAGCTGAGACCAATTCCTCCTATCAGGACGAAACAATTTCTGCAAAATACTCTTCACATCTCTGTTCGAAACCTCTGTTATGCCATTGGACTGTGGGTGGTAAGGACAAGGTGCTCAAATCAGTAGTCCTAAGATAAAGATCTCATATCTTGATTAATAAAGTGGCTAACCCAATCAGAAATTAGAACTTTTGGTACACCCATCCTGTCATTAATATCGTCTCTCACAAACTTACAAACAATCTTACAGTCTATGGTTCAGGTTGGGATAGCCTCCACCTACCTAGACAAATAATCAACCTCCAACAAGATGTACTCATGCCCTTGGATATTGGAAAAGGGACCCATGATATCAATGACCCATGCATTAAAAATATCACAAATGATCACAGGTTGCATAACATCTCATCTCTCTGTGAAATAGTCCCTCCCATCCTCTGAAAAATCGGGCACGAACCTACAAAATCAATAGCATCTTTGAACAGGGCCGGCCAGTACAATCCACATTGGTGTACCTTGTGTGTCATTCTCTTCCCTGAATGGTGTCCTCCAACCTCAAGAGAATGACAACATATGAGGACACTCTTGTAATCCTCCCGAGGAATGCACATTCTCTAAACATAGTCCAACCCTTCAAGAATAGGAACATATCATCCCAGTGGTATCTCCTCAAATTAGACTTTAGTCGATCAATGCTTGACGAGTCCGGAATCGCACTTGTTAAATGATTTGATTTGTTGTTCGTTGTTTCGTGCGTTGTAGGCGGCAATCGGAATCGGTCAAGAAAATAACCACACAAAATATTCGTCTATTTTAATCAATGCGGTTTTATATTTATTTTACTTGGGCAAGTCCCAAGGTCGAACACAAGGAGGCAAAGGAACAACCTAGAATTATGTCTATCAAATTTTGTGTGCGGTTTTTGAGGCGGTCTTTTTTTTGGAATTTTTAATGCAATAAAGGATGCAAATGTAATTTCAGCCTATTTCAAGGACTAAAATGTGAATTACGATCAAACGATGTCCGAAAAATATGAAACTTCACCATGATGCAAAATATGATGAAATGAATGCACTGTAATTTTTGTTGGAACTTTGGACGCAATATGAATTTTTTTTTATGATTTTTTATATGCAAACAAAGTGGATTTCAATATTTAATTGTAATAAATATAAACCTATTATTTTAAAGGGATAAAATTATTTAAGATCTACCACTATGTGGTGGATCTCAGAAAAATCCTAAACTTTGAAAATGTGAGATTTAATACCTATTAAAAATCAAACACTGAAATATGCAAAATAATTTTTACAGGGCAAATTATGCATGCAAATGCAATTCTTTTTTGGCACAATGTCAAGCACAATTAATTCTACAATATTTGATTTTTCGGGAATATTTATAGCAGCGGTTTATCAATGGGAAATTCAAGAGCACAAACTGGGCAAAATATGTGAATTTCCAAAAATCAATTAATTACTAATTAACCATCAATCATAAAAATGTCCACAATATGTCAAAACGTAGAGAATTAAAAGACTAACATCATGCTATTTTTTGAATAATAAAATAATGACATGTAGAGGTCCAAAATCACTGGGGAACACAGGGGTAGAACTACAATAAACAAAATAAATAAAATGCAAGGGGGACTGATTTGTAATTATCGATAAACAAGAGGATCTTCTGTAAATTTAACCAGAGGTCACGTGAGATGCACCTGACTCTCTGGAGATGGACATGGCACAATATAGAGGTTCTTCGGGGGGAGGGGGTGCTTTGCAATTTTACTTGAGGTCACGTGCGGAGCACATGACCCGGACTTTGGTTGATCACGTGATGCTAGCGTAGTTCCCCCGCCACATGCCATGCACGTGAGGCGGGGGCCTCGGGTCTGAGCCCCGGCGCTGGCCTCGGAAGGTGGAGGTGGGCCGGCCTTGGTGGAGAGGCAAAGATGGCGGCATTGCGTTGGCTCAATACGAAGGAGCGATGACGGCGAGGGGCTACGATGGCCGATGGAGAGGTGGCGAGCAGTGGCATTGTTGAAGAAGCTCGTTGGTCAAAGATGGGTTTGTGGAGGCGTACAGATGTCGTCGTTGATGAAGCTCGAAGCTCTTGGAGGTGTCGAACGACGAAGGCGAAGTCAGAGGAGAGGCGTTAAGAATGGCCCTGGCTCGACGGCGTGAAGCTGGAGTGAGGACACGCACGGAGGCGCGGCAACCACAAGGGAGGTCGGATCTCGCCGTGGAAGAGGGAACTATGGCCTGTCACCCCGTAGGTCCTCTATCGTTGTGCCATCGGTGGATGGGGTAGAACGAGGGCGGCGATAGGCGTCTTATAGGATGAGGGAGGTGTCCGGACATGGAAGTAAGTTGCGAGATATGTGGGTGAAATCACGGAGGCAGTTGGCCGTTGGCGGAGATCACGGGGGCAAGATCGCGGAGCGGCCAGAGCGAGATTTGCAGAGGAGATCACATGGGAGGGCAGAATGGGGGAGGAGGCCTGGAAGGATGACGCTTCTCGACCGTCCGATCAGCCGAGATCGGGCAGTCTGGAGGTCGCCACGTGGCGCTCAAGGGGGAGAGAGAGGGGCGCACGCATTTGGCACGTGCCTGGGGGCACGTGCCTAGCACGAGCGGGCATTTTTATTTTTATTTTTTTAATAAAACAAATATATAATAAGGCCAAAAATGGCTGACACGTGGCGCCCCCAGGGGCGGCCATGTGTCAGCACAAGAAAAATCCGCAGATAAAAATTTTGTAAAAACAAAAATAAATAGCAATCGACCACGGATCAAAATATTTCTTCACAAAAGTTGCTCGTCTCGATGATATCTACAACTTTCATGAAGACATCAAAACCAAAATCGATAAAATGAACAAAGTGATATTTTTGGGGTATCCCATGTACATAGAATACCTTGATTTTTGGTTTTTATAATTTTTATGCATTTTTAAACCAGATAAAAATCTGAAAAAATGCTAAAATCAGAGATAAATATTTACACATTAATCTATTTTTTTGGATTTTTATTAATAGGTTAAATACGTACATAAAATATCAGGTTAAAAACAGCTAAAATACACAATGTACAAAAAAGAGGCACAAAACCCAACTTTCACATATGAGCTCCGATTCACTCAACTTGGTCTTGTTTTGAAGATAATTGAATGTATATTAGTTCAAAAGTGAGTAAGATTAAAACGGACACTAGATGAGGAAGATACGAGGTTTTTAGTCCGAAAATCCTGAAACTAGGGTTTGGGTTTTTGGTCCACTTATTTGGGTTAGTAATTTTTTTGTATTTTTCATTTATTCTTCTTAGTGATATATACACAATGGAGGTGGTTTTGGGTCATTCGGAGTTAGCATGAATGGTTAAAAATCGGGAAAGTTAGGCTATTTAAAGGTCTATTTTGGCTTGGATTATTGGCTTCTTATTTTGTGCATAAATAATGGACAAAATGCAATTTTTATGAAAACATGCATGAATGCTAATTATGAAGAATAGATGCTGAAATGTTGTTGATTTTGAGGGATTTGAGCTTAATAAATGAGATTTAGAGTTAAGAATCCGAGATTCATCATCCCCCTATACTTAAATAATGCTCATCCCTGAGCATAAAAAAGAAATGCCATGAAGTGAAATGATATTGGGTTCCATACCAAGACCATTAGCTGAAGGTGAAAATGAAACCGGACTCGACCTTTGGATTATTAGTGTGGCGGAACTTCTGTGAGACATAGAATTTTTAAAATCAACAACCCTCTAGTTCTACACATCATTGATACAGTTTCGGCTCAGAAGTCATCTTAGATTAATCCTCTTCCCAAAGTATACCCTATGAACATTGAACAATCGACTCATGTGTGTGAGAGGTTTTAGCTCTTCCCATCCAGAATGCCGAACTACCATGCTCCTCTCCTCTACAGTAATTCGTCCTCGGGGAGTCAGGTATTTCCTTCTAAGGTCTGTCGCGTTGTTTTCACAATTGAATTGGGGGGAGAAGTTAGAAGAAGGGGAAAAGAACTGGAGGGTGGCCAGTGTAGTCACCTCTCCTTGCGAAGATGGCCAGTGTAGCTGAGTCTCCACCAAGATCTGCAGGTTTCTTGAAGGTTGGACCTTTTTGGTCAGATTTTAATTGGTAGAATGCCTCGTTGTATTTGGAGTTTTTGGTGGTTCTGCTTGGATATTGTTGTGCCCCAACGGATATAGAATCTTTTTGTTTCCGTACATTTTATGGGGTCTTAGAAAAATTGTGTCCAACCGTCCATCCCTTTTCCGAAGCTTTATTTCAACCCGTACTCCGGTCTTTAGATTTCCACGCTACCAGAAAAGAAACTCACACAGTCTTCCAACATCCCGTCTGAGTTGAGCTAAGTGCGTAGTATGAGAGTACAAATTAATTCCCTATTCCAGATTTGTACCCAGAATGAAGAGACCAGGTTAGACACTAAGAGTCAAATGCTGCACATTATCATGTGGAACTCAAAGAAGTAAGTCAAAGATCTTAAGCTTCTAAAATCCTATTTCTCGGTGAAGTTCCTCTGAAAATAAGGTGGATTAAGGTCAAGTCCAGACCACTCTCGATTTCTGCTCATAACTCAGTTTAGAACCGAATGACTTTTCACAGATGCAAATGAATGCGATGCTAGATGAAGTGCAGGTGTATGAAATGCAGACACATTTTTTTCTTTTTTTTTGATGCAAAAATGAATAAAAAGCCTTTTTTTTTCAAAAACTTTGGGCACAGTTAGTGTTAGTAGCAAAACTCTTTTTCTTTTTCTTTTCTTTTAATTTTTTTGGTTGTTTTTTTTGAATTAATACCTACCACGTAAATACATAAGACTTACGCGCAAGTACGAGACATACGTAAAATATATATGAAGTATATATAAAGACCCCCCTATACTTAGCGAGTGTTATGTCCTCAGAGCACAAGAAGCGTAAAGAAGACATAGCTCGGGTTAAGCGTAAGAGAGTGAAAAAGGAAAAGAAAAAGAATAAGATTTACAGAACTGCCCCCCTATACTTAGACTGTGAATAGTTTAAGTATAGAAGAAGAGCGGAAATAAATGAAGCAGTCGGGATATGTGGATGGGGAGAGTATATCCAGGTGGGCATCGGTTCCCCCTTTACTTAGGCTCTGGTCAGCCTAAGTATACGAGAAGGGTGGAAATGGAGCGATCGGGAGATAGGAGAATGCTGTTATACACAAATGTCATCGGTCCCCCCCTATACATAGGCCTTAGCCTAAGTAGAGAAAGAAGCTATACAAGGAGACCGATGTGGTCGGGAGGGAGGGTGGGTAGCCGATTATTAAGGCCGTTTTCGGCTGATCTTTTTGTGAGCATGTGATGGGAGATCGGTATAACGAGACGGAGATGAAGCATACGATTTCCAGCTATTATCAATGTCATCCTTAGAAAATTCATGATGGATAATAGATGAAACATTTGAGTCAGTTGAAAGGTACCCATCATCAGAGTTATCCTCAGAGGAATAGTATTTGAAAGTGGACATACTCCAAATATTCTGGTCTTTTTGTTTCCTCCATTGTTTCCTCAGAATTCGTTCCTTCTTGGGATCAAGCGGTTTGTCCTCAGATGAATACTTAGAAGCACCGGTCTCAGTCAGCTCATAAGAAATAATTCCAGTGTACTTGTAGAGGGCAGGAGCATCAGCTTTGGATGAATAGTAGTTAGGAACGGGAGTTGTCCAATGAGAGTTGAATTTTGGATCCTTACGAAGATATGGCTTTAGAGCTGCCGAACACACTTCACTCATGTAGATTACCTTTTCCAGACCTGATGAGGGATCATCAGTTGATTCCTCTTACGAAAGGTCAAAGTGACTTTCTTTTTCTTGTTTCGTGAATGTGCCGGTTCACTTGAGTATCCAGATGAATAACCATTAGAGTTCTTCTCCTTGGTCAATTTTCATCCTGCATGTTTGTTCTTGGTTTTCTGAATGTTGGTGCACTCTCGATTTGGGATGATTTGGTCCAGGTATTCAAAGAATGTTGCTCCAGGGTGCGACCATGCATATGTCACATGATCGTAGTAGAAGGATTTATCTATTTTGAGTTCCGTGGGAATTGAAATACTGGGGAAAGTTTCTGCATGTTCGTTCTTAATTGATTTGATGTTGGAGCATTCCAGTGTCGAGTTGATGTAGTCCATGAAGTTAGAGTAGGATGACCAAGGGTGTGCCCATGCATAAGTCTCCGGATCATATGATTCATATACATGATTCTCCATGGTGAGAGAGGCTGGGAATGGAGTATGGGGGAGATTCTCTAAACCAATAGTCTCATCAACAACCGCTATCTCAGGTGTGGCTGTGGGGTAGGGCTCTTCTATCTCTTCATGGTTATGGTTGTTGGGGACTTCGTGGGTTGCCTCAAAAGATCGTGGTTCCTCAAAGACAAGGTCAGATATAAGTGCTTCCAATGGCGTGAAATTGATTTCCCGAGTCTCACATTCAATAATTGCCTTATCCAATGCTAAGAACGGCTTTCCGAGAATGATTGGAGACTGGGTGAATTCTCCTTGGTGCTTAATATCAATGATCGTGAATTCTCCTTCGAGCGAAGTACCTTGGAATGCCATGACGACAGAAATGATTCCTCTCGGCTGCTTTATTGATCAGTCAGCCAATTGAACAATCTCTCGTATCTTCCGAATCGGTCTGAGTTTGAGTTCATGGAATACAGAGGTCGGGAGGATATTGATCGGTGAATCGTCATCAATCTGAGCATGGGTGAAAATTGTGTCTTTGATTACACAGTCAAATCTGGGCAAGTGCTTCACTATGCGGCTCTTGGTTTTTCTCCTCAACACCAAGGAGGAGGCATTGACAAGATATGTGTTTCGGTCTTTGTTCTAATCCTGCCCGACTTTTTCATAGTTAATTTTTCCATTACAAATATTTTAAGGTCGGGGAAGTGGTCAATGGCCTATAGAAAGGGAAGTTCAAAATCAGTTTCTTTTCTAGTGCATCCCGTACAGCAGGATCCAAATTCTTCAGATCTTCTTTAGTTTCAATTTTTATGTATTTTTTGAGATTTTTGATTTTTTGTGATTTTCAAATATTCCCATTTTTTGGTATTTTCTGTGTGATGTGATGATGTGGTGTACTCCTCAGATGAGCAGGGGTTCTGATGTTCAGAGTGGGTGTCAGAGGCATATTCATTTCTAGGGGAATAATATGCAGAGGTGTCGATGTCGGAATCGTCCCTAGGTTTCTGAATATCCTCAAAATTTTCGTCATGAGATCCAATCATTTCCTAATTCATTTTTATGTCCGAGCTCCCATAAAATAAATTGAGTCGGTCAGTAAACTTTATGAATTTTTCCTCCATTAATTCAATTTTTTTATTTATCCTCGAAATATTATCGTCAAAATTCTGTTCATGATAAATCATGGGAGCAGTCGGTGTGTGTTCAATAATTTCATCTTCCATTTTCCTGTATGTGTTAAGAGGAGAGTTTCTTGGAATATCCATTATATGATCATTATTTTCTAAAAATTTCTCCTCAAAAATTATGGAAGGAGGCTGCTCATATGGTTCATGCATGTGTAGTTGGTCTGAGTAGAGTTCAATCCTTTGATCATGATTGGTCTGACCTTGATATTGTGGAGTCAGCATACATGGTTTATGTGTTTCTATGTGGTCAGTACAGTCCTCTATATGAGTATCATGTCGGAAGAGGGGTTTGTTATGGTCGATCCAACGTTGATGATTATTAAGTGCGGGTCTTTCCTTCTGGGTTTGGTTTTTCGGCCAGGCATGAGACTCAAAGGTATTTTGAACTTGAAATGGCACATCAGCGAGAATCTGAGAATATGACGATTCAGTCCAAGATGGTATATGGTCATGTGTGGTCGGATGATTTGAGTAGAAATTAAACGAGGAGGCCAAATACATCCGTAGGTGAAAGTCTACTGCAAATGTTAGAGGATTATTAAAAGAAGAGGATTTAGTAGATTTGGGCCTAACCAAGACAAATTCATTTTCATAGTATAGCTCTGATGGGTTTTCAGATAGTTGTTCGGTCATTTTTGAAAGAGCTGAAAGGAATTGGGGGTTGGGTCTGCAAGAGTTTTTGGAAAAGACTTCCATGATGAGGTTTAAATCAGGAATGGAGAGAGATGATTGCACGGGATAGTCAAAAGAAATTTTATCAAATGTGCGGCTGTTGATCTTTGAAATTGGTTCACGCACACCAACGCAAATACAAATCATACCCCAAGTTCACCAACACACGCAATGAAGCCGTAAGAGTTCGGCTATTATCATTTCAATTTTAGTTGGTGATAAATCAATCTTGGAAAAATTTTAGCGAGTTGTTAGGCGCCGAAATTTTTATAATGACTGTCCGAATTCTTACGACTAGTTTCACCTACTTTCAGCCAGTATGGGAGTAAGTACGGACCGTAGAATGGCTACCTGTTACTTGAGGATGGAGCCTTACGCAGTGTCCTCTAACCACCTACTCTGCTAAGGAAATCCAGACCGTTTACCGACTACCCGTAGATCCTCACTGAGAAGTAGCTAATTGTTTTTGGTAGAATCAATAGTCAATATGAAAATCCGGTTTTGGGCTCTAGCCTTAAGTGTTGTCTCTCGCTCACGGAGAAAATAAAAGCATCCAAGGTCGGGGTTGCTCTCCCATAGAAATTCTTGATTTTATGGGTTATTTTGAAATCGGCTATATTTAGCTGTCCCAATTTTAATTAGGCGATCACTGAAGGTTTAATTGAGCACATATATACGTCTACCGTCCAGTCCCAATTTCCTTTAAAATTGATGTGACAAAACAAGAGGGAGAAATTCGGGAAAAGCCGATGCACGCGAGAAACTATGATGAATGCTCAGATAGAAGACTTACACTGAATCCTCATAATCTTTATATGGGATGCAATACAGAATTGAAAGATTATTCTAAGTGAATGCAAGCCGATGAAAAACCGCACCTAAGCAGAAAGTTCTATTAGCGGGAAAGAAGTGAGTTAAATTTTGGCTAAATTGAACGATCTATGTGCGTCTCAGTTAATATGAAGTGTGGCTTAAGTCCTACGAGCACAATCAAGAAATTAAAATACTCTGAGAGCCGTATATGCAGGTCAATTGTAATCGCCACTCAAGTCGGGCCCCACCCTCACCGAAGAGTGAAATAGGCCACGACACACCACAGAAGAAAGTTCAAAGTCTTTTACACATGCAAGAGTCCAAACGAACACCGCTGTAAAAGAGAAATTAATTATAGAAATAAAATTGTAGAAATTATCATCCTAGACTCTACGCTCTCTAACGACTCGACTCGATCTTAAATTAATTGCATCTTTTTCGGATGTCGGTGAAAATGCTTTGGTTTCTTGAAAAACCGCTCCATGTATGCTGGGTACCTCGCAAGAAAAATAAGAGAGAGAATGTAAGAGCATAACTCAAAATAATAAATCAAAAAGAAAATAAGAGAAATAAATACTAAAAAATAAATTCAGGAAAAAATGAAATTTAAAATGAGAGATTCGGGCGTCAGACTACCCGAATACGTAAAATCGAACGAAAATTTTCAAAACACAAAACTAAGATGTTTGCCTTCCCAGCAACGGTGCCATCTAACGAGTCCGATTGCCACCTACAACGCACGAAACAATGAAAAAACAAATCATTTAACAAGTGTGATTCTGTACTTGTCAGATGGCGCCGTTGTACGGGACGAGGGCGGCGACGGGCGTTTTATAGGATGAGGGAGGTGGCAGGACATGGAAGTAAGTTGCGAGATATGCGGGTGAAATCGCGGAGGTAGTTGGCCGTTGGCGGAGATCACGGGGGCAAAATCTCGGAGTGGTCGGAGCGAGATTTGCGGAGGAGATCACGGGGGGGGGGATAGAATGGGGGAGGAGGCCTGGAAGGACAACTCTCCTCGGCCATTCGATCGGCCGAGATCGGGCGGTCAAGAGGTCACCACGTGGTGCTCAATGGGGGAGAGAGAGGGGCGCATGTGCTTGGCACGTGCCTCGCATGTGCGGGCATTTTTCTTTTTATTTTTATTTATTTTTTAATAAATGAAAATATAATAAGGCCAAAAATGACTCAGCACCAGAAAAATCCGCAGATAAAGATTTTGTAAAATCAAAATTAAATAGCAAACAACCTCAGATCGAAAAACATTCTTCACAAAAGTTGCTCGTCTCGACGAGATCTACAACTTTTATGAAGACATCAAAACAAAATCGATCAAATGAATAAAGTGATATTTTTGGGGTATCCCATGTACATAGAATACCTTGATTTTTGGGTTTTATAATTTTTATCCATTTTTAAATAGATAAAAATACGAAGAAAATATGCTAAAATCAGAGATAAATAATACACATTAATGTATTTTTTTGGATTTTTATTAATAGGTTAAATACATACATAGAATATCAGGTCAAAAATAGCTAAAATACACAATGTACAAAAAAGAGGCCCAAAACCCAACTTTCTCGTATGAACTCCGATTCACTCGAACTTGGTCTTGTTTTGAAGGTAATTGATTGTATATTAGTTCAAAAGTGAGTAGGATTAAAATGGACACTAGATGAGGAAGATATGAGTTTTTTAGTCCAAAAATCCTGAAACTAGGGATTGGGTTTTTGGTCCACTTATTTGGGTTAGTATTTTTTGTATTTTCATTTATTCGTGTTAGTGATATGTAGACAATAAAGGCCGTTTTGGGTCATTCGGAGTTAGCATGAATGAGTTAAAAATCAGGGAAGTTAGGCTATTTACAGGTCTATTTTGGCTTGGATTTTTGGCTTCTTATTTTGTGCATAAATAATGGATAAAAATGCAATTTTTATGAAAACATGCATGAAAGCTAATTATGCAGAATAGATGCCGAAATGCTGTTGATTTTGAGGGATTTGAGCTTAATAAATGAGATTTAGAGTGATGAATCCGAGATTCATCAATGCTCCTCCTAGTCTAACCTTGGGGAACTTGCTTGGATACAAGAACTTCCACCATGTTGGCATACCACGGGAGTGAGTCAATAGCTCAAATTACTCGTCTGGGACTAATATGCTCAAAAATAGGAGAATCTTTTAGCTCAATCCAGGGGAGGTGATCAACGACAACATTATTCACTCCACGTTTATCTTTTATCTCCAAATCGAACTCCTGGAGGAGAAAAATCCACCTAAGAAGATGTGCCTCTGCATCCTTCTTTTCCATTAAGTATCGAATGGCTATGTGATCAGTGTAGATTGTCACCTTAGAGCCCAAAATATACGACCTGAAGTTCTTGAGGGCCCATAATACAACGAGCATTTCCTTTTCATTCACGGTGTAGTTCTTCTATGTAGCATCTAATACTTTGCTTGTGTAGTTGATCGCA
Source organism: Ottelia alismoides (assembly GCA_037367405.1). Classification (NCBI taxonomy): domain Eukaryota; kingdom Viridiplantae; phylum Streptophyta; class Magnoliopsida; order Alismatales; family Hydrocharitaceae; genus Ottelia; species Ottelia alismoides. The sequence continues at coordinate 425,624 of JAZKJV010009316.1, forward strand.
AATGGGATCCCCTCTTGCCATTGTTCTAACACAGCTTCTATACTGAAATCTGAAGCGTCAGTCATGATTACAAAGAGGAGACACTAGTCAGGAGGTTGTAGGATAGGCAAGGCATAAATCTTAATCTTCAAGAGCTCAAAGGCCTCCAGGCACCTATGATCTACCATGAACTCCGTGTCTTTCCCTAAAAGCTTAGTCAGTGGGCGGGAAATCTTCAAAAAATCATGAATGAATCTTTTGTAGAATCCAATATGCCGTAGAAACGAACTCACTGATCTCATATTGGTAGGTGGATCGAGTTTCTTGATCACCTCCACCTTGACAGGGTCAACCTCCATTCCCCTTTTAGAGATGACATGTCCAAACACGATACCCTCCATCACCATAAAGTGACACTTTTCCTAGGAGAGAACCAGATTCACCTCTCGACGCCACCTACAGACTCAGTCCAAGTTGGCTATACATCTATCAGAGGAATCACCATGCACTGAGAGTCATACATGAACACTTGTAGGAAATCTCCCACCATCTCGGCAAATACGACAATCATGCACCGTTGAAAAGGGCATGAGGCATTGCAAAGCGCGAATGGCATGCACCTGAATTTGTAAAACCGAATGGACATGTCAAGGTGGTCTTTTTGTGGTCCTCAGGGGCTATAGCTAACTGGTTGTAGCCTGAATATCCGTCAAGAAAATAAAAGAATGCTTTCCCCGCGAGTCTCTCCAAGATCTGATTAATGAATGGTAAGGGAAAGTGGTCTTTCTTGGTAATGAAATTCATGCGCCTGTAGTCGAAATAGATGTGCCACGACGTGGGTACTCTTGTCACGATCTCTACCCCCTCTTCATTGTTGACTTAATGAATTCATGATTTCTTCAGGACAACATGAAGTGGGGCCACCCACTTTGAGTCAGAAATAGGGTATATAAACCCTGCTTTGCAACATTTCTCAATCTCATTCTTCACTACTTCCCTTATATTGGGGTTAAGTCTCCTTTGAAACTCACGGGAAGGTCTCACATTATCCTCAGTAAAAATACAGTGCGAGCAGAGAGCAGGGTTGATCCCCACAAGTTCCAACACTGTCCAACCTATTGCATTGCGGTTCCTCTCTAAGACCTCTAACAACCTAGACATGTTCTAAAGTAAAGTCTGAGCTAATGATAACAGGATATCTCTCATTGGGTCCCACAAGAAAGGCGTACTTCAATGTAGGAGGCAATGATTTCAGTTTTGGCAATGTGGTATCAACAAGCAAATCTGGCCGAACTATATCTGAATCTGGTTGTGTGCTGCATGAAGGTGGTATCAACAATGTAGTACTCGCCACCAACTTAGAAGTACCAGGAGTCATATTGCCAATGAAATGCGGTAGTTTGGCCAAAACTGTGCCCGACTCATCATCTATGTCCCATGATTGTTCCGAAGGGGATGGAACTGACAGATCCAGATGGATCTCTACATCATCGTAGGAATAGGTAGATTCATCTCTCACAAGATCAGTCAACACATGTCAAACTTCATAATGCATTATGTCCTTTCCAAATGAAAGGGTCACGCTCTGTCCTGAAAGAACATGTATCCTAATCCCAACAAAGCTAATCATTCTGAAATATCCCTCTGAAGATGAGTATTCTATACTACACTCTGAATCGGGTCACTACCATTTTGTCTGCTTCATCTCAAGGTTCACCTCTCTGCTTGGAGAACGGAACTTCATCATTCCCGTACGATAGTCAAAAGTTGTGCCTACATTCCTATGAAAAGGCCGCCTGAGAATCATCTAAGATTCTCTCCAATGATTGGGGGTCTCCATGTTTAAGACTGTGAAGACAACCTTATAGTTCTTCCCTTCAATCAACATAACGACGTTCTTCACTTTTCCCTTAGGTCTCTTCATTGAATGATCTACGAATTAGAGTAAAGCTCTGGATTTGCGTAGAGGTCCAAACTCCAGTTTCTGATATAATGCTAAGGGAAGTAAGTTGATTGAAGAATCATTATCTAAGAGAGTGCATGAAAATGCAATGTCGTCGATACGACTCTCCACATAGTGAGCACCCATGTGTCTCTTTTTCCTCGGTAGTTGTTGATTCTTGAGACAATAGGTTGTGGCTATTGACAAGATATGAGTCTTCACATATTGGTTCGATTTATTCCTTTTAACCCTAGTAGGCATCCATCTCACCTTAAGGTATTTCTGGAATGCAAGATGATTAGCCACATACTCCTAAATGTCACCTTAACTGTGATATTCTCTTTACAAAATCGTGGAATATTAGGGTCATCATTCTGAATCTTTTTTATGCACTTTCCAACTGTGAGGGCACGGGGGAAAAGGATTGAAGCAAGGGAAACAGAAGATGAAGAATCTGAATCATGAACTGAAAGATCATTCTTTGAATTAATGGAAATGGTATTTTTTCATACATAAATCTTTTTTATACAATATGGGATTAAAATCAAAACTATCTACTACAAGTTGTGGAAAAGAAGCTGTAGTGGTATCTGCCACAACCGGAGGTACAAGGTCCTCTATAGAATCCGAGATATCTCCATGTTGTTTATGATGCAATCATACTCTCCTTATATTCTTGGCTCCCAGAGAGAGGATCCTCAAATGATGCTGATGGGGCCCTTGAATGTGATGCCTCTCCTCCTCATCCCCCTAAGACTCCTCAGGCCGAGATCCAAAGAGGCCCCTCCTCATGTCTCTCACCCGGTCAGGTACTATCATGGTCATTCCACTCCAGAGTGACATATGGTTAGTCTCGTCACATGAAAGAATTCATGTTCAAATGTAAGAGAGGTTGAATAGTATACTTGCCTAAGGTGCTGCTGAGAACCAGAACGGTTCAAGCTATAGGGGTCAGCCTGAACTTGGGTTGGAATCGAGGTAGAGGGTGCAGATTGCTCATCTCTCCATCTTGACAGGCAGTTGACATCCACCTGTAAGTCATGAATTTCATTCTGGTAGGAATGAAGTGTGTTGAGTATCTGCTGAAACTGTGAGTCCATGGGGCCAGATGAAGAAGGAAGTGGAAAAGACTAAGAAGAATGACGTGAAGACTTGTCCTCCTAACCGAGGTACTATCACTGCTTGTAGTGGTGCTGGGGTGGCTGAAACTGTGGGCCCTACTGGCCTGCCTAGTACTAGCCATGTCAGCCATATTGCTGGTACTGTTATCGCTGCTGCTGCTTGGGTGGCTAAAATCCAAGGCTCTGTTGTGAAGGAGGTGGTGCAGAGGTGAATGTGGTGTTGTGAAATGTTAGGGGATGCTGGTAATCCTGTCAGTACCCCATACTTCTCTGTCGGGTAGGGTCCTGGGTATACCATACTCCATTCACCTCCCAAACCGGTGGAGGCTCCTCCTAAACCGTCTCTGCGGATGGGGTCTTCTACTTGAATGAATGGGTGTAGGACTGATCCTGCCCCCACATCTGGGGTTTCCCTGACACCAATAGCTCTTGAACATTGTTAACTCGGTATACGGAAGCAACTGGTGCTATCATGGAGGGTATCATTATCTTAGATACCGTCTCAGTCAACTCCCCCTTCTGTATGGGAATCTTGGAGACGCTCCTGTCCAACTCATCAATCCTTCTATCAATTCTCTCAACTACTGTAAACTTGTCTGTTAGGAGTCTTATGCTAGGTATCATGTCTTGAGAGAGATCGACTACAGTTGGGTTTCCCCCTACATATGAGAGTGAACTAGGGGATTCTGCATACACCCTGCTGGCAGTCTGTGAGTGGCTAGTCTCGACAATCTACTCGAATACCATCCAGACGGTATCCGCTCCACGTGACATGTATCTCCCTCTACAGGCAGCGCTAACTAAATGCTACATCTCTGGGGTGAGACCGATGAAGAATGACTGAACCAAGTTGTTGTCATCTAGATCATGATAAGGACATTTCTATAGGATGTCCTTATACCTCTCCCAGGCATCATAGACGTCTTCATGGGGTAGATGGGAAAAGCTAGTGATGCTTGTCCTCATCATGTTAGTCCAACTAAGCAGGTAGAACTTATTCAAAAAATGGTCCTTGAACCGAGCATAGGTAGTCAATGTTATTCCAAGATTGTTCACCCAGTAATTTGCTTTGTCACCCAAGGCAAGTGGAAGGGTTGTCAGCCTGTATAGACTTGTCTAACATTAGGATGTCTAAGGTTAGTGTAGACAAGCTCAAAGTCCCTTAGGAAAGCATATGGCTCCTCAGAAGCATTCCCTTCAGAGTGCGACAGCAAAATCAGAAACTGCAGCTTAAACTCAAAATCAAATTCAGGTTCGACCGGACTCAAATAATTCCGAATTCGGTACTATCTGAGGTCATAAGCCGCATCCGTTGGTGGATCAACTCCAACATTGAGCTGTCCTAGTAGAGATCAAAGTAAGGTGTATTTCTACTCAGATGCAGTTAATCTGGCTAGTATTATCCTCATGGCATCCTCAGGGTGTTCTTCTTCCTCTTCTTTCTTTTTCAGTGGCATTTTGCTTGAATCTTCTTTAGTATCTAAGTCAACAATGTGATCATTATTACAAGAGGATTCTGGAATCAAGATATTCTCACCGAGGCGAAGGTCTTCCTCGGTGAGGTCGGAGGAGAGAAGGGGAATGGTTTGTGAGTGACCATCCCGAGAGTGAGTGATCCAGAACTCAAGAGGGTCATAAGTTCAGGCTGGTTTAGGTTACGAATGGACCTTTGAAGACATACTTCTTGGAGGCTTCAAAGAGAGATTTGTGAAGTCTGAATAAATATCCCCCCATCAGTCATCTTTGATGTCAAAAGAACTGTTTAGAACATGATATTCAATGAGGCGATAGTTCTACAGTGCACTTGAATGTGCAGAGAATACTTACACAATACAAACACAATGGAAACCCCTTTTGAAAGCTCACCAACGTAACATAAGTGAAGATCGCAAGAGTTCAGTCTTTTGTCTTTTCAATTTTATTTGATAATAAATGCAATATTTGAAAGAGTTAACGAGCTGTTAGATGCATGTATTTCCCTAAATATTGGCACGAATCCTACGACTAGTTGCACCTACATTCAGCCAGTATGGACGTTTACGGACCGTAAAACTGCTACCCATTACTTAAGGACCGATCCTTACGTAGAGTCCTTTAAACCATGCACTCTGCTAAGGAAATTCAGACCATTTAGCATCTACCCGTATTTCCTTACTGAGAAGTAACTATCATTTTTTTAGAATCAGTAGTCAATATGAAAATCATGGGATGGCTCTATCCTAGTGTTCGTCTCTCTCTCACTTGCAAGTAAATTCAGAGAATGAGGAGGTTACTCTCCCAAAAATAAGTTCAATTTTAATGAAATTTTTTGGTTCAAATTGTATTAGCAGCCCTGATTTTAAGTTTGATTATCATTGAATTTAATCCATCACAGAAAGCACGCCTCTCATCTAGTCCCAATTTCTTTTAATCCTAAGTTGTAAAACCAAGGGAAAAGGGAGTCAAGAAAAGCTGATGCAGTCGAATAAATAAATGATGCATGCCTAATGTAGAATACTGACAGTGATCCCCGCGCTCTACATGTAGGATGTAATATAGAATTTGATAACTTTTGTACTAAATTAAATGTAGATGATGAAACCACACCTAGCCGATAGTTCTAATTAGCGGGAAGAAGTCTATTGAATTTTTCTATGTTAGAACAATCTAAGATGTGTATTATTAAAGTAAAAATGTGTGGTCATAGATTTTAGAAGCCAAGGCAAATATTGACCTAATAAAATCTCTAGTAGCCGCTAGTGTAGGACTAACATACAAGCCACTCAAGTCGAGCCCCACCCTCCCCGATGAGTGAAACATGACTCAACACACCACAAGAAAATTGTCCAAGTGTCTGGGTACACATGCAAGATCCCAAACGGAATATAATGTAAATATGAAATTTATATAAATTAATAAAATAAATGCAAGAATTTAAAACTAGACTCTATGCTCTCTCATGACTCGACTCGATCTTAATTTTAGTGTGTTCCTTCAATCGGTTTATAACCAAAAAAAGTCGGCCTCCAATTCTCCTAAATTGCTCGGCCACTTAAGCGGTTGCTCCATCACGTCGGGTCCACACATAAAAATAAGATGGTGGTCAAGGAGATAGACACAAGAAAATAAAATAAAGCAAAAAAATAAATAAATAATGCAAGATAATAAACATAGAAATACTTACAAGAAAAATGGGGAGTCAGACTACCCGGGGTGGAAAACCTAATATCTAGATTTTCTAAAAATCAACCTAAGCCATGCCTCCCCGGCAACGGTGCCATCTGACAGACCTGAAAATGACCTCACTAATTATGTGGAATTAACGTTTATTGTAAACATTGTAGGTAGGCAATTCATATTAACAAAAAACCACTAAAATTAATTATCCAATTAAAGTGAGCGGTCTAATTTATAATTTACATGGGCAAGCCCAAGAACGAACTTAGGGAGGCCACTATCACCTTAGGTTGATTATTAGCTGGTCTAGGAGTTTGGTTTTCAAAGAGGCATCTTTTATATTTTTTAATGAATAAAATGCAAATGCAGAAATTGCAATTAAAGTGGGTTATTAAGAAATCAAGCAACTTAACTAAATTAATTCTTATGTGAAATTAATCTAATTTTGTGAAGTTATATTTATTTCTTGATACCTAATCCAGTGATGAATGCAAAACATATTTTTTTTGAAAATTTGGGGTTAAAATGAAAAAAAATGAAAATGCACACTTTTTATGGGTTTTTTTAATTTTTTTAAAAAAAACAAAATGCAAAAATTATGAATTTTGCGAGAACTAAAACATGATAAAGTGAAGCTACAATAATATTTTTGGAATTTTCTAAGAATGTAAGAATTTTTACGATTTTTTAATGGAAACAGAGTGACTGTTCGTATTTAATTCTTAATTAATCCAAAAAATCAACTTTTCTAGATAGCAAACTATCTCAAAAAGATTTTTCTATAAGCAATGCAAAAGAATTGAAATTTTGAAAAATAATGTAAGTGGACTTAATTAAAAATAATTTTATGAAACTACTGAACACTTTATTTTATGCACAAGACATCTCATTTTGCAGTGAAATATGGACATAACTTAAAGCACATTTTCACGCATCATTTTTGAATTTTTCACAATTTTTGTAGCAACCTTTAATTATTACGAATTTCATATCTTGAATAAGGTAAAATATGCAATATTTCACTATAATATATTTTATTAACTAATCACTTCTCACAAAAATATATTCAACATCCATAAAGATCAAGCATAAAGTGTTCTACAAGACACCATTATTAAAAATGAAAATTGATGCGAGAATGATGTTCAGATTACAAGACAAATGCAAGGGTCTAAATGCAAATTACAAAATAAAAGAATAACATAAATGCATGCACATGGGCTTCTGGGAAAGTACCTTATCCCACAAGGGGATTGTTGCAATGTTTCCACCAGGGCATGTGTATAGCACATGCCAGCTTGACAGGGGGGGCATTTCTTGGAATCCTATGGAATTGAGGGGCCTGCTTCGCAATATGTCCCACCCTCACGTGCCTTGCTCGTACAAGGAAGTTGATAACAGCTGCAGCTTCCAGGCCGAGGGGGTGTATCAATGCAATTGAGGGTGGTGGACGATTGCTCCAGGTGACGCATGCTCGGAGCTTGTTGGCAGCGATGGGTGGCTGGGGTTGGTGGCAGCCTGGAGAAGAGGAACGATCTTACGAGGGTGCATCAGTGGCTGTGCGCAGGCACAGGAGGGAAGCAACCCTCAGTGAGGTAAAGTGCAAGCGAAGTGACGGTGAGGTGGCACACGGACCAGTTGAGATAGAGCTGTCAGTGGAGCAGGGGCCTCTTGTTGGCTGGTGGTGTCAGCTCGGAGGTGCGAGGTGCTCCGGTGGTAGAGGCATGCTGGAAAGCCACTCCGGTCGAGGGAGGTGCTATGAGGGTGGAAGGTCGGTGCACGCAAGCGCATGCATGAGAAGTGCGATATGCATATGGGATGCTTCTCAGCGAAGTGGGAGCGCGGGTTGAAGGGCGATTCAGGTAGTGCGACCAGTGGTGGAGCGATGGGGATGAGGTGGACGATGCTCCTGTATGGGGAAGTGATGGGAGAACAATGGTGGTGTGTTCGATCGAGGCAATCGAGGGCGACAGAGTTGTGTGAAGAAGACAGGTCGGAGGCACAGGGAAGGGTAAGAGAAGAAGAAAGAAGCAGAGGAAGGAGAAGGAGAAGAGGGAAGAAGAAGGAGGAGAAGAGATTCAGCTAGGTTGTCGCCGAAGCAAAGGCTCCACCGTGGTCTTTGCTTAGAGGTAGATGACCGATCTACTGAGATCAGGAGATGTCATGTGATGCCCACGATGATGAATAACGAAGCTTCATCGGATCTCGCCTGGAAGAAGGGTCGTCATTGCTCGATGGAACTCCAGATTTGTCACATACATGATCTTCGAGTTGGGCCTCTCTCCTCTCGAATGGCGGCTGATTGTTGCTAGAGAGGTCGTCAGCACTTTATGAATGGTTGTAGCGAGGCTGGAAGACGTGGGATAGTAGAGAGATGGGGTGCAGTTGTTGAACAACTGCCGCATGAAGAGGGAAGGGGGAGCGTGGTGGACACGGACGTGGAAGTGGACAACTGCATGATGAGAGAGAGAGAGGAAGGGAGGGAAGGAGTGCAGAGAGAGGAAATAGAGGTTGTGCAGGATGTGGTGGAAGTTGGACGACGAAGCGGAGCTTACCAACAAAACCACTACAAGAGGCGAGCGGCCTTTGAACAGTTGTGGTTGCGAACAGGAGGGGGAGCGTGGCCGAGATCAGGCGCAAGAGCGGGTCCTGCAGTTGGATGGAGAGGGGGAGCACAACGTGGCACGTGCAGGGACGACCACGTGGCATCTAAAAATGATAATTAAAAAAATAGTATAATTAAAGTTAAATTAAATTAAAAATAAATAATAATAATAAATAAAATAGATGTGATAATTAAATAGAGAGATAATAAAATAAATAATAATAAGAAAATAAATAAATAAATAAATAAATAAAATAACAAAAATAACTACAATAAAATATAAGTAATAAAAATAATAATAAAATGGTGGTGACACGCGATGACTCTTGGAGGTGCCATGTGTCGCTACAAAAAAAATCAAAAATTAAATGTGAAGAAAAATAAAAGGAAATACACAAAAGAGGTCAAATCAAAAAGTGGTCAACAGGAAAGTTACTCATTTCGATGAGATCAACAACTTTTGTGAATGACTAGTGACTAAAATAAATCATATGTACAAAAACTATTTTTGGGGGTATCTTATATGTATCAAATATCATATTTTTGTATTTTGCATATTTTTTGGCATTTTAAAATAGGATAAAAATAAAAAATATCACAGAAAAATTTACATAAATTACAACTTGATATGTTTTTTTGGATTTTTTTAATAAATAAGAAAATAGCAGGTAAGATAAATAACTAAGTGGGTCATGTGTACAATATATAAAGGGGCTCAAAACCCAAGTTTCACATACAAACTATAATTCTTTTCTATTTTATCTTCTTTTGAAGGTAATCAAACGTATATTTATTCAAAAGTGAGTAGGATCCACATGAGTTTGTATGAGAGAGATATTCACATTTTAATGTTCTTAGTCTCAAACTAGGGTTAGGGTTTTATTGGTCAATTTTACAAGTTATTATTTTATTGATATTTTTCCTTTATTAGTGTTAGTAATATACACAATAAAGAGTTGATTTTATTCAATTCTAAGTTAGTGAAAATTAGATAAAGGAAAATATGGTGAATATACATGTGATATTTACAAGTTAATTTGGCTTCTTATCTAATGGAAATGTGCATGCTAAAATGTATATAGTAATTCTAAATGGAAGAATGAGAATAATGCAAAATAAAAGGAGAAATGCTGCCAATTACTCATGAACGAAGCTCTATTTTTTACTTTAGAGTGATGTATCACAGATTCATCAAGTAAGTACCATATCTTGAGGGAAAGAAGCCTTCCTTGGAGTTTCCCTAAAAATTGATATGTCCAAGGTGTATCCCTAATGTGACGGTCCAATACCCTTCTCTCTTTGACACTGAACATTTTCAGACTAAGATCTTAAAAGGTATCCTTGAGCTTATATATCAAGGTATGGAACAACCAGATTATAAAACACTTATTATTATCCTTTTATCATTCCAACTGATTAGGATATCATCTACATTTAGCATGATGAAGACAATTGCAATCCCACTAAGCTTGACATGGTTCATCAGGACTCTATCTGAAATCATAACATTTATAATTTTATCAAATCTAATGTTCCAACTACAAAAAGCTTATTCGAGTTCTTAGATGGAGTTTCTTAAGCTTGCACACCTTGCATTCCTCATACATGATTCCATTGGGCTACTTCATTTAAATGTCCTCGATGAGGAATTCATAGATGAATGCAATTTTGACATCCATTTTGAAGATGTCATAGTCAAGTTGTGTAGCTAAAGTTAGCAATAATATGATGAGTTTAATTAAGGTCACTAGAAAGCAAGTCTCGTAGCAAGTAATGTCTTCTTTATGTGTGTATCTTGAGGATACGACCCGTGCTTTGAAGGTCCCTACCTTCTCATGAGGTTCCCTCTTTCTCTTGAATATCCATTTACACATAACGTGTCTTACCCTTATAGTTGGATCCTCAAGGGTCCATATACAACACTTGTATATGACTTCTACTTTAGACTTTATTGCTAACATCCATCTTTCCATGTCATGATCCTTAGAAGCTTTATCACGTGAAGTCAGATCATTCTCAGACTTAACTAACACATGGAATCCAGCTTCAAACTAATATGAAGAAGTATGAGTGTTCCATCTTTAGTTGTCCTTTTAGTTTCCGATTTCAAGAGCCTTGTTATCTTCTCAAGATTAAAGGAGATCCTTAACTTCATATTCGTCTTGATTCTCATGAAAATAATCCTTTAAGAATCACCATCTAAGAGATGAAATCATTTAAGAATATCAAGGTAATAAAGTTTGTATACAATACCATCCTTTATATTACTAATGAAGTAGCACTCTCTGGTGCTAGATTCTAGGTCACTTACATGGAAACTTATTAAGGATATATATTGTAGTCTCTACTACATATATACCTGGAACTACGTGGTAATTATGCTAATATTCATCATTGATCAAACCATGTCATACATGATCTAATTGTATCTCCCTACAACTCTATTGAGTTTAGGTGTATTAGGAGGAGTGAGATAGGAATCATATTCTTATCTCCATAAGGTATTCCTTAAATTAATCTAATAGGTTCTTACTACCTTGATTAGATAAAATTCTTTCATCTTCCTTCAAACTTTGGTTCTAAACCTAAATTGTGAAATCTTTGAACATTTCAAAGTTGAAGGAAAGAAATCTCATACCAAAAATAATCATCTAATGATATCACATATCATCAATGTTTATTATGATATAGATGATCCACATATATCAATATCTATGAGATCGTGAATACCTTGGCATCTTACACCAATCCTAGAGAAGAGTGTATTGGACATTTTACTTTGAATACAATATTCACAGGTATTAAGATTTGAAATTTCAAACATTCTAATGCTTCATCTCTTACTAGTATATTGATCTCATCAACAAACACATGTCCAAGGCTTATTGTCAGATCATTGTCAAATGATTTTCTTCCTCTTATTGATCTTTTAAGGTTTAATTTTAAGTATTAGAGATGTTAATGAACCATTCATTAATTTTCTAATTAAGTAGAGTCCTCCAGATGTCATATTACAATATGAAATATATCCATCATAACTCTTTACGATAGGTCTAATCCAGAATTCGAGTTTATTTCCAACATTTAGAAATAAACAATTAGTGTTTTCTAATATCTAGGTCATAGAGACATTCTCTATGACTAAGTGCCCTCCCACTGAAATTATGAAGTCTATCTATCCAATAGAGATTGTTGCAACAATTGCATTAATATCCATGTGGACTATTAAACCTTAAGATCAAATTTTCTAGTCTTCTAAAACATATGCAACCAATTGCAAGTGTTGTTAGAAGAGTGAGATACAATTTTAGACTTTGATCTTACCAATAAGCAAGCCACTTTCAATGATGTTATGTAGATGTAGATTATTTCGATGTACTTTCTGAGTCCTTCTCTAAGGATCCTAGATAGTCTAGATAGTCGTACTATCAATACATCGACTCATTGCATTATTGGCAGTCATCCAACTCTTTGGATGTTATATGGAAGTTACAAAAGTACAGTCAACTCGTTGACTTTCCTTCTTACTTGGTTCAGAATCTTGCTTCCACTATGCTTCCTTCATTTATAAAAAAACCATTGCTTAAGACAAAGGATATCTTATGTTATATACAACACAGGTTAGAGGATGTGTGCCTATATCGTGAAAACATATGACATAGGTCATTAGTTATCTCAATCTCGTTATGTCAACTCTTTGAGCTAACTTATCTAACATCTCTGAATCTCTATTCCTATGTAGAGGACCTGCATCAAGAGGTCAGTCAGATATTAGCCAAAAGTGAAAGAATGCCATATCCTACTCAGGTAGGAGATCATCTCTTAATAATCATATGACGGTGCTTGATAAGTCCTCAATCTAACTCTTTAGATATCCATACAAACACCAGCATCTATGATTCAATAATTCAATCGACTGTTGTATGATGATCAAGATGTCCATGGTATATAACCGTAATTTTACTAAAGGATCGATTATGCAAATTAATTATTATTCATTTCAGATTAGTGAATGATATATGCAATAACATTTATTTCATATTGCCTTATCGAGGGCTTGCATGTCCAACACCCACAACCTGTCCCTTTCAACCAATATGTGGACTAAGACTTTATAACTAGTCTACTAAGTGGAGTCACTAAAATCCAATCTTGCTTTCATCACTCATTTGGAATGAACATTTCTTGGTTATACAAGCAATTAAGATCCCATCACCCTGGATAATTCCTAAAACATTTACATCCTGCATACTGGAAGACCTAGAATAAACTCAAAATCAAATCATAGTTTAATTGTCTTCTTCAAGTTTTTATCGTTAAGTTTCTCACTTGATCATTGGGAGTTGGTATAGACCATATGCTTTTCAAAAGCATATATCATACTTACAAATCTTGTCATTCTTCTAACACAAGAGGACCATCTATGGAGTTTGGTTGGTCCCAATATCTCATGATCGAGCTCATGTCTTCCAGTTTCGTAGGGAACATGTATGATCCCTTTTCGTATTTCTCATATGACCTTGTATGCATACTATCTCGTCGGTGTATAGACCTTGATTAGGTCATCAACCTAATGGTCTATCTAATGTACATACTTAGATATATAGTAACACATTTATCTCCGATTAGAGGATGTGTGCCTAATTGTGACAACATATGACAATGGTCTTTGATACCATGACCTCATTAAGTTAACTCTCTGACTTAACTTATCCGACACCTCCGAATCTCTTTTCTTTTGTGGAGGACCTAGATCAAGAGGTCGGTCGGATATCAACCTTTCGAGTAAGGATTGTCATCTCCTTCTCATCTCGTGGATTCTTTCTCGACAATCACTTGACAATGCTAGTTGAGTCCTAAATCTAACGCTTTAGATATCATCTAAACATCAGCCTCCACGATCCAAACATTGGATCAGCAACTGTATTATTATCAAGATGTTCATGTTACAAAGCCCTAATTGTACTAGGTGACCTTATAAGTGCACACATTCATTAGTAACACATCGGGAGAGAAAATCAATAGCTTTTATAGATATATAAAAATATTATCATAACATTTATTTAGAAATGGTTCTCCCTAGACTCACATGTCTAACAATCTCCCACGAGCCCTAAAAAACATTTAGGTACAATACTTAAATACCTACTCATTAGATGCTCCTCAAAAACCATTTGAGATAATTTTTTTGTAAGAAGATCACCAACATTATTGGTAGAGACTGTTAGCCATGTAAGCCAGAGGTGAACCATTCCTACAATAAATGTTATTGTAATATTTGATTTATCAATAAAATTTATTGATTTTTTACTCCCTATGTGAGATTAAATGAATGAATGCACTCTAAGGTCCCTTTGTACCATTAGGATTATGTACCATGGCCATCTTAATGATCATACAACTGTTGATTTAATAGTTAAATCGTAGAGGATGGTGCTTGGATGAATATCTAAAGAGTTAGATTGTGGACTCATCAAGCACCATCAAGTATTTGTTAAGAGATGATCTCCCGCCTGAGTAGGAGATGGCAATCCTTTATCATTAGGCTGATATCTGACCGACCTCTTGATGTAGGTCCTCTGCATGAGAATAGAGATTCAGAGGTGTCAGATTAGTCAGTTCAAAGAGTTGACTAAACGAGATCAAGATAACTGATAAACTCGGTTTTTGCGAGGGTCAAAATAGTCCACACAAGGCGGGACTACAATGTCGCTGAGCGACCGCTCACGAAAACCGAATTAATCAACAATTAACCCACAACAGATAAATCAAGCAATGAAAGTAAATGTGCGGAGTTAAAATTTATTATAACTCTACAACAAAGATGTGTATAGTGCAAGTATGTGTAGAGGTCGAACACAGGGAGCAGACAGGTAGAACGGGGCACAAGTGCTCAAAATGTGTGATTTGTGATCAAGAGTCTATGATGCTATTTTTGTGTGGGTTTTTAATTTTATATTTTTTATTTAATTTTTATTTTTTATATTTTTGTATTTTGATTTTTAATTTACTGATTTTTTTATTTTCTATTTATATTTTTTATATATATATTTTTTATATTCTTTTTCAATATTGGAAAATAAAAGTAATGTAATAAAGGGGGAAAGAGGTATTTATAAAAATATATAAAAATGTTCAAAAATTAGGAAATAAAGTATTTTTGGTCTTTTTATACTTTTTTACTGTTTTTGTGATTTTTGGGTAATTTTTAGAATGTTTTTGGTATTTTTAATTAGCAAGATAAAGCAAACAGTGAATAAAAGGCAAGGCTGAAAATTAAAATGGAGAAATAAATTAATAAACAGTAGCAAAAATTCTCCAAATTAATTTTCACTTAAAGATAATACGACAAAGAAAATTCAGGAAAAGAAAACACTATTTTTGGATTTTTTATGAATTTTATAAATTTTTATGAAGGTTTTTAGAGTTTTGCAATTTTTAAGAGTTTGGTTTTGTATTTTTTAATAATTTTTGGCCTGAAGTTAGAACAAACTAAAAGTCACAAAATATATTTTTTTGGGATTTTTCTGGGGGGTTTTTATATTTTTTTGGTATTTTATGGTGCAAACAGTGCTGAAAATGGCTATTTTTGATTTTTAATAAATAATAAAATGCAATAATTACGAAAAATAAAAATATGGTGATGAACTACTATGCAACAGAGACTTAATATGATTTTTGGGGATTTTTTGGGGTTTCTTAGATGCGTGCATAAAATACAAGAAGTGCTCAACAATGCAAAGCCTGACAAGGGTGTATGTGTAATATTCAGAAAGTCAAGGGACTTTAGCGCAAATTCTCACTAATATTATAACTGAACAGACACTTTTCAGGACCAAATAGAAATACTAAAAACCACGGGCCCTTGGATGCAAAATACCCAAGCGCACGTGCTCACGCACGTGCGCCTCGCTGGCAAGGGCGCGGGTGTAATATCAGATAGTCCAGGGGTTTTTTCAATAAATCTTACAAAACATGTAAAGCAGCATATGAAGGTTTCAGCTTTAAATAGGAATTACAAAAAATAGCTGGGTAGCCCGCAAAATTACCCAGCAGGGGGCCGATCCGACGGTGGGCTCGTCCCCACTTAAACACGTGTCTGCCCCACGTTGTGCGATGCCCCTTCGTATTCTACAGTCCAGATTAGATCGGCTAAGGCCGATCAACGGTTGGGCGTTCCTGTAGATCGGATGGCTACGATCAAAGGGGAGGGGATGAAATGAACGACGACTGTAGCGTTGCCCCCTCCCCCTCGTTCTCCTTCCTGCGCGGGTGTGCGCGGGCGGCTGCTGCGCGCGGGCGGCGGCGCTCGCGTCTCCTCCGGCGACTGTAGCGTTGCCCCCTCTCCTGGGACCTGCAAGAGGAGTCAGAGGTGGGTGCGGGCAAAATGCCGCAACCCACCAGGGGATGGAATGGTGCGGAAACGGTGAAGATGGAGCTCGCCGGAGCAAGCTCCGGCGAGATGGAGTGACGGGTGGCTGAAATGGTGCGAAATAGGACGGTTATGGGGCGTTATTCCTACGACTGCAAAGAAGTAAAAGAAAATGCAAACAAAATGATAAGAATAGGGACCTCAAGGCGCAGAAGCTCCTGAGATTGGACCTCGACGGCGGCCACGCCGGAGATGAAATGGAGCCACTCCCCGGCCCCGCAAGGTGCTTCCAGGTCGGCTGGAGGGTACCCTGTCACGATACCCGGTCCTGAGCACGAGAGGAGGGGCCAAGTTAGGTCAAAGGAGGGTTCAAAGAGGAATGGGGGAAATGAGGTTGGTTTTGAAACATGGTCCTGGAGCAACCTTCGAGGCAAGATCACGGGCGGCATGATGATCCAATCCCCGAGATGAAGGCTAGGCGTGATAGATCAGTCATAGGGCTACAAGTTTCGTGAAGAGGCCGACCTGATTCGATGAAAGGAACGGCCTCCAAAAATCCTCGAAGTCCAAGAAATATCATGTTCTGACACAGCCCAGGTGTTGGGCAGAGAGTTGACCGAGGTCAACTCTCCTAGCCCCCTGGTTGGTCCACGTGGACCAACCAGGAAAAACCTAGGGAAAAAGATTTGTAAAATCAAATTAAAATAGAAAACGATTTTATTAATTTTTGATTATAAAATAAAAAATGTTTATTATTTTATGAATTAATTTATGGAGATTTTTATTTATTTTTATGGAGTATATTTTTACAAGTTTGCATTTATACCCTTATAGGTATCTATATCTATGTATTTAAGTGTTCTATTTTTATTTAGGTATTTTAATTTATTTTATTTTGGTTTTTATTTTCTAAAATTATAAAATACTTTTATATACACAAATATATTTTTATTTTAATTTTCTGATATATTTTATACACTTAATAAAATGAAAGTGTTATTTGTATAGGTATCGCTACCTGTATTATACCTATATATACAAGTATTTTTATTTGTATTTTAATGATGTTTTTATTCTGATTTTAATATACATAATTATTATAAGTATTATTTACAACATTATAAAAATATAAAATTCTAAAAATAATAAATAAAGAATAAATGGAATATTTTAATATGTACAAGTATACAATGGGGGTCCAAAACTCAACTTTCAAACCGTAGCTCCGCCAAATGCGAAACCACCGCCATTAATTAGCTTATTTTCTTCTATATACAATTAAAGGTGAGTACGCTGCATTTGGAGTTTTTATTTGTGAGATACGGGTTTGGGAAGTTGGCATTCTGGATTTTTATTCAGACCATAACTTTTTATCTGTATATTATTTTTCTGTGAAATCAATTTTGTATTTTTCTTTATTTTATTATCTACAACTTTCATGTACAAAGTTTCTTTATTTGAAGTGTAAAAAGTGGAACCAAAAATAGGTCCCAAAATGAATAAAGAATGAATAAAATGTATAGGTATTTTATCTGTGTTTTGGCCCTTATCTCCCCCTACTTTATTCCTTGTCGACCTATTCATCAAGATGCCTAGGTCTCGGGGTTTCGGGTCATAAAATATTTACAATATTTTACTCTTTTTCTTTTCTTTTCTTTATTCTATAATTTTGGCTTTAAAAACCGCATTTTATACAATATTTACACACATATGCATGAGTGCTAAAATGTCTATATTAAGCCTATTTACACGCATTTACTAGGGTTTTTAAGGCCAAAATGATAGAATAAAGATGATGAAACGTGGATTCATCAATAACCAAAGTCCGATGTCGTATAATATCATGATATAGGCACAAAGGAAAGCGCGGTCGGAAGCAAGGTTCTCGGAAGGGCCCTGCCCAGAAGAGAAAGAAGAAGAGTCAGGGCGTTGGCTCATCTTCCAATGCATCCACTTTGATAGCATCGAAGAAAACCGATTTCTGTCATCACTACAAAAAGCCAAGGCACTGGAAGC
Organism: Ottelia alismoides; assembly: GCA_037367405.1. Classification (NCBI taxonomy): domain Eukaryota; kingdom Viridiplantae; phylum Streptophyta; class Magnoliopsida; order Alismatales; family Hydrocharitaceae; genus Ottelia; species Ottelia alismoides. The sequence continues at coordinate 443,815 of JAZKJV010009316.1, forward strand.
ATAATTGTCTGAATTACCTAAAGTTCGTCGACAAAGGTAAAGCCCAGCAGGTATGAAATCTGCTTTCATCATTGAAACTAATTTTCTCATTAGATAAAAAGGAAGTTGGGCTGTAGATTCTTGTTCTTCTGATCATGTATGCAATTTGTTGCATCTATTTCAGAAAACTAAGAGTCTTGACGAAGGGGATATAGCCATCCAGATGGGATTTGATGCAAGTGTTGCAGCAGTCGCCGTCGGGACGTGTCGACTATCATTATCTAGTGGAAGAGTCCTAGTACTTATAGGGTGTCTTTGTGAACCAGAAGTCGGAACGAATTTAATATATGTATCTAAGCTTGTTAGAAGTAGATATTCATTCCTTTTTTGTAAAAAACTAGTCATAAGTCATTATGATAAAAGAGCACTCGGCTCGTCCACCCCTCCTACACGTAGGACAAAGTGCATCCTAAGCGAGGCAAACACGAGAATGGATGGACGAGCAATACGGAAAAGACAAAGATGAACAAAGGAGAATGTATAACAGAGGTGGATGTACATATGATCAAGAAGGTAGAAAGCGAACCTTCTTGCAGGACCGCGGAGGAATAGATCTAGTGTGGTGCAGGTCGACATCGGGGTCCACAGTGGACAGAATCCGATCAGGGTCGACAGGGTGTAAGTCCTCGGGGGCCCTAGGGTGTGAAGGCACAGACTGGTGAGTGGAAAAAGTACGGCTAGGTCTGGCCTTGGGAGTCTCGCTGATATCAAAGTGGAATGGGACGAACTCATCATCATCGGAAGTAGTGTACTCGGAGTCGTCCTGCGAGGAGTCATCCAGGTCAAAATCAAAAGGCACGAAATCATCGGTGGAAGTAGTCGAGCTCTGTTCGTCCTCTATAATCTCAACCGGATCATCTTTCTCATCAAAAGGTCCGAATTTCTGAAGAAAAGCAACTAAATCAAATTCGGCCTTAGTCTCATCAGTATCTATGTGAACAGGAGCGGACTCATCAGTGGAAGTAGTCAGAGCATGTCCGTCCTGTATAGTCTCTATATCTGCCCTCCGCTCAATGGTGTCTATCGTGTAAATCCCGCGGATGTCATCAACACACCGCCAAGTCCCAGAAGAAGGAACGTCGAGGTCCATGCTTTCCAAGTTTTCCTCAACCGGGAGGAATTCTCGGGTCTCAGTGGAATCCAATAGACAACAAAATTCTCTGATAGTATCATCAAGGTCATGGTCCTCGAGGTCAGCCAAGATAGGTGTGGTCACATCAGGTGCAGGTCTCTGGTCGGCAGTGGGTGCGGTGATCACTGCTTCGCCCTCATCGGCAGGACGGAAGCGAATCTCTCCTGATCCGTAGTCAATAACGACCCTCGCAGAGGCGAGGAATGGTCGTCCCAGGATGATTGGAGAGTGCTCCCCTGTGGAGGTCTCCATGGGCAATACGACAAAATCAACATTGTGGCTCGTGCCCTGAATCGATATGACGGCGTTTTCAAGGATACCCTTCGGCCTCTTTATTGATCCATCAGCAAACTGTACGATCATCCTGGTTTTCTTGAGAGGCCCTAAGTGAAGAGACTGTACCAACGAGAAGGGTATGATGCTAATCGAAGCACCGCCGTCTAGGAGAGTGTGATCACATGTGAAGTCAGAGATGGTGCAGCTAATGAAAGGTGTGGCAGTGTTCTTCTTCCTAGGAATGGGACGATGTGAGATGGCATGGGCAGTGGCCATGGTCAAGATATGACGCTCAGATCTGCTCCTTCGCTTTCTCTTCTTGGGAAGAGGAGTAGATAAATCGGTCATGGCCTGCCGAAGTGGGGCACGGATGATCTCATGAATGGTAGCCACCACTTCGGGTTCAGTCAACATTTTTTTAAAATTTTGGACCTCCTCCATACAAGGGAGAAAGTCGGAATCAGCATATATATGAGGAATGCCAAGAGCAGTCTGTACAGCGGCATCCTCGGGGTCAAAGGTGGGACGAGGTGTGAGAGGTTGTGTGGTCAAAGGATCTGGCAAGTGGTACCTCTCCTCACAGTCTGGCTCGATCATGTGTCTCTCGAACTCTTTTTGTATTTTTAAATTTTTCTCATTTTTTTGTGTTTTGGGCGATTGCAAGCTCTCATGGTCGTCCTCAAATGAATCCTCATCCTCAAAGCATGGAGCGACATTCTGGTTTTTATTTAAACTAGTAAGATCAGTGATCCTCGAATTCATATGCTCCATCATCTGATTCAAAGTCTCAAGTGTGGATATCATGAAAGGTGACTCCAAAATCTCAGGATCGGGTGAGTCGAATGTGGGCGGTGGGTGTGGATAAAAATCACATTCCGGATCAGGATACTCAAGGAAGAGCGGGTTGTCGAAATGTGTAGGAGATGGTGGTGGGAATGACTGGCGAAGGTCAAAGTCCGGATCCTGAAATAGTGGGTTGGTCGGATATGTACAAAAGTCAGGAGCAAAGTCCTCCTGGAAAAAAGGAGGTGGACCGGCTGGAGTGAACGAGTGATCCGCAAAGTCCGGATAGAATACGCTCCAGTCGGCCATCTCGAAACAAAAGAAAATGATCAGGAGAGCACGACGGTCAAGACAAGAGAGTGGAGAAGAAGGCGCAAATGCACGGGGATGATCTAGGACACACTCAAAACAATCACAAACAAAAATGAAAATAAGACAACCCTCAATTCACCTACTCAACTCGGTGAAGACCACAAATGCGGTCTTTTTATCTTGTTTGTTTTAGAGTTAGACGAGAAGTCAAAGAATTTCACACACACTTAGGGGGCTTGATGGGATTTGGGCACTAATCCTTAAGGTGTGCGCGAGCAAATAAAACGAAGACAATGAGGGGATTACTCGCCCCAAGACAATGTTTTTCTTTTTGATTGATTTTAGGGTCGAGTAATGTTAGCAGTCCCAATTTTATTGGTTATCACTTTTTTTGGATTTTTTTAATGAAAATGCACGAGCCTATCGGGGATTCAATTCCTTTAAGATCCTAGGTTGGCAAAATCAGAGGTAGAGTCGGAAAAGCAATGCAAGCGGCAAATAATGATGGATGCTAAAGCGTAAATGCTCACCTTGCCTCCAGCACTCTACATGCAAGGATGCTCAGCAGAATTGAAACCTATCTAAATGCAAAGCCGATGAAATCGCCCCAAGTTCAAAAATTGCTATTAGCGGGAAGAACCACAAGTTGACCGTCAATCCTCAACCCTAGGGTCCGGTCTAGGCTCACCCCTCCTCTGCTCAACAAATTGAGGGTAGGAGAAAGCGCTTTGCGGGGAGAGCTCGCGGCGCGACGGATGGAAGGTGATGGTCAACTGTTTAAAATTTGACTAAGTCCAAACGAGACTATAGGTACATGCAATGTTGATTAAGGTGTTTGGACCTAATGCTACGCAAGCAATCCTAAAAGCTAAGGGCTCAATCACACAAAATAAATAAAATCGAAAAACAAAACAAAATAAAAAAATGCGATGAAAAGCCGTAAAAACCGCGAGAGCCCCCAAGTGAACAATCACTTGGAAATTAGGCTCGAATGTCCAAGTTCGGGGGTACCTGTATTATTACAAATAATAGTCTCTCTCTCACTACAAATTACAAAAATAAAGGCGAGGAAATAAATGAAACAACTAAGGCGGAGCTAGGTCTTCAAAAATCTCTCCTTGTCTCCTCGGTGCTAAGCGGGCAGATGCCGGCTTCACATGGGTGCGTAGGCGCCTAGGGTGGAGCGCCTCCCTCGATCCGCGGTTCCTCACAGAAAGTCAACAAAAGAGAAGGTTAGACAGCTCAAGAGATATATCAAAAATAAAGAAAATAAGATAGCGAAAAAATAAAAACCGCGAAATAGACAATAAATCACAAACACAAACAAGACCCGAACTACGCGCTGTTGCTCCCCGGCAACGGCGCCATTTGAAAAGCGAGAATGCGAGAGCCGCTAAATAGCGGTCTGACAAGTCAGACTCACTGTCGCTGATGCGACTGCTCAAACTTCCTCGGTCTTCAACAATTAACCCACACAATCAATCAGAGAATGAATAGCAAGGATTAAAATTTATTATACCCTACTAAAGATGTACAATGGCAAGCAAGTAGGGGTCGAACTCAAGAAGCAAAGGTGTAAAGCACGGATAAAAATCCAAACCTAGGTCTAACAAGCTACTTAGCCAATCTAGAATTTTTGTGGGTTTTTGATTTTATAATAATTTTTTTAATTTTTAATTTTATATTTTTGTATTTTGATTTTTAATTTACTGATTTTTTTATTTTCTATTTATATTTTTTTATATTTTTTTTTATATTCTTTTTCAATATTGGAAAATAAAAGTAATGTAATAAAAGGGGGAAAGAGGTATTTATAAAAATAGATAAAAATGTTCAAAAATTAGGAAATAAAGTATTTTTGGTCTTTTTATACTTTTTTACTGTTTTTGTGATTTTTGGGTAATTTTTAGAATGTTTTTGGTATTTTTAATTAGCAAGATAAAGCAAACAGTGAATAAAAGGCAAGGCTGAAACTTAAAATGGAGAAATAAATTAATAAACAGTAGCAAAAATTCTCCAAATTAATTTTCACTTAAAGACAATACGACAAAGAAAATTCAGGAAAAGAAAACACTATTTTTGGATTTTTTATGAATTTTATAAATTTTTATGAAGGTTTTTAGAGTTTTGCAATTTTTAAGAGTTTGGTTTTGTATTTTTTAATAATTTTTGGCCTGGAGTTAGAACAAACTAAAAGTCACAAAATATATTTTCTTGGGATTTTTCTGGGGGGTTTTTATATTTTTTTGGTATTTTATGGTGCAAACAGTGCTGAAAATGGCTATTTTTGATTTTTAATAAATAATAAAATGCAATAATTACAAAAAATAAAAATATGGTGATGAACTACTATGCAACAGAGACTTAATGTGATTTTTGGGGATTTTTTGGGGTTTTCTAGATGCGTGCATAAAATACAAGAAGTGCTCAACAATGCAAAGCCTGACAAGGGTGTATGTGTAATATTCAGAAAGTCAAGGGGCTTTAGCGCAAATTCTCACTAATATTATAACTGAACAGACACTTTTCAGGACCAAATAGAAATACTAAAAACCACGGGCCCTTGGATGCAAAATACCCAAGCGCACGTGCTCACGCACGTGCGCCTCGCTGGCAAGGGCGCGGGTGTAATATCAGATAGTCCAGGGGTTTTTTCAATACATCTTACAAAACATGTAAAGCAGCATATGAAGGTTTCAGCTTTAAATAGGAATTACAAAAAATAGCTGGGTAGCCCGCAAAATTACCCAGCAGGGGGCCGATCCGACGGTGGGCTCGTCCCCACTTAAACACGTGTCTGCCCCACGTTGTGCGATGCCCCTTCGTATTCTACAGTCCAGATTAGATCGGCTAAGGCCGATCAACGGTTGGGCGTTCCTGTAGATCGGATGGCTACGATCAAAGGGGAGGGGATGAAATGAACGGCGACTGTAGCGTTGCCCCCTCCCCCTCGTTCTCCTTCCTGCGCGGGTGTGCGCGGGCGGCTGCTGCGCGCGGGCGGCGGCGCTCGCGTCTCCTCCGGCGACTGTAGCGTTGCCCCCTCTCCTGGGACCTGCAAGAGGAGTCAGAGGTGGGTGCGGGCAAAATGCCGCAACCCACCAGGGGATGGAATGGTGCGGAAACGGTGAAGATGGAGCTCGTCGGAGCAAGCTCCGACGAGATGGAGTGACGGGTGGCTGAAATGGTGCGAAATAGGACGGTTATGGGGCGTTAATCCTACGACTGCAAAGAAGTAAAAGAAAATGCAAACAAAATGATAAGAATAGGGACCTCAAGGCGCAGAAGCTCCTGAGATTGGACCTCGACGGCGGCCACGCCGGAGATGAAATGGAGCCACTCCCCGGCCCCGCAAGGTGCTTCCAGGTCGGCTGGAGGGTACCTTGTCACGATACCCGGTCCTGAGCACGAGAGGAGGGGCCAAGTTAGGTCAAAGGAGGGTTCAAAGAGGAATGGGGGAAATGAGGTTGGTTTTGAAACATGGTCCTGGAGCAACCTTCGAGGCAAGATCACGGGCGGCATGATGATCCAATCCCCGAGATGAAGGCTAGGCGTGATAGATCAGTCATAGGGCTACAAGTTTCGTGAAGAGGCCGACCTGATTCGATGAAAGGAACGGCCTCCAAAAATCCTCGAAGTCCAAGAAATATCATGTTCTGACACAGCCCAGGTGTTGGGCAGAGAGTTGACCGAGGTCAACTCTCCTAGCCCCCTGGTTGGTCCACGTGGACCAACCAGGAAAAACCTAGGGAAAAAGATTTGTAAAATCAAATTAAAATAGAAAACGATTTTATTAATTTTTGATTATAAAATAAAAAATGTTTATTATTTTATGAATTAATTTATGGAGATTTTTATTTATTTTTATGGAGTATATTTTTACAAGTTTGCATTTATACCCTTATAGGTATCTATATCTATGTATTTAAGTGTTCTATTTTTATTTAGGTATTTTTAATTTATTTTATTTTGGTTTTTATTTTCTAAAATTATAAAATACTTTTATATACGCAAATATATTTTTATTTTAATTTTCTGATATATTTTATACACTTAATAAAATGAAAGTGTTATTTGTATAGGTATCGCTACCTGTATTATACCTATATATACAAGTATTTTTATTTGTATTTTAATGATGTTTTTATTCTGATTTTAATATACATAATTATTATAAGTATTATTTACAACATTATAAAAATATAAAATTCTAAAAATAATAAATAAAGAATAAATGGAATATTTTAATATGTACAAGTATACAATGGGGGTCCAAAACTCAACTTTCAAACCGTAGCTCCGCCAAATGCGAAACCACCGCCATTAATTAGCTTATTTTCTTCTATATACAATTAAAGGTGAGTACGCTGCATTTGGAGTTTTTATTTGTGAGATACGGGTTTGGGAAGTTGGCATTCTGGATTTTTATTCAGACCATAACTTTTTATCTGTATATTATTTTTCTGTGAAATCAATTTTGTATTTTTCTTTATTTTATTATCTACAACTTTCATGTACAAAGTTTCTTTATTTGAAGTGTAAAAAGTGGAACCAAAAATAGGTCCCAAAATGAATAAAGAATGAATAAAATGTATAGGTATTTTATCTGTGTTTTGGCCCTTATCTCCCCCTACTTTATTCCTTGTCGACCTATTCATCAAGATGCCTAGGTCTCGGGGTTTCGGGTCATAAAATATTTACAATATTTTACTCTTTTTCTTTTCTTTTCTTTATTCTATAATTTTGGCTTTAAAAACCGCATTTTATACAATATTTACACACATATGCATGAGTGCTAAAATGTCTATATTAAGCCTATTTACACGCATTTACTAGGGTTTTTAAGGCCAAAATGATAGAATAAAGATGATGACACGTGGATTCATCAATAACCAAAGTCCGATGTCGTATAATATCATGATATAGGCACAAAGGAAAGCGCAGCCGGAAGCAAGGTTCTCGGAAGGGCCCTGCCCAGAAGAGAAAGAAGAAGAGTCAGGGCGTTGGCTCATCTTCCAATGCATCCACTTTGATAGCATCGAAGAAAACCGATTTCTGTCATCACTACAAAAAGCCAAGGCACTGGAAGCATAATTGTCTGAATTACCTAAAGTTCGTCGACAAAGGTAAAGCCCAGCAGGTATGAAATCTGCTTTCATCATTGAAACTAATTTTCTCATTAGATAAAAAGGAAGTTGGGCTGTAGATTCTTGTTCTTCTGATCATGTATGCAATTTGTTGCATCTATTTCAGAAAACTAAGAGTCTTGACGAAGGGGAGATAGCCATCCAGATGGGATTTGATGCAAGTGTTGCAGCAGTCGCCGTCGGGACGTGTCGACTATCATTATCTAGTGGAAGAGTCCTAGTACTTATAGGGTGTCTTTGTGAACCAGAAGTCGGAACGAATTTAATATATGTATCTAAGCTTGTTAGAAGTAGATATTCATTCCTTTTTTGTAAAAAACTAGTCATAAGTCATTATGATAAACATATTGCGGATGGTGTTTTGTCTTCTGGTGAACTCTATGAATCATGCATTGATCAACATGTCATGAATGTTACTAATACTAATAAAAACCTTAAAAGATCCAATTAAATTGGAAATCATTCAAACATGATTTGGCATCAAAGGCTTGGTCATTTATCTATTGATAGGATCAATAGATTAATAAAGGATGGATCCACAGATTTTCTACATATTCAATCTTTGCCTAAGTGCGAACATTGTATTCGAGATAAAATGACTAGGATGCCTTTTCGTAACAAGGTTACATGATGCGAAGGTATTCTTGACCTAATACATACCGATGTATGTGGTCTCTTCAGCACCATGACCCGAAATAGATATTGATATTATTTGACGTTTATTGATGATCATTCACGACACGGGTTTATCTTCTTGCTACATCATAAATAAAAAACCTTTGAAAAGTTCAAAGAGTTTGAGGTTTTGGTTGAGAACCAAACAAATTGGAAGATTAAAAGGATTCGAGTTGATCGAGGTGGCGAGTATCTCTCAGATGAAATCAAGGTACATCTTAAAGAGAATGGATTTGTCTCCAATCTCACTCCTCCTGGAACCCCCCAACATAGCTTAAAAATACATCAGGACCATCATGGATATGGTCCTTTTAATGATGAGAAAAGCACATTTACCACTTAATTACTGGGAATATGTAGTAGAGGCAACTTAATTTCTGGGGATATGCAGTAGAGAATGCAAATTTTTATCCTGAACAAGATTCCTAGCAAGTCTATACATAAGACTCCTCATGCGTTCTGGTATGAAACCAAACCTAATGTTAATCACTTGAGGGTTTGAGGTTGCTCGAGAGTGCTACTTAATTGGGTATGTTAAGTTTGGTATTGGATACTAGCTTTGTAACCCTGAGACCCAGAAGGATTTTGTCTCTAGAGATGTGAAATTTCTAGAGGACGACTTCCTTAAAGGTCAAGACAAAAATGAAGTAGAGGAACTAATTGAATCCCTTGAGGATTCTGAACTTCCTGAACCATAAACTGAAGAGAAATAAAAATGAAACACACATACCTTTTCGAAGGAGTTCGAGGATGGTTGCACCACCTGAAAGGTATGGATTCCATGTGTCAGGTGAAAATTACAATGATCCTACTTCATTTGATTAAGCACTCATGGATAATGACATGGATATATGGATGCTGGCAATGAAGTTAGAAGTTGACTTCATGCATAAGAATAGTGTATGGACCCTAGAGGATACACACCTGAAGGGATAAAACCCATTGGGTGTAAATGGATCTTCCAGATAAAGAGGGGACATGATGGGAAAATAGAGACTTTCAAGGCACGGCTCGTAGCCAAAGGCTACACACAGAAAGAAGGCATCAACTACGATGAGACGTCCTCTTTTGTGACTATGCTTAAGTCCATCAGAACACTACTAGCTATAGTTGCATCTCGTGAATACGACATCTGGCAGATGGACATCAAGACAACTTTCCTCAATGAATACCTCGAGGAGGATATCTATATGGAGCAGCCCCAGGGGTTCATAACTGAGGAAGGTAAAGTATGCAAGCTGAAGAAATTCATCTGTTGGCTTAAACAAGCTTCTCCTAGATGGAACATCATATTTGACGAAACCATAAAGAGATATGATTTTGTGCAAAATCTTGATGAACTGTGTATGTACAAGAAGCTTAGTGGGATGCCATTGTGTTCATTATGCTTTAAGTAGATGACATCCTTATCATTGGGAATGATATAGGGATGATGACGAGTGGTAAGATTTGTCTATCCCATACCTTCGAGATGAAAGATCTTCAAGAAGCCTCTTACATCTTGGGTCTGAAGTTGTTCAGAAACTGAGAAAACAGGATATTAGGATTATCACAACTTGAGTACATTAAGAAAATTCTGGAACATGTCTATATGGAGAGTTCCAAGAAAGGTTTCCTCCCCTTAAGACATGGTATCCACCTATCTAAAGGGATAGCCCCTCAAACTATTGAGGAAAAGAAAGCCATGGCTGGATGCCCCTTGCATAAGTTATAGAAAGCTTAATGTACGCAATGATGTGTATAAGGCCAGATATCTTCCATGAAGTGGGAGTGTTAAGTCATTACCAATCCTTCTATGGAGAACAACACTGGAATGCAGTGAAGAACATTTTCAAGTATTTAAGACAGACACAAGATTACATCTTGTTCTATGGACATGTTGATCTTCAAGTCTTAGGATACATGGATTCAAACTTCCGGTCAGATATTGATGATCAAAAGTCGACATCAGGGTTTGTGTTCATGTTGAATGGTGGTGTTGTGAGCTGGAGAAGCAAGAAGCAGGACACAACAACAGATTCAACTACAAAAGCTGATATTGCCGCATTGGATGCTACAAAGGAGGCGATGTGGTTGTGCAAGTTCATCGTGGAACTTGGCATAGTTTACTTTGATACTCCCATTCTGCTACTCTACGATAATATCGGAGCCATTTCCCGGGTGAAGGAACCTAGATGGCATCAAAAGAGCAAGCACGTGGAAAAGAAATACCACATCATTCGGGAGATTTTAAAAGCATGGTGACATCATCATCACCAAGGTGGCCTCCGCTGACAATGTTGTTGATCCTCTTATTAAACCTTTGACAAAGAAGGTTTTCAACTAACATGTAATGAGTAGGGGTTCAATGATTGTAATTGAATAGTTCTGAGGCGTAGTGGGAGATTGTTAGCCAGGTGAGCCCGAAGTGAATGATTCCTACAGTAAATGTTATTGTAATATTTGATTTATCAATAAAAGTTATTGATTTTTTTACTCCCTATATGAGATTAATTGAATGAATGCACTATAAGGTCCCTTTATATAATTAGGGTTATGTAACATGACCATCTTAATTATCATACAACTGTTGATTTAATAGTTGAATCATAGATGTTGGTGCATGGATGAATATCTAAGGAGTTAGATTGAGGACTCATTAAGCACCATTAAATGATTGCTAAGAGATGATCTACAGCTTGAGTAGGAGATGGACATCCTTTCTCATTAGGTTGATATTTGACCGACCTCTTAATTCAGAGCCTCTACATGGAAATAGAGATTCGGAGGTGTAAGATTAGTTAGGACAAAGAGTTGACTTAACAAGATCGAGATAACCAAAGTCCTATGTCCAATATTGACACGATATAGGCACACATCCTCTGACCGGAGATAGATGTATTACTATATGTCTAAGTATGTACATTTGGTAGACCAATAGGTTGATGACCTAACCAAGGTCTATACACTGGCGAGCTGGTGTGTATATGAGGGCATATGAGTAATACGATCTCTCAGAGGGATCATACAGGTTCACATGTGAACCGGAAGACATGATCTCACTCATGAGGTATTGGGACCAATCAAATTCCATGCATGGTCGTCGTGCTTTAGAAGCATGACAAGAATTTGTAGGTATGATATATGCTTTTGGAAAGCATATGATTGATACCAACAACCAATGACCAAGAATGAGAAACTTTGTGTTGAAACTATAAAGATGACGGTGTAAAATTGATCTATATCTTTGGGTTAGTCATAGGTCTTCCAGTATGTAGGATCTATAGGTATTAGGCATACTTGAGGGTGACGTGATCATAAGCGATTGTATAATGACGAGTCCAAAGATGCCCTAGTTAATTATGGGGAATTTATCGAGTGTTTAAATTAATGTTGAATATGTCGTTGTCGGACAATTGCAATCGATCAAGAGATTACCACAGGAAATTTAATCAATTTTAATCAATGTGGTTTTATGTTTATTTTACTTGAGCAAGTCCCAAGGTTGAACTTAAGGAGGCAATCAAACAACCAAGAATTTTGTCTACCAAAGTTCATGTACGATTTTTGAGGCGGTCTTTTTTTGGTATTTTTAATGCAAATTGGGATGCACAATATAAATATGGCTAATTTTAGGGACTAAAATGTAAAGATCAATAAAAAAATATCCGAAAAATATGAAACTTGGCCAAGATAATAGATGATAAAATGAATGCACTATATTTTTTTGGAATTTTTGCATACAAGATAAATATTTTATGAATTTATGAATGTAAACTCAATGAATTTCAATAATTAATTATAATAAATATTAAACCTAATTATTTTCAAGGGATAAAATTTTCCAAGATCTATCGCTAGGTGATGGATCTTAGAAAAATCCTAAATCTCAAAAATACAAGATTTACAACCTATTAAAAATTAAATATTGAAATACGCAAAATGATTTTTATAAGGAAAATCATGCATGAAAATGCAATCCATTTTGGGCACGATGTAACAAACAACTAATTCTATAATCCGTGAATTTTCAGCAATTTTTAGAGCGATGGTTAATTAAATATGAATTTGTAGGCGCAAGATGGGCAAAATACAAAAATTTCCACAAGAATAATAATTATTAATTAACCGCAGATCACAAAATGTCAAACATATGCAATAATGTAGAGAATTAATTGATAAACATCATGTTATTTTTTATTAATAAAAATAATGCGATGTAGAGGTTTAAAATCATGGGAAACACAGAGGTATAACTGCAAATACAATAACTAAAAAAATGCAAGGAGGATTGAACTGAGATTACCTAAAACCAGGGGGTATTAGTGCAAAATTACAAGAGAAGCACGTACATCTCATGTGCCCTTTGGTCGTCGTGGGCTCTTCTGGAATAGGGAGAACTCGGGGGGGGGGGGTTTCTCAGCAATTTTCCGACCCCACATGCATGTCACGTACGGAGGGTCTTCTTGCAATTTGGCAGACTTCGAGGGGTAGAACTGTAGGTTCCCCCAATGCACGTGCTCCTCACGTGCGTGGGGGGCTCCGGTCTCGAGCACCCGGTGCTGGCCTGGGGCGACGAAGTGCGTTGGTACTGTTGAACCCGTCGGAGGTGGTGGTAGCCTGAGGAGCGGCGGTGGGAGTGTTGGCGAGGGGAGAGTCCAGGCAGAGTAGGGCGATGATCGGTGGCAAAGCGGAAGTCGAGGTTGAGATGCGTCATTGGGTCAACGGCACAGATTGGCCGGAGCGAGCAGCTGCAAGGTGGGGGGCACGAGCTGCAATGGCCAGTGTTGGCCGGATCTCGCCGCAGACTGGGGAGGAGTCACCGGAGCTGTCACCTCCGGCAGATGTGCTCCCCTTTCTGTTGTATATCGATGGATGCTTCGGAAAGATGGGGCGGCAACGCTTTGAAAGGAGAGAATACGGGGGTCGGCGATGGAAGGGAATCGCCGATTGACGAGGGAGATCTGGAGGAGAAGCAACACGGCGGGATTGGAAAGGCGGCCAGAGATTGCAGGGATGACAGAGTTGGCCGGGATATGCAGGGCGGCGGTGGCGAAATTGGAGGGAATGCAGTGGTGAAATTTGGGGGAAGGCGGCGGAATGAGAATGACGTAAAGGGGCCATCCGATCAGCCGAGATCGGACGACCCTAATGCCTCCACGTGGCTGGAAGGGGAAGAGAAGAGGGTCGTGTGATCGGCGGAGATCAGACAGTCTTGATTGTGCCATGTGTCGGGTTTTTTTAATTTAATTTTTTTAATTTTTAATTTTTTATAAAACAAATTAATAAAAAGCCAAAAAATGGGTGAGATGTGGCGGCTCCAGGAGCTGCCATGTGTTAGCCCCAAAAAAATAAAAAAATAACTACAAAGATAATTCTGGAATAAATAGCAAATGACCTTAGATTGAACATTTTTCTTCACAAAAATTGCTCGTCTCGATGAGATCTACAACTTTCGTGAAGACACCAAAATCAAAATCGATCATTTGCACAAAGTGATATTTTTGGGGTATCCGATGCACATAGAATACCTTGATTTTTGGGTTTTATAATTTTTTTTTGTAAATTCTAAACTAGATTAAATCCGGAAAAAAATATGATAAAAACAACGATAAATATTTACACATTAGTCTAATTTTTTTTATTTTTATTAAATAAGAAAAGAATAAATAAAATAAAACATGAAAATGATAATTTTTATATTAACAGTTAGTGAAGACTTGGACTCTATTAGTTTCTTTGATTTCAAGCTTAGTTTGGATTTGGATTTGGATTTTGAGCTTTTGAATAAAACTATCATCAAAGAAGACAAATGAAAAAGAAATAAAATAAAATTGATTAATTATATATATATAATAGTAGGTTAAAAACCGCTAAAATACAAAATGTACAAAAGAGGCCCAAACCCAACTTTCACATGTGGGCTCCGATTTACTTGAACATGGTCTTGTTTTGAAGGTATTTGAATGTATATTAGTTCAAAAGTAAGTAGGGTGAAATCAGATACTAGATGAGGAAGATATCAAGGTTTTAGTCTGAAAATACTAGAATTATGGTTTGGATTTTTGGTCCATTTATTTAGGTTAATGATTTTTTTGTATTTTTCTTTTATTCTTGTTTGTGATATGTACACAATAGAAGTAGTTTCAGGTCATTTGGAGTTAGCATTAATTAGTTAAAAATCAGGGAAGATAGGCTATTTTACATGTCATTTTGGCTGAGTTTTTTGGCTTCTTATTTTGTGCAATAATAAGTGATAAAATGCAATTCTTATCAAAACATGCATGAATGCTAACTATGTAGAACAAATGAAGAAATGCCAATGATTTTTAGGGATTTGAGCTTAATTCATGATTTTTAGAGCGATGAATATGAGATTCATCATCCACTTATACTTAAACCATGCTCGTCCCTGAGCATCAAAAGAAATGTAGGTATGTGAAATGAGATTGGGTTCCAAACCAATACCATGAGCAGGAGGTGAAAATGAAACTATACCCGACCTTTGGGTTATTAGTGTGGCGGAACTTCTGTGAGATTTAGGACTTCAAAATCAACGGCCTTCGACTTTTACACATCATTATCATAGTTTCGACTAAGAAGTCATCTTAGATCGATCCTCCTCCCAAAGCATACCCCATGAACATTAAACAATCGACTCATGTGTGTGAAAGGTTTTACCTCTTCCCATTGAGAATGCCAGACTACCATGCAAACCTCCTCTCCAATAACTCGTCCTCGAGGAGTCATGTATTTCCTTCTAAGGTCTGTCGTACTGTGTTCACAATCAAATAGAGGGATAAATTAGAAGAAGGAGAAAAGAACTGGACGATGACCAGTGTAGACACCTCTCCTTGTGAAGCCGGCCAGTTTAGACTAGTCTCCACCAAGATCTGCAGGTTTTCTTGTAGCTTGGACCTTTTTTTGGTCAAATATTTATTTGGTAGTGGGCTTCTTTGTATTGGGATTTTTTGTATCTATGCTTGGATCTTGTTGTGCCCCTACGGATATAGAATCTTTTTTTCCGTATATATATTGGGGTCTTAGAAAAAATTATACCCAGTTGTCCATCCCTTTTCCAAAGCTTTATTTCAACCCGTACTCCAGTCTTTAGATGCCCATGCTATTATAAAGAAACTCACATAGTCTTCCAACACTCTTTCTGAGTTGAACTAAGTGCATAGCGTGAGAGACAAAATTAATTCTCTATTCCAGAGTCGTACTCAGAATGAAGAGACTAATAGGTTAGACACTAAGAGTCAAACACTGCACATTGTCATGTGGAACTCAAAGAAATAAGTCATAGACCTAAAGCTTCTAAAATTATATTTCTCGGTGAAGTTCCTCTGAAAATTAGGTGGATTAAGGTCATGTCCAGACCATTCTTAGTTTCTGCTCGTAACTCAGTTCAGAACCCAAGGGCTTTTCACAAATGCAATAAATGTAATGTTGGACGAAGTGCATGTGGGCGAAATGTAGACACAATTTTTTTAATGCAAGGAATTTTTATGTAAAAATGAATAAGAAGCCCTTTTAGAAAAAAATTGGTTGGACACAGTCAGTGTTAGTAGCAATTTTTTTGTTTTTTTTGTCTATTTGTTTGTTTTTTATAGTTAGTTACCCACCCCATAAATACATATATACTTACGCAAAAGTACAAGCTATGGGTAAAATATATAGACAGTATATTTACACACACCCCTATACTTAGCGAGTGTTGAGTCCTCAGAGCACAAGAAGCATGGAGAAAACAAAGCTCGGGCTAAGCGTAAGAGAGTGAAAAAGAAAAAGATATATCGGCCCGCCCCCCTATACTTAGGCTCTGAACAATCTAAGTATAGAAGAAGAGGGAAAATGAGGCAGTTGGGTATGTGAATGAGGAGAGTATATACAAATGGGCATCAATTCCCCATATACTTAGGCTCTGGTCAGCCTAAGTACGGAAGAAGGTTGGAAATGAGGCGATCATGAGAAGGAGTTTGATAAGGGGAATGGTATATACAGATGGCATCGGTCTCTTCCTATACTTAGGCATTAGCCTAAGTAGAGATAGAAGATGTACAATGAGACCGATGTGGTTGGGAGGGAGGGTTGGTAGCCGATGATTAAGGTGGTTTTGGATCGATCTTTTGTGAGCCTGTAGTGGGAGATCATAATTATAAAAAGGAGATGAAGCATATGATTCCCAAACATTATCAATGGTATATTCAGAGAAATCATGATGGAGATTAGATGAAGTGTATGATTCAGATGAAATATAGCCATCATCGGAGTTATCCTCAGAGGAATAGTATTTGAAAGTGGAGACACTCCATATATTCTTGTTCTTTAGTTGCTTCAGTTGTTTTCTCAGAATTCATTCCTTCTAGGGGTCAAGTGATTCGTCCTCGGATGATGAATATTCTGAAGCACCAGTCT
Source organism: Ottelia alismoides (assembly GCA_037367405.1). Classification (NCBI taxonomy): domain Eukaryota; kingdom Viridiplantae; phylum Streptophyta; class Magnoliopsida; order Alismatales; family Hydrocharitaceae; genus Ottelia; species Ottelia alismoides. Next base: position 460,573 of record JAZKJV010009316.1, read on the forward strand.
CAGTCAACTCATAAGAAATTATTCCAGTATATTTAATGAGACCAGGAGAATCGGCTTTGGATGAATAATAGTGCGGAATGGGAGTTTTACAATAGGAATAAAAATTTGGATCCTTGCAAAGATAGGGTTTAAGAACTATCGAACATACCTCACTCATGTAGATTACCTTTTCCAGACCTGATGAGGGATCATCAGACGATTCCTCTTCTAGAAGGTCAAAGACGACTTTCTTTTTCGATGAAGGAGCAGTTATTTTGTTTCGTGAAGGTGTTGATCCTGGGAGTGAGTTGTGGATTCTTGAGTCTCCAGATGAATAACCATTGATATTTTTCTCCTTGGTCGGTGTTTTTCCCGCTTATTTGTTCTTAGTTTTCTTAATGTTGGTGCACACCTAAGTTGGATTGATTTGGTCAAGGTAGTCAGAGAAGGTTGACTCAGGGTGAGCCCTTGCATTTGTTTCAGGATCATATAAGAAACACTTTTCTAGAGTAGTGGGAAGTGGAATAGGAGAAAGAGTCTCTAAACCAATAGTCTCATCAATAACTGCTATCTCAGGTGTAGCAACAGGGTAGGGATCATCTACCACTTGATGATTACGACTGTCGAGGGCTTTGTGGGTTGCCTCGGAAATTCGTGGTTCTACAAAGATTTGTTGAGATCGAAGTGCTCCCACTATTGTAAAATTGATTTTCCCGAGTCTCGCACTCTATTATTGCCTTAGCCAATACCAAGAATGGCTTTTCCGAGAATGATTGGAGACTGGATGAATTCTCCTTAATGCTCAATATCAATGATCATGAAGTCTATTTTGAACGGAGCACCTTGGAATGTAATAACGACAGAAATGATTCCTCTCGGTCTCTTTATCGATTGATCAGCCAGCTGAACGATGTCTCGTATCTTCCTGATAGGTCCGAGTTTGAGCTCATTAAATAAAGAGGTCGAGAGGATATTAATTGGTGAGTCGTCATCAATTCGAGCATGGGTAAATGTTGTATCTTTGATTCCACAGTCAAATATGGGCAACCGCTTCACTATGTTGCTCTAGGTTTTTTTCCTCGACACCAAGGAGGAGGCCATTGACAAGATATGTCTTTCAGTCTTTGTTCTTATCCTGCCCAACTTTTTTGTCATTATTTTGTTCATTACAAATCCTTTCAGGTCAGGGAAGTGTTCAATGGCATGTATAAAGGGAAGTTCAAAATCAGTCTTTTCTACAGTGCTTCCCTTAGAGCAGGATCCAAATACTTCAGATTTTCTTCAGTTTCGATTTTTATGTATTTTTTGGATTTTCATTTTTTGGTTGTTTAGAATATTTCATTTTTTTGGTATTTTCTATGTAGTGTGTTGATGAGTAGTGTTCCCCAGATGAGGACGAGCTTAGATATGTTGCGTCTGATTCAGAGTTGTCTCTAGGGGAGTAGTAGGAAGATGTGTCGCTTTCATGGTCGTCCCTAGGGTGATCATAGTATCTGGGTTTCTGAATATCCTCAAATTTTTCAACAGGAGATCCAATCTTTTCATCATCCATTTTTATATCCGATCTACCATAGAATGAAATTATTCTGTCAGTGAGCTTTCTAAATTTATCCTCTATTAATTCATACCTCTTATTTATCCTCAAAATGTCATCCTCAAAAATCTTTTCATGATAAATCATTAGAGCAGTCGCTGTATGTTCTCATTTTTGAATTTGAGATTCAGTAATTTCATCTTTTATTTTTCTGTATGAGCTGAGAGGAGATTCTCTTTGATTCTCCAATATATGATTGTTATTTTCTGCAAATTTCTCCTCAAAAATTATAGAAGGAGTCTGCTTAGTAGAAGAATTTTGCAGGAATCTATAGGTCTCATACTTAGTATGCCGTGACTCAGGCATTCAATGGTGGCTTGAGTAGAGTCTACTCCCATGGTCATGATTGATTGTATCCCCGAATAATGGAGTCATACAGGGTGCATATGTGTTGATATCATCAGTTTGGTCCATTGTATGTGTAGGCTGATTGAAAGAGTGGAATTCGGGTTTATTGATAGGTATTCGATCGCGATGGTCAATCCAATACTCATGATCATTAAGTGTGGGTCTCTCCTTATGGTGTGATTGGGTTTCCATATTATTCCATGTGGTCAAGGAAAGATGTGAATTTTTATAGTGTTGACCTATCCCAACAGACTTGTGAGGAAGGAATGAAGTTGGTTGGGGTTGATGTCTTGGCCAGGAATGTGTTTCGATGTTTTGTTCTTCAAATGATTCTTGGGTTCTAGAAAGAAATCTGGTATAAGTCGGGTCATACCAAGATGGAAGTTGATCATATGCGGTCACAAGTGGTGGAGTGGGAGAATATGATGCTGTGGTGACTTTGATCGGATGAATCGAGTAGAATGGCTTGGAATTTATCGAGGGGGCAGATTCATCCGAGAGTGAAAATCTCCAGCAAATGTTGTAGGATTCTTGAAAGAAGAGAGTTTAGTCGATTTGAGCCTGACCGAGACCAAATCATTTTCATAATATAGATCAGATGGGTACTCCGACCATTATCCTGTCAAAGGAGGTTGATGATGATTCGACATGGTTGATCTCGATGCAAGTGCACATGATATTCACAAGAAAAAAGTTTTTTGTCAACGAGGGTGATGGTACAAGTGCATGGTTTTTGATCTTCGAAATCCATTCACGCATACCAATGCAAACACAAATCAAACTCTAGGTTCACCAACTCACACAATGAAGCCGTAAGAGTTTGACAATTATCTTTTCAAATTTAGTTGGTGATAAATCAATCTTGGAAAATAATCAGCGAGCTGTTAGGTACCAGAATTTTTCTTAATGACTGGCCCGAATTCTTACGACAAGTTGCACCTACTTTCAGCCAGTATGGATGTAAGTACGGACTGTAAAACGGCTACCCATGCTACTTAAGGATGGAGCCTTGCGTAATGTCCTATAAACCACCCACTCTAATCATTTTTATAGAATTAGTAGTCAATACGAAAATTCGGATTTGGGCTCTAACATTAAGTGTCGTCTATCGCTCACTCAGATAAGTAAAATGCATCCAAGGACAAGGTTTCTCTCCAGCAAAAAATCTTGATTTTATGGGTTAATTAAAGTCGGCTATTTTAGTGGTCCATGTTTTAATTAAGTGATCACTGAAAAATTAGATGAGCACAAATACACGTCTACCATCCACTCCCAATTTCCTTTAAAATTATATGACAAAACAGGAGGTAGAAATTCAGGAAAAGCCTATGCACATGAAAAACGATGATGTATGCTCAGTTATAAGACTTATAGTGATTCTTCGCGATCTCCATGTGGGATGCAATACAAGAATTGCAAATTTATTCTAAATGAATCCAAGCCGATTAAAAACCGTACCTAACAGAAGTTCTATTAGCCAGGAAGAAATGAGTTAATTTTTTTCTAAATTAAACGATCTAATGTGCGTCTCGATTAAAGTGAAGTGCGGTCCTAAGTTCTACGATCACAATAAAAAATTAAAAGCTCTAGTAGCCGTATGTGTAGGTCTATCCTAAACGCAACTCATGTCGGGCCCCACCCTCACTGGAGAGTGAAACAGACCACAACACACTAGAGAAAAAGTTCAAGGTCTTTTTTACATACACGAGAGTCCAAACTGACACTACTAGAAATGTGCAATTAATTACTAAAATTAAAATTGTAGAAATAAATCCTAGACTCTAAGCTCTCTCACGACTCGATTCGATCTTAATTTTTAATGCAGCTTTTCGGATGTCAGTGAAGATGCGTCAATTCTCGAAAACTGCTCCACGTCCTTCGGGTACCTCGCAAGAAAAATAAGAGAGAGTGAAAAAGAGTGACACAAAAATTAATAAAAAAATAAGAAAATAAATGTTGGAAATAAAATAAATGTTGAAAATAGAAAGAGAAAAAAATTGGAAAATATACAGTAAAAATTTGAGGGTCAGACTACTTGAATAAAGAAAATTGAAAAAAAAATTAGATCAAAAAAACTAAGTTGTTTGCCTCCCCGGCAATGACAACATTTGATGAGTCCGAATATGCCCTATTTATTTATGGAGAATTTATCGAGTGTTTAAATTAATGTTATATATGTCATTGTCGGGCAATCGGAATCGGTCAAGAGATAAGTATGGGAAATTTAATCAGTTTTAATCGTTGTGGTTTTAGTTTATTTTACTTGGGCAAGTCCCAAGGTCGAACTCAATGAGGCAAAGGAACAACCTAGAATTTTATCTATAAAAGTTCGTGCACGGTTTTCGAGGCGGTCTTTTTTTGGTATTATTAATAAAAATTGGGATGCACAAGGTAAATATGGCCAATTTTAGGGACTAAAATGTCCAGATCAATCAAATGATGTCTAAAAAATATGAAACTTGTCCAAGATGACATTATGAAGAAATGAATGCATTGTAATTTTTTTTTGGAATTTTTGGATACAAGATAAATATTTTCTGAATTTATGAATGTTAACATAATGAATTTCAATAATTAATTATAATAAATACTAGACCTGATTATTTTCAATGGATAAAATTATCGAAGATCTATAACTAGGTGATGGATCTCAAAAAAATCCTAAACCTCAAAAATACAAGATCTAATACCTATGAAAAATTAAATATTGAAATATGCAAAATAACTTTTATAAGGCAAATCATGAATGCAAAAGCAATCCTTTTTAGGCGCGATCTGATATATGACTAATTCAATAATCCATGAATTTTCAGCAATTTTGAGAGTAATGGTTAATTAATTTTGATATATGAGGCGCAAGATGGACAAAATACACAAATTTCCACAAGAATAATAATTATTAATTAACTACAGATCATAAAAATGTGAAACATATGCCATAATGTAGAGAATTAATTGAAGAACAGCATGCTATTTTTTAATAATAAAAATAATGCGATGTAGAGGTTCAAAATAAGTGGGAAACACTGGGGTATAACTACAATTACGATAATTTAAAAAATGCAAGGATGATTGAACTGAGATTACCTAAAACCAAGGGGGTATTAGTGCAAAATTACCAGAGGGGCACGCACGTCGCTTGTTGCCTCTGGTCGGTGGGGGCTCTTTTGGAATAGGGAGAACTCAGGGGGGGTCTCAACAATTTTCCCTCCCCTCATGCATGTCACGTGCGGAGGGTCTTCTTGGCATTTGGCGGACTTCGAGCGGTAGAACTACAAGTTCCCCCAACGCACGCGCTCCTCACGTATGTAGGGGCATCGAGTCTCGATCACCCAGTGCTGATGTAGAGAGGCGAAGGGCGTCAGTACTGTTGAACCCCGCAGAGGCGGTGGTAGCCGGAGGAGCGATGGTGGGAGTGCTGGCGAGGGTGGAGTCCAGGCGAAGTAGGGCGGTGACCGATGGCAAAGTGGAAGTCGAGGTTGAGATGCATTGTTGGCTCAATGGCGCGGAGCAATAAAAGTGAGATGCTGCAAGGCGAGGGGGATCACGAGCTGCAACGGCCTGTGTTGGCCGGATCTCACCGTAGGCTGGGGAGGTATCGCCGAAGCTGTCACCTTCGGCAGGTGTACTCCTGTCTCTGTTGCGTATCGACGGCTGCTTTGGCAAGGTGGGGCGACGACGGCCGGAGATTGCGGCGGTGATGGAGTTGGCCGGGATACGCAGGGTTGCGGCGGGAAAATTTGAGGAAAGGCGATGATGAAATTTGGGGGAAGACGACAAAATGAAAATGTGGCAGGAAGGGGAAAAGAAGAGGGCCATCTTATTGATCGAGATCAGAAGGTCCTGATTGTGCCACACGTTGGTTTCTTTTTAAATTTAATTTTTAAAATTTTAATTTTTTATAAAAACTAATTAATAAAAAGCCCAAAAATGGGTGACACGTGGTGGCTCTAGGAGCGACCATGTGTCAGTCCCACAAAAAAATAAACACAAAGATAATTCCAGAATATATAGCAAACGACCTCGGATCGAAAACATTTCTTCATGAAAGTTGCTCGTCTCGATGAGATCTACAACTTTCATGAAGACACCAAAATCAAAATTAATAATTTGCACAAAGAGATATTTTTGGGGTATCCCATGTACATAGAATACCTTGATTTTTGGGTTTTATAATGTTTTTGTCATTTTTAAACTAGATATAAATCTTAAAAAAATATGATAAAATCAGAGATAAATATTTAGACATTAGTCTAAATTTTTGGATTTTTATTTAGTAAGAAAAAGAATAAATAAAATAAAACGCGAAAATGATAATTTTTGTACTGACAGTTAGTGAAGACTCAGACTCAATTAGTTTCTTTGATTTCAAGCTCAACTTGGATTTGGATTTTTACGCATTTGAATAAAACTTTAATTAAAGAAGACAAATTAGTTGTGTAACTACCCTAGAAAAATCAAGGAAATATGATATCAAACACTGGTCTAAAGTATCTTTACAGATCAAGGGCACAAATGTAAAAAATAAAAGTAAAAGTTTGCAGTTTGATCCCTGAAAGGGACTGAAAAGAAAAGAAATAAGATTTGTTACATTTAGGTCCTTTCAGGGGGACCTAAATGCAATATATTAACTTTTGAAGCTTTTATGAATTTCTAGAGTGTGGGGGCTGAAGATGAAAATTTTCCATCCATTCACTTGATGGATGGGATTAGATGTTGCGAGTGGATCTCAGCAGTCTGTTGGAGGACATGTGTCTCCAACATGCGTAATGCGTTCTTCGGTTGTTCTACCCTAATCCAAGTGGCAGCGGTGGTGAATCTTCTTCCTCCGGTTGACTCGACGGTGATGGAATGGCAAAGCTGCACTCCAGTGGGGCCAGAAGGGGGCTCCTACCCCTTTGAGCTCACCTACAACGAGAAGGACGGTCGGAGAAGGCGACAGACATGACTGATATTCTAGGGATTAAAACCCCAGTTCCTGGATGTAGCACGATCTTTTGAATTGGCAGTATAATCAGGTCAATTGACGGCTCCAGATGATTGAGTGTTGCTCTTTGGATAGACCTGCAATTGAGAGTGTTTTTCTCGATCTACTATGGAATCGACCAAGATTAAGTTGTTCTATGCAATTCAAAAATGCTTCCAGAATAGTGATTTGGAAACAAAATTGGATGGCAATTTGAGGTGAAATTGATACTGGATTTTGAGTACGAACTAAAAAGATGATTAGGGACCTCTATTTACGTGATTAACAAAGCTAATTCAATCGCAAGAATCGAGAAAAGAATTGAAAAGGGGATGCAGGCAATCACCTTGGGATGGAGTATATTACTCTAGGTCGTAGCTTCTACTGGCGATTATCTCGGAGCTTCACATGGTGGTGGTGGTCGTGATGCAAGGCCACGAAGCCTTGAAACTCTCCATCTGAGTCCCCTCTTCCACATGGAATCGATCATGGGTGTTGTCACCACCGAAGAAGTCTAGAATCTATGGAGGAAGTTGGGGTCTTGCTTAGATGTTTCTGGAATTTCGAGCAGTTAATTGCAACATGGCAACTTTGGAGAGATTTATAGATATATCGGTGGGGAGTTAGGTGCGAATCAAGGGTAGGTGTGGATCTTGGATGTTAGGAGAGTAGAATGGAGGGGATAGATTGGCTTTAGGACGAATGAGGGATGCAGGGAAATTAGGTGAACTGGAGGCCTTGGAACAATCTACAACAGAATGTTCTTGAGGAAGATGAACCAGATGCTGATACGTGTCTGAACTCGGTTGGCCAGATGAGATAATTATAGTATAAATAAGGTATTAAATAGTAAATTATGTTTCTTTAAATAGGTATACAAATGAAAAATATAAATAAATTATTTCTCTAAATTGTGGAATAATTAGTTTTTATAAATAATAAATATTTTATGGAATATAAAAATATATTATTAAATAAGTATAAATAATACTTGAAAATATATACTTGATTTTTAATCTAATAAATTAATAAATAATACCTTATTTCTATATTTTCTTTATTATTAGAATAATAAATAGAATATATTCGAATTTTTGTGGACTATAATAAATTAATTTAAATATATTAATAAATACGGTTATAAATTCTACATTTCAATTTTGTCTATAAAATAGGGTTTTTGATTTATTTAAAATAATAAATGATGTCAGAAAATTCTGAAATAAATCTTGTTAAAATAAAAGATCAAAAAATAAATAAAAATTATAAAATCATTAAAACTATCAATAATGTGTTCTAGATAAAATAAATAGCCCAGAACCCAGTGGTCAATAGGTCCCAAAATCGACTTTTTGCAAACGAACTCGACTTTAGAGAAATCACCTTCATTAATTAGAGAATATTATCTTATGAACTTTAAATGTGAGTAGAGTGAAATTGGAGTTTGTATGAGAAAGTTACGATGTTCGAAAGTTGAGAATTTGCCAATTTGAAAGTTGGATTTCTTGGCATATACACAAGATAATATTTTTAACTTATTTTTATATTTTTCTATACATTTTTAGAAATAATTAAGAAAATAGCTTGGTGATATATATATATATATATGAATCAATTGAAAATCAATGAATAATTAATAATTATGTGATAAAAAATGAAGGATGTATGACAGTTGGTAGTAGTTTTTACGGTCTTCTTTACTTATAGTTTCTTTTTGAGAGACATGATATGTAATGTATAATTGTGGACATCTATATTTATGCTTACATGTATTTTTTGTGGACATGGAATGGATAATAGATTGTAATGGAATTGGTTAATGGAAATACACGTGCTTGTAAACAGGTTGAAAGCAATAAGAAAAAAAAATTTCCTTTGCATTTGCTTTTTCTCCTGCTTTTGTGAATGTCAAATATTCGAATGTGGAATTATGTGTGTATCGACGATCCAAGACGACTCCCGTGTAGAGAAGGTCCAAGGCGTCCCCATGTGTAGTTCTCGTCGCAAACGAAGCGTTGATCGCGTCGCTCTTCACCGGCGGAGAAACCGAGGTGTGAGTTTCCTTGAGGTACGAGTTACCCTTCCCTCTTGCTGCGGATTCCACGGTTTTCTTGCTTCTTCTTTTTGCGGGGAAGTGTTAGCCCTATGTATGGGTACGATGACCCCACTTCCTTGCTGCGGTTTCCATGCCATTCTAAATCCTTAGCTGATCATTTTGATGTTTCGCATCATTTGCTCGAGGGGGAGCGTTATTTTTTATTGTTTTCTTTCCTTATATCCCCTACTTATTTGTTTGTCGACCATTCCATGCTGACTTGGTCTCAAGGATTAGGCTATAAATATATCTTTTAGTTATCTTTATATTTTCTAAGTCATATTGTACATATATACATATATACAATCTGCCTCCTTTTTGTTTTCTTTAATTTTTTATTCTTTTATTTATTTCCATGTTTTTGATGCTTAAAAGTTTATTTTAATTCATGAATATGATTTTGATAAAAGATGGAAATAAATGAATATTTATAGGTATTTGTTTAGGGTTTTATAACGAAATGCATAAAGAATGTTAATGAATCATGGATTCATCAAAAAACACTAGAATGTAGTGAAGAATAAGTTCAAGCATCTAAGAAGGACACAAGATTACATCTTGATCTACGGAGATAGTTATATACAAGTCTTAGAATACAAAGATTCAGACTTCTAATTAGCCATTGATGATTAAAAGTCAACTTCATGGTTCGTATTCTTGTTGAGCGGTGGTATTGTGAGCAGGTGATGTAAGAAGCAGGACTTTGCGGCTGATTCGATAACAGAAGCTGAGTACATTGCCACATCGGATGATGCAAAAGAGGCAGTTTGGTTGCACAAGTTCATCTTGAAGTTTGGCGTAATTTCCTCAGATACTCACATCACGTTGCTCTATGATAACATGGTAGTCGTAGCTCAAGCGAAGGAACCCAAATGGCATTGGAAGAGAAAACACGTGGAAAAGGAGATACCACTTCATTCGGAAGATTAAAAATCACGGTGACATCATCATAACCAAGGTGGTCTCAGAAGGATATGGAAGAATCCTTAAGCGCATCACGGAAGTGTGAGGATCGCATAATATACGATCGAGAGCGACTAGTCTCACTAAGTGCTCGGTGCGACGGAATTTAAAAAATTTTAATCGATGAAACCAAATGATCCTAGAACACTTCTTGGATCGTTTCATCTAACCACATGATAGATAAAGGAATACCTCTTGTAGCGTAGTTGTAATTGAGCCTCTACGAGAAGAGACCTCCTGTCTCAAGTCCGATCAGTTGGAGGAGATGCTTGCGAGCGCAGAGATGAGCCACATGCTTCTCGCAATCCAAGTCATTGATCCAAGAAATGGATCTCCCGATCTCGTCTCATGAGATGCAACACCTTCTTCACGAGCAACACACCAAAGAAGACGGAGATCTAAGAGTTATCGAAGCGGTAGCACAATGACGATGGGATGGCAATGACGATCGTCTCTCTATGGATGTAGTGGGCGGCCACTCAAGGAGAGACAGAGGGCTTGGCGTAAGAATGAGACAGAGAGGAGTTGCATTGTGTTGTTGTAGTAACTCTGAAGAGCAAGGGTGACTCTTCTTATATAGGGTTTTTGGAGTCCATGGATCTTAATCCATGGACAACCTAAAATCGGTGGATGAGATTAAGTTATGTTTCTTTCCATGGCCAAGATTATGTTGTGAAAACAAAACAATAATTAATTCAATTTAATATAATAGTTATTGATAAATCAATATAAATTAATTCCGAATCAATTCAATTTGACCTTGGAGATAAAGGAAAAGAAGTTTGGCCTCATGCCTAAAAAGGAGGGGGGGACGTCCACCCTCTCCCATTGGATGTTGGTGGGCATCCACCCTCTTAAGGTGAATTGGGTCAATCTCCTCATTATCTCGTGAGATCTCATAATCTCATGATATCACCAAGATTTACAACAACACATGTTCGAAATTTTTTCATAAAAATAATATTTCATAATTATCTTGTGAATATTGCAATAATGCCATTAAAAAAATGTGAATCACACACATCCCAAAATAAAAATGTAAATTATATTTTCAATTAATCATCCAATGTGAATCCAATTCACATAAATATTAAAAACAACAAATATAAATAACAATAGTCTCTCTCTAATATATTATAATATATATATATATATATATATATGAATAATTGGATAGTGCTATGCACATTATTCATATCCTTAATAACTATATCACATTTAATTATATTAGATTATCATTTTCATACATTCAAAAAATATGAATCAAATTCACATTATTCAGTATAATTAAATCACATTTATTTATCCATTTCTCAATGCTTAGATATAATTCAACAATGGAATTATTCTTGAATGCTTTCAAGAAAAGTGTACTTTTACCACTGATACTTAGCTATAAGGATATGGCGATTATATATTCCACATATAGTGACTTGGATATTGAGATCACATCTTAAATCCAAATCTCATGGACCTCTCACAGATGTTTGATTAAATCAAGGCCGTAAATCTAATCTCCTAATTGTATCCAAATCTCATTCAGATCAATGTCCGACATTTGGACAAAGATCAGATTACTTCTCTGTTGAGAAGTCACTAAAATTAAGACAATTTTCATCACTCCCTTAGAATGGAAGCGTCTTGGTTATATGATGAATCTGAAATTCATCACTCTAAAAATCATGAATTAAGCTCATATCCCTAAAAATCATTATCATTTCTTCATTTATTCTTCATAATTAGCATTCATGCATGTTTTGATAAGAATTGTATTTTATCACTGATTATTGCACAAAATAATAAGCCAAAAATCTCAGCCAAATTGACATGTAAAATAGCCTAACTTTCCTGATTTTTAATAAATTCATGCTAACTCCAAATGACCTGAAACCACCTCTATTGTGTACATATCACTAACAAGAATAAATGAAAAATAGAAAAAAAAAGCACTAACCTAAATAAATGGACGAAAAACCCAAACCCTATTTCTAGGACTTTTAAACTACAACCTTGATATCTTCCTCGTCCAGTATTCGATTTGATCCTACTCGCTTTTGAACTAATATACATTCAAATACCTTCAAAACAAGACCAAGTTCAAGTAAATCGGAGCTCACATGTGAAAGTTGGGTTTTGAGCCTCTTTTGTGCATTTTGAATTTAGCGGTTTTTGACCAATTATTTATGTACATAATTAAGGTTTTTGTTATCTTTGTTGTAATTTCTCATTGCATATTTTTCTTGTTTTGATGTTTCTAAATTTTGTCTATTTTGAGTATTTTTCTCACCTTTTTCGAGAAGATATAAAGACCACAAAAATACCTCTTTTTCTCTCAAAAATCGAAGTGCAGATATTCTTACTCCTTGTGTTCGCCCCAAGGAAACTTACCTGGATAAATAATTAGTTGTTGATAAAATAGGAGAGAGAAGTTGTTTCATTCTCTCTCTCCTATTTTATTGATTTTTATTTGATCAATTGAATTTTGTCCTCACAGTTTTTTCTACACCGACACTTCTATTAATTGCAGAAAAAAATTGATTACAAAATGGCGCTGTTGTCGGTGAGGCATTGGCTATATTTCAGTTTTTGTTTTTTTTGTGACTTTTCTTTCTTCTTGATTTTTTTACATTTTTTTCTAAGTTTCTTCGATTTTCTTTCGAATTGTTTTACGGGTTTTACAACTTCTTACGGCTTTCATCGATTTTCTTCGATTTTTATACTTTTTTATTTCTTTGTTTTAATGATTTTTTGTGAGTGTTTGCTGATAAGTTTAGCAGGACCTATAGGATCAGCCGACTTCTTCAGAAGCCGAACTAGTTGAGAGTGCAGAGAACGACTCCTTTTATACGAGTTGGTTGTGGAGGAGCAGAGCAAGTTAGCAAGATTTTTATTGGACTCATATCATTTTTTTGTATTTTGTGAATGAGGAAGGGGTGCTTGCCCGTTTTGACTTTATGTAGATGGGTTCCACTATGGACATCCTGACTTGTACCCGATCTTTGAGACTTTCTTCGGGGTTTGTTTCGCTAGGTGCCGGTGCACTTGGGGGACCTTGCGGCCATAACTCGTACTTTTATGTATTTCCTATATCTATAAAATCCATAAAAAGTGGGTGAGGATTAATTTAAAATCCATCTATTTATTTTTTATTATAAAATACTGATAAATAAGTAAAATATGTCCAAAATCTTTATTTAAAATCCCTAATATATGATTTAAAATATGTATCTAAAATATGTATAATACTTATCCTATCTATTAAAATATGTGTAAAATTCATTTAATCCTTGTAAAATTCTTTGTATATAAAATTTGTAAAATAAATTAGCTATTTAATCCAAATAGAATATGGGTAATTTATCTTGTAAAATTCTTGTATATAAACTTGTTTATAAAAATTGAAAATCCATAAAAAAATGCAAAATTTTGAAAGTCATAAAAATTTCAAAATCCTTAAAATCCATAAAAATGAGTAAATTTCAGAAAATATACTTCACAAAAATATGGTTGCATTTGCATTAGCATTTTTCAGAATAAGTTTGATTTCTAAACTAAAGATTGGGAATAGTCTAAACGATGGAGCTTGATTATGGCCTTTAACTCTCATTGTAAGGAGCCTAGTTCGGAATTGGAATTTAGACCCATCAGGTCTTTGACTTAAATCCTTGGATTCCATGAGACCATGTTTGGGAAATCGACTTAAACATACCTAAGTAGAACACTTGGGTCCTGTTTGGTTATTGGGTTAGGCTGGGTTGGGGTATCCTCCTGCGAATAGTTGCTCTTTGGATGGGTGGGAGGGTTGGATTGATAATTGTGATGTAATGTGACATTGATTATTTTTTATGTTAACTTTTTTAATTATTATAATATGCTTTTTATATCAACAAGTTTATTTGAACATGGTTAAAATATTATACTAAAGAAAATGTAGGGTAATTACAAGCAATCCCAACCCAGGAATGCATGGTTGGAGCTGGGGGTATGCTACGGTACCCTGGTGTACCATAGAAACCAAACGGGCCCTTGGTGTCATCTGTTCAACTCTTCATCACTGAACATATTTTGGACACATGCACTTTACCCTTAGCTCGACTTGCATGAGGTTGCGAAGGGTAGTTCAATTTACTGGTGCAATTTCATCCTTGTCTAGTGGGATGAACGTCTATATACAAGAGAGATTGGGGTTTAAATAATGCTTCGGATGAGCAAAGAATCTGCTGGCACAATTTTTCCATGACCTCAAAAATGGAAGGAATGAAAAGATTCTATATCCATCGAGGAACAAAAAGATTGATGTAGTGCAAGAAAAATTACAAAGCTGATTCAAAGAAGAAGCCACAAATACAAATATGACCACAATGGTCCAAGCATCCACGAAAATGCCTACACATGTTAGTGGAGACTTAGCTACACTGGCTGGGCTTCACAAGGAGAAGTGTCTACACTGGTCGTACTCTAGTTCTCTTCTTATTTTTCTACTTTTTCTCTATATTCAATTGTGGACACAACACGACCTGGCCTTGGAAGGGAATACCCCCCTCCTCGACGAAAGATTAGCTATGTGAGGGCCCAGTGGGAGTGTATTATTATTATGGGCTATTTCATCTCTTTTTTAAGTCGAAAAGCTAACACAATTCACACACAATACATATTGAATTCAAGGATTGATAGAGTTATCGACATGGATAAGTGGATCTAAGCTTGTTGTTGTGGTGAACCTAAATAAGGATTTATGGAATTTAAGGACTGTCTAGATTAAATTCCTAATCTTAGTTAAGGCTCTGACAAAATGCTTGTTTTAGGTCAGACCGAGCTTTGTCCTTTGTTTGTTTTCGTGAATTGGTTTGGGAAAACAAAATCATTCTAGTTTTCATTCTTTTTCCCTTGTTTTTCAAATAAGTGCTTGCTAAGGGACTAGCAAAGTTTAAGTATAAGGGGTTGATGAATCCATAATTCATTAACATTCTTTCTACATTTTGTCTTAAAACCCATAACAAATACATGTAAATATTCATTAATTTCCATCTTTTAACAAAATAATATTCATGAATAAAAATGCACTTTTAAGCATCAAAACATGTAAATAAATAAAAGAATAAAAAATTAAAGAAAATAAAAAGTTGGCAGATTGTAGATATGTATATATGTAAAATATGACTTAGAAAATATAAATAACACTAAAAGATATATTTATAACCAAATCCCCAAGACCAAGTCAGCATGGATTGGTCGACAAACAAATAAGTATGGGGAGATAAGAAAAGAAAACAATAAAATATTAATTAATTATACACTACATACATCCTTTATTTTTATCAAATAATTATCAAATCTTCATTGATTTTCAATTAATTCATATGTACATATTTTTCTCCAAACTATTTTCCTAGTTATTCCTAAAAATGTATAGAAAAAATAAAAAAAAGTTAAAATATTATCATGTACATATGCCAAGAGATCCAACTTTCAAATTGTCAAATTCTCAACTTCCGAACATCATAACTTTCTCATACGAACTCCAATTTACGCTACCCATCTTTAATGTTCATAAAATAATATTCTCCAATTGATGAAGGTGATTTCACTAATGTTTGAGTTTATTTGCAAAAAATCGGTTTTGGGACCCAATGACATTTGGGTTTCTGGGCTATTTATTTTATCTAGAACACATTATTTATCGTTTTAATGATTTTATATTTTTTAATTATTTTCTTGATCTTGTTATTTAACCATGATTTATTTTAAAATTTTCTAACAACATTTATAAATTTAAATAAATAAAAACCTTATTTTATAGAAAAAATTAATTGTAGAATATATACCCATATTTATTAATATATTTAAATTAATTTATTAAAATCCACAAAATTTTACATATTTTCTATTTGTTACTCTAATAATTAAGAAAATATAAAAATAAGGTATTATATATTAATTTAATAAGTTAGAAATAAAGTATGAAATTATCAAGTATTATTTATAGTTATTTATTAATATAATATTTATATTTCATATACTATTTATTATTTACGAAAACTTTTTTATACTATAATTTAGATAAATTAATTATTTATATTTTTTGTTTTTATACCTATTTAAAAAACATCAGTTATTATTTAATACCTAATTTATACTATAATTTTCTCATTCGACCAACCAGGTTCTAAAATGTGTCAGCACCTGGTTCATTTTCCTCAAGAATATTTTTTCTAGACTGTTCCAACGTCTCCAGTTCGCCTAATTTCCTTGACTCCCTCATTCATCCTATAGCCAATCTAACCCCTTCACTCAACTCTCCTAACATCCAAGATCCAGGCCTATCCTTGATTCGCACTAACTCCCTACTGATCTATCTATAAATCTCTCAAAAATTGGCTTGTTGCATCTAAATGCTCGAATTTCCAAAAAAACATCTGACTAAGACCCCAACTTCCTCCATAGATTTTGGCCATCTCCAGTGGTGAGAGCACCCACTTTCTATTCTACGTGGAAGAGGGAGATCAGATGGAGAGTTACGAGGCTTTGTGGCCTTGCATCATGGCCACCACCGCCGTGTGAAGCTTCGGGAACACCACCCGTAGAATCCACGACCTGGAGTAATATACTCCATCCCAGGTGATTACCTTCATCCCCTTTTCAATTCTTTTCTCGATATTCATGCTTGAATTAACGTTGTTAAGCACGTTATTAGAGGTCCCTAATCATCTTTTTAGTTCACACTCAAAATCCAATGTCAATTTCACCTCAAATCGCCATCCAATTTTGTTTTCATAGAACTATTCTGGAAGCATTTTTGAACTGCAAATAACAACTTAATCTTGGTCGATTCCATAGTGGATCAAGCAAAACACTCTCAATTGCAGGTTTATCTAAACATCTGGAGATTCACTCAATCATCTAGATCCATCAATTGATGTGATTACAATGCCAATTCCTAAGATTGTGCTACAGCCAGGAACTAGGGTCCAAACCCTAGAATATCAGTCATCTTCGCCGCCTTCTCCGAGCATCCTTCTCGTTGTAGGTGTGCTCGAAGGGGGAGGAGCCCCATACTGGAGTGCATCCCTGCCATTTCATCCTAGTAGAGTCAACCGGAGGAAGAAGATTCACCACCGCCACCACCACCACTCAGATTAGAGAAGAATAGCTGAAGAACGCATTACATAGATTGGCGACACGTATCCTCCAACTGATGGCTGAGATCCGCTCGCATCTTCTAATCCTAGCCGTCAAGCAAATAGGTGTAAAATATTCATCATAAGCCCATGCATCTCTAGAAAATCCTAAAAACTTCAGAAGTTTCCAGATATTGCATTTAGGTCCCTATGTAGGGACCTAAATGTAATAAATCTTCTTTTCTTTTCATTTCAGTCCTTGCTAAGGACCAAACTGCAAACCTTTTCTATTATTTTTTTATTTTTGTACCCCTCAATTTTGAAGACATTTCGGACCCTTGTTTGATATCATTTTCCCTTGATTATTCTAGGGTAGTTAGACAACTACCCTAACGAGGTTTTATTATTTTTATTGTGATATTTCATCGCATATTTTTCTTGGTTTGATGTTTCAAAAATTACATCCGTTTTCAGTATTTTTCTCACCTTTTTCAAAAAGATATAAAATCCATCAAAATACCTTTTTTCTCTCAAAAATCGAAGTATAGATATTATGCCTCCTTGTGTTTGACCTAGGGAAACTTACCTAGATAAATAATTAGTTGTAGATAAAAAAGGAGACAGAAGTCGCTTCATTCTCTCTCTCATATTTAATTGATTTTTTTATTTGATCAATCGAATTTTGTCTTCACGATTTTTTCTACACCGACACCTGTTTAATCGCAGGAAAAATTTGATTATCATTGTTCTCCATAGAAGGATTGAAAATGACTTACCATTATCACTACATGGTAGATATCTGGACTTGCATGCATCATTGCATATATTAGTCTTCTCACAACTTATAGAGATGTTGTATTCAATATGTGCATCTGCCAAATGTCATAGTCGTGATGTGTAGCTATAGGTAGTAGTGCCCGATGAATCCTCATTACATCACATTTGTTATTTTCAATTTGGCCTTATTTCACTAGTTAAATAAATGTGTATGTCATAAATTTCTCAAAATAAATACTCAATAAATTACATAAAATACTATATAGATACTGTAATAAATTCAAAAAATAAAAGAATAAAGGAAAGAAAAGTAAAAAAATGAAGTGTCAAAGATACTGAGTGACCCTAGACCCTGAGACCCAGTCATCACGATGACTTGGTCGACAAGGAATAAAGTAGGGGGAGATGGAGCAGAGAAAATACACAAAAAATCACACAAAAACCCCAATTATTTTTTTTTATCAATTATTGCATTTTGCGACCCATTTTATTTTATTATTTTTATACCTCAAATAACGAAACCCTCAACGTGAATATTGTGCATAAAAATACAAAGAAAAGTATAAAATTGATTTCACTGTAAAATAATGCACAGTATGCCCAGGACACACAAAATAAAGACACGAATAACACTTTGCAGTATTGTATCTTCTCCATACAAATTTAAAGTAGACCAAACTCACTCTAATTGTAAAAAAATTAAATAAGTTATTTAACGAGAGTGGTTTCATTCAATTTGGAGTTAAGATGCAAAAGTTAGGTTTTGGGCCCTCATTATGCAGTATACTTCATTATATTCATTCTCTATATTTTTCATTTTATGTTATTTGTATAAAATTTTAAAATATTATTTAAAGCACATGTACAGTAAAACCATTATAAAGAAAAAAAAGATAAATAATGTATTTCAAAACATAGATGAAGTATACATATGTATACGTATAAGGTATATGTATAGAATTATTTAAGTAAATAAATTTAGAAAAATGAAATAAAAATGCCTAAATATGTAATTAAATATATTAAAAATATATAAAATACCGATATAAAATACAAATAAAAACTAAAATATACATAATACAAGTATATATACCTATATTTATGCATGTAAATATTAACTTATAATAAATAGCCTTGTAAAAATAAATACAAATAGGGATAAAATATTATAAACATTTTTTATGTTTTAATAGAAAAATATTTGATTCATTTATTATTTTTTTTGAGTTTACAAGATTTTTTTATCCAGTTTTCCATATTGGTCAACGTGGACCAATCATGGCTCTCCATTTGTTCACCAAGGTCCACTATCCTGTCTACTTTGGTCACCATGTCAGAACCTCATGTCTCCCTTCTTCCTCCCATTTTCCATGCCACTACCATACACACCTCTCCCTTGAGCCCCTCATGATTCTGTGGCTCGCACGATCATCTTCCATGCATGCCCATCCTCTTGCACCTACCCCCGCTAAACAACATGCAACCATGCCTCGAAAATCGTCGAACTTCACCCTATAAACTCCACCCTTCTCTACCATTTTTGCTTTTCATACCTCTTCATCGACACTTAGCCCCTCAGTTCTTGTATGCTCCATTCCATTGGTGACAACAAGAGGATAGGTTGAGCTGCAATGAGGAGGAGACGTGGAGGAGGTTCATCCAACTTTATCATTGGTAATGGAGCCGATGGTTCTACTTCCTTCGCCTCTCGTCCAAGTCGAGGCCTTGTTGTTTTGTTTCTAGGTAACACTTTAGGTTTAATTTCAGTTCTCCTCTTTTATTTTCTATTTTTAGTGCTTATATAAGGTTAATTTAGGAAGCCCCTTTAGAGTTGGAGCTTGAGCTCCATGCCAAATTACCTCATTCCTAATAATTTCTTCACTCCATTTCCACTCCATATCGGTCTCTATCACGTTCTACACCTTTCCCCGATCTATGCAACCTACGTCCATCGTGGATCAGGGAACCGAGCTTCGCCCTCCACCCATCATCGGATGCTCATCGTATTTTCACCTCCATGTTGCTTTCAGCTTCATCTAACGACCGAGAAAGAGTCCCTCGAGCCTTGAATGATTTTTGTGAAGTTCTCGCTTTTCGAGGACCCGTGTAGGGAGGAGGAAAACACTAGGAGCACACTAGGTTACAGGAGCAAGGCTGATCCCAAGATTCACCATTGATGCACCATGGCCTCATTAAAGTCCTCCAACAGAAGTGGAGAACCACCAGCAACTCTTAGCCACCACTGGGGTGAGGAACCGTTGCAGGAGCAATGACAAAATGACATTTGAAGCTCGCATCACTATAGTTCTTGGTACTTCATACAGGACCTTCGACCGCCATTGGATCAAGCACATGGCCCGGATCTAATATGGGTTGTCCGTTCTATACAAAGTGGTGCATGAGCTCAACCATCAGATTTGCCAAGTGTCCTCCAAGTGACGATTGGATCAAAGGGGCATTATGTGGATAATTTACATATACCCCCTCTACCTTTTTGTATTTAATTAATAACATAGTATATATTTAACTAGATGTAAAATTAGTTGGAAAAAATGCAAAAAAACCCCAATAACGTTTGGTTATTATAGGTTGGTCCACTACCAACTCAGCTCACGTGGCGCTAGGTAATTACTTATACCCCTCCAATTTCTGATATTGTTGTTTAGTATTAGAAAATCGAATTTCTGTACAAACTTTTGGGTGTTTTCGCATGTATCTCTCTGATCTTATTTAATAATACAAATATACTATTACCAGCTGATGTATTATTATTATTTATGCTTTTTATTTCTGTATAAAATAGATCCCCCAATCGAAAAATTATGAAAAAAATAGAGATAAATGCTTTATTTAATGCCCATCCATGCCATGTGTTCCATTAAAAAGATTTCCCGTATTTTCCATTTATAAAAAATTAAAAGGAGCCTTTTTTATTCTCTTTTTAACTAAAAAATACAAAAAAACGAAACCTATTTTAAAAATTCCAAAAAAATTAGATATTTGTATTATCTATTTTATCACTATAGACCAAAAATCACAAAAAAATATAAAAGAAAGAAAAAACCCTTCCTAAACCAAAAAAATATATAATATTTTCAAAAATCCAAAAAAAAGTTATCTATCCTAAATATTCATATACATGTATTATTACATATTAGAAATAGTTTTGAAAAAAAATTCGAATTATTTGATATTTTTAATTCTCAAAACAACTCGTCTTATTTAATTAATCCCTGATTTGAGATATTTTGGATTTTAAAAATATATGGAATTAGCAAAAGTCCCCCAAAAATTACCAAAAATAAAAGAATTAAAAAAACACGAAAATATATTATTTTACAGTTTTTTATTATATATATCTCTATTTGTAAATAAAAATACTATATAGTATGTATATACTTAAGTTATACATAGTTGATATTATTATTTATTATTATAAATATCCTAAATATATTCTAAATCCTTTAGAAAATAAAAATGACTTTTTTATTTATATTTACTAATTTTTATATATTTATTATATATATTACATATATATATACCTTATATTATACAGATTAATATATATATAGAGAGTTTTATATACACTTATTTTATATAGAAAAAATATTTAATAATATTAAAAAAATTAAAATTCAACAAAACACTAAGTAAATACTATGCATCTAAATATATACAATACATATATTATTATTTAGAGATAAATAATAATACAGCTACGTCCCATTGTTCCATGTATTCAACACCCTACTCATACTTGCACACTATACACATTTATTTATAGGGTTTATAATGAATTTTGATCCACTTTGCGTTGATTGCTTTATTATTACATGTGGGTCGATTGTTGAACTTACTCATCGAGCTTCGCATCGGTTTCTTCAACGACCATGGTCCCCTCTTTTGTAGACAACATGACAGTTCCATTTGGTTCCTAGGGTATTTCAAATGGCATCGTTGCCGAAGAGTAACAGATAGTGTAACAGATTTTGTATATTTGACTATACATTATTTCTTTTTATATCTACTTATCTAATTTTGATCATTTCTTATGTGTTTTTTATCCATCTTTTCTTTCTTGATTTTCTTGCGAGGGATCGTGTTGCGATGGTGAATTCCTACGAATTTGACATGCCCGTGCCTCAAGGAGATTGGCTTATTCCCTTGTATAGCCAATTGGAGAGAGCAAGAGAGAGACAAAGAGAGAATTGAAGATCATATCCTTTTAGTCTTTTGTTTTATTTTGTGAGAGGAAGTTTAATTTTTATTGTTGTATATTAATTTGCAATAATTCAGGACATCTGGACACTTTTCTTCATGAGGTCCATTGCCCGTGTATCTATTCAACTAGGGGCCTTGACGGATTTTTCGTGTTCTCACCAGCTTTATTTTATTTTGCTTCTTGTGTTTTGAGATTTCCACCTTATTTTCATTGTTTTCTGTGATTGATCCCATAGACATTAGGATTGCTTGACTTGGTAGCGAGGTCCAAAGCCTAATGAGAAGCATGTGTCTATATTGATATACACTTGGACTTAGTAAAAATTAATTGTCTATTACTTAGATTTGGAATGGAGCACCGTGAGAGGTCCTATACAGAGCTAGCAGGACCCATTATGGCAGGCACCGAAGACTCGACATTTGGGTTCCATTTTTGGGTAGTTAGCATTTGGATCTTCATGATAAGTAGTAATTCATGTTTAGGGTAATTCCATGCTTTTGCATATTGTGCATATAATGCAGATATTTCAATTTCTATTCTTCATCCTGCATGGAGAGAGATTGGAAGCATTGTAAGTCCTACTTTGCATGAATCATTTCATAGGAGGGTGATATTTCCACACTATTATCCACTTGCACGACTTTTCAATTATATTCCACTATTTTTTTCTAACTTGGGATAAAAAAGAAAATACAAAAAAATCGCTATGTGCTTTTATTGAAAAATACTCAAAAAATGAAAAATAAATAACTGAAACAAGGGTTCTACCAAGAACACTTTGACCATAATTAAAATTCTTAATGGACATCATTGTTTTGGGTTCATTAAACCCTCATTGCTTTCAGGTACTATTCAGATAGAGTAAGGCCTGACCCCTAAGGATTAGAGCCCAAATCCCAATCTATGGTAGCCTTGATAATCCCCTGGGACGGTGAAGTATTGGTGCTTCTATGGTACATAGGCGAGTAGGGCCTTGTCAATGATGGTGTTCCCTCCTTATGTCGAGCATCCAATGTGGACTGAAATATTGAGCATAGGCCATGCCCTCACGGATGTGTCTGTCGGATAGTCTTACATCTGAATACCTCACTTGTGAGGGAAGTATTGGTTTTGACTATCGATTTCCTCTCTCTATTTCTTTGACTGAGTAGCCCCCAGGCACAAGATCAAGGACCTTGAAGTACACAAATCACATGTTACAAAAGAAGGGGAAAGTATGGGATCCTTTTTTCTGCTAGTACTCACTCTCCTGTAGGGATAGCCATCTAAGGACTCCTCAAAAGATTTTACCTGCAAAAAAAACAAAAATAAAATTGAAAAGATAAAAATAGTCGAACCTTTAGGTTTCATCTATTTTGAGTTGGTGAACCCACTACTTGTTTGGTATATGCTTTGATTAGATTAAGTCAAAGATCAATCCCACACATTTATGTCATTTATACCTTCATATGTTTCATTCTCTTTGACCCCCTCTCACTTTGAGCCATCCAATGTTTTACACTCCTTTTACTTCTTTTTCATCATTGTATACTTAACCATTCTCGATCTCCCTCTTAACCTTCGAGATGGCGACTAATGGATGGCTTGGTCGAGACCCTGGTGATACACATATCGATTCCTCGCAGCCAACATCTGTAATAATTTGGGACGATTCCCGAGATCATGGTTCAGACTTTGCAAACCGCTCTCCAAACTCCCCACCTTCTTCAATAATCTAGACCACTCTTGTCCCAAACTCTACCCAATTTGGATGGAAACAGGTTTTACTCCTTACTTCTCCATAATGAAGTTCTGTGTTGACCATAACATAGAACACTTCTCTACATCTGGTGCTTCAATTCGGACTGATCAATGCATTATTCCATGATCAGATCAAGAGCCTGATTTTGATCTCAATTAGATTCTAATTCATACATGGATCCCACTGGAATAGGGAAGGGACCTTAGCACCCACCACAACCAGAGTAGGGCCACTAGCCAGATCATAATACAGTGAATGCTCAGTTGCTTGTATCTATTCTGGAAATCCATCGGTAGCTCAAAGACTAAGCATTGACGTAGGTTACTTTCTAAGACATGCTCAATGATATGAGGCGAAGGAGAGACAATCCGGGAGGAGCAAGAGGAGAAGAGGAAGAAAGAGAGGATGGAGCCCGTGGAGGCAAGGTAGATGATCCAATAGGAGAGAGGCCCAAGCCAACTCTCAAAGAGACTTACAACCCTGGTGCAGGACAGATGACCGAGTGAATTCAAATCCCATCGGTCCATGCACATTTCAAGTTGATGCATCAACTATTAGATCTTCTTCCCACCTTCCATAAGAATGTGAACAAAAAACCCTACTTCCAGCTGCAATAATTTGCTTGCATCTGCGGTACAACACACTACACTAACATACAATTCGGTGAGTCGAAACGACAGTATTTCCATTCAGCCTTCGAGACAAGGCGCTCGATTGGATTAGTTGTCTAGGAAAAGTCATCACGACCTAGGAGGAGCTCAAGTCAACATTCCTGCACAAATTCTACCCTCTCAGTCGGGTCAACTAGATGCGAGATAGAATAGCCAACTTCTACCAAGCCACCCATGAATCTATTCATGAGTCGTGGGAGAATTTTAGAGATTTACGGGAGAAATGTCCCCACCATGATATTCACTGGACCAGCCTCATCCAACACTTCTTTGGGGCACTCACTCTCTAGAGACAAAGGTTTGTAGATGCTGCTTGTGGTTGGTTGCAATTCAACAAAGATGAGGACATCATCTGGTAGATTTTTGAGGAAATGGTTGAAGTAGAGGCTACTTTGTCATCTTCTCGCACATATTAGCGTTAGCCAAAGAATCAACAGACATCAATTCATATGGCAGCATCTCATCATCTGAATAGGATGATAGCTCTAACCTGAGTATAATTTGGAGCCACTTGTCCAAAGTGGACATTATTGAAAAGTGATCATAGGACCTTAAAATATTAGCTATGATCGAATAGAGGACTCAGAATCTGGACAAGTTGGATCAAATCACCAAGCAGCTGGAGCTACTAGTGAGCACAATTAGATACTACCAGTTGGTATCTGCATCAACCACGACTCATGCCGAGACGAAGGAGAATTCATCACCTCAAACTCCTCAGCAGAGTCCAGAACAACTAGTTGTTCAACACATATACTACATGCAAGTCATCAAGCAAAATTGCCCCAACAATCGCATCAGTAGTTGGTTGTCTACCAACATGAGCTCTAGATTCGTTCGGATCCATGTTCTCCACCTCCACTTCTCATTCATGAGGTGAATGATATGGTCCAATGACGCACAACTGGCCAATCTAGGCACATATTAGCAAGGCCAGTCTTCAACAAACCATCCATTCCCTCATCATCAAGGAGGGAGATTTGTCTAGAACTACCAACCTCTAGAGCACCAATCTCCATTGCACCACAGCAACTGGAGACAGAATTCCTACCAGTAGCCGCAGTATCATCAACACTAGCGAAATGAGCAGTATGCGGTTGATCCATACCAGCAATACCCTCCTCAATGACACTAATATCAACCTTCTCACCACTGCAATACTCACTACTCCTACCAGCAGCTTCCACACCATTCTCAATCTCAGCGTGGGCATCAAGTTGAACCATTCGAGGTTGCTCCTATGAACCCCACCTTGGAATTCTTGACTCAATACCTAACATAAATGAGCCTCAAGCTCAATGATCTCACAACCTCCAAAACTCCTATTCTAGTAGAGTAGGAGGCGCAACCCAATAATTTCAAAAAGAGAAAGCAAGTAGTTTGTGAAGTTCCATCCAACTTCAAAGAGTCAAGTGTTATTGATATGTTTTTATCTAATGTTGTCACTCTCAAGAGAGGTAGGACCTTACAGACTTCTACTGCACCAAAGGGTAAAAATAAAGCTTCACCAAATGAATCACCATCTTCTACATCAACCGATCCAACAACCTAGGTGGTCGAGGAAGAAGAAGATGAAGGAGAAACATCATCAACAAAAATTCAAAAAAATGAAAAAAAATAAACAACAACAACAAAGCCTTTTCCCACAATTAAGTAGGGTCGGCTGCATGGATTCTTCGCCACCATTAAGATCTATCTTGGGTCAATCTCGGACTTATATCCAAAAAACTAAGATCCCTTCGTATAGTCTCTTTCCAACACTTCTTAGGCCGTCCTCGCCCTCTCTTAGCCGGCTCAACATCCCAACACTTGCATCTCCTAACCGGTGCATCAGTTGACCTTCTTTGCAAATGACCAAACCATCTTAAACGGTTTTCTCGCATCTTATCCTCGATCGGAGCTACACCAACTTTATTTCTGATTGCATCATTCCGAATCCGATTACCAAAAAGATAACAACAACTGAAGCAACACCGTGCCAAGAATGAAGATGACTGCACCTACAATTGATCCAATGCCAGCCTATGGAGTCCAGCTTGCATTTTTGGGATACCCACCTTTGATGAATGAGCATTTTCCATTTTTTCATCCATTTGTATAGCAAGATGTGGACATTAATTTTGATGTAAATAAGAAAAATACTTTTTATTCTGTTTAAATTCCTTTTCTTGATGCAATGCAAAGATCCGATAAAATAGAAAATTTAAAATTGCTTTTTCTGACCCTAATGTGGTCGAAATTATTGAGAATCATATTCTGGAAATGCCACTGCTAAATGCCATAAAGTACATGCCTAATATTAAGAAAGGAATGGAGGAGGCATGTACCTCAAATAGACAATTATGAAGAGCCCGAGAAAGAAATGTCAAGCACATCCTGATAGTGGCAATAATCAATGCAATCAGCAATCCCCCAAACAAAAAGAAAGACATGGGATCTCCTCACATCAGATGCCAGATGTTCAACTAAGAGTTCGATCGAACACTACTTTATAGCAAATCGTCGATCAATCTGATGCCTACTTTACTGCTAAAAGAATCTGGGTTGGGACTACTCAAGTCTACTAGAACAATTCTGCAATTCTCAGACACTTCAATCAAGCAACCCCGAGCCATTCTATAGGATGTCATTGTCACCATTCAAGGGATGCAATTTCCTATGGACTTCATTATGCTCAACACTGATACCTCATCTCTACTACTTTATACCCCGATCTTCCTTTGACGGTGATAAATCACTAAATGCATATATTAATTATTATTCAATGTAGCATGGGCACTTAGTGTATCATGTAGAATTGAATAAAAGATAACCCGGGAAGTCGAAGGTCGAACACAAGGATGCGAGAAATTTGATGAATGATTTTTAAGTGTCAAATATTTTAAGTAGCAATTTAGAGGATGATTATATTGAGTGGATGCATAATTCACAACAAAAATGCAGAATTTTAACATAAATTTTATGCACTTAAATTATATGAAGACAATAATGCAAAAACAATGCGATAAAGTCCAACACAATACAATGAGACACAAAATAGGTAACTAGGGTTAATCTCAAAACTGACTGAATTAACTTAATATTAATTAAAGCATGAAAACTGGTCAAATGGTGACTTTAAGCCTTAATCAATCTCAAAAGAAACTCAACACAATTTTAACTTTTCACTTTAATTTGATGATTAGTGATTTTAGCAAGTAACTAAATAATTTACTTCTTAATGATAATGACTAAAAGTAACTAACAATAATCATTAATAATCAATGTGACTAACATGTTAATTACTCACAAAAAGAGCATTTTCAATTTTATTTAGAGGTCTAAATAAGCGCTTTAGAAGATGAAATAATCAATGTGTGATTTTTAAATCAAAATTAACAACAAAGCATGCCAAGAGATAGAGCATTAATTACTTTCAAATGAGACTAAAATCAATTCATTTGGATATATAGATAAAAAGATATTCATTATTCAATATAGGGGCATTTTTGAAATAAAACTACCAGTTTTTATTACAAAATAGGACTGGAATGCAAATAAAATAATCCACATGGACTATTATGCAAAATTTACAAAGGCGGAGGACTTATATGCAATTATCAGGAATTTGAGGACCAGGCCATGCAAATTACTAAGTCACGTGCATGTTGAACGTATCATGTCTAGGGTCGTGTATGTGGCTTGGGACACGTGGCCTTCTCCGCTGCTTCGCACTAGGTTCAGAGGCAAGCTCAACACATGAGCCTGAGGTATGCACAATTGCTTTGAGTTGTGGACATGGTAGAATTTGGATTGTTATATGACGCCCAAATTAAACAAATCGATGTCAAATGTACATCAATTGTTCTACGATTTTGTCGCGTTCGGCGGTGCCCCGACTATGCTCTGGTGAAGTTGCTTTATCTCCATCATAGTACTCATCCTCTAAGTACCTTCTTGCAAGCTCCACAAAGGCAGTTGATGGCTAAAGGAGATGAGAGACATCGTGGACCACTTTATCGATGAAGCATCGCTGCCAAGGAAAATAGAGACCGGAGCTTGGCTCAAATTCCAACCATTGAAGCAATATTGGCCAATAACATTAGTAGGACTACAAACAAGGTCCAAGAGGATGATCTAAAGTTGGTATGAGATGAATGAAGGGATCAGGCATGCATGAAGGAATGGATCCCTAAATGGGTTCTAGGTCGAAGAACCACCTAGAATCGATCGATGTGGATACAATAATGGAGAATTGAAGAGGCTACCAGGAATTTTACACGTGAGTTGTGGATAATGGTCTAAGATCTCCAGACGATTAGATATGGGTTCACGCAAGCATGCAATTCGAGATAAATAATTAAAGAGGGGATGAAAAGTAGATCGACTGCTTTTCTCACCTGGAGGATGATGAATCCATGATTCATTAACATTTCTGTCGCATTTTGTCTTAAAAACCTTAACAAATACATGTAAATATCCATTAATTCCTACCTTTTATCAAAACCTCACTCATGAATAATAATGCACTTTTACGCATCAAAAAATGTAAAAAAATAAAAGAATAAAAATAAAGAAAATAAAAGAAGGCATATTGTAAATAAGTATATATGTACAATATGACTTATAAAATATAAATATAGCTGCAAGATATATTTATATAACCTAACCCCTGAGACCAAGTCAGCATGGGTTGGTCGCCAAATAAACAAGTAGGGGATATAAGGAGAGAAAGTCATAAAAATAATTAAATATACACTACACACATTCTTCACTATTTATCAAATAAATATAAAATCTTCATTTGTTTTTAATTAATTCATATGTGCTTAGTTCTCACCAAAGTCTTTTCCAAATTATTTCTAAAAATGAGTATAAAAATACGTTAAAAATAAGTTAAAAATAATGTCTTGTATATATGTAAAGAAATCCAACATTGAAATTGACAAATTCTCAACTTCCGAACATCATAACTTTCACATACAAACTCCAATTTCACTATACTCACCTTTAAAGTTCGTAGAATAATATTCTCTAATTAATGGATGTCATTTCATTAAAATCGGAGCCCGTTTGCAAAAAGTTGGTTTTGGTACCTAATGACAACGGGTTTTTTGGCCTATTTATTTTATTTAGAACACACTATTTATAATTCAATTAATTTTATAATTTTTTAACCATGATTTATTTCAGAACTACAAAACTTATACCCGTATTTATTAATATATATAAACTAATTTATTAAAATCAATAAAAATTCATAAATACCTTATTTATTACTCTAATAATAAAGAAAATATAAAATTAATACATAATTATTTATTTATTAAATTAAAAATCCAAAAACTATTCATTAAGTATTATTTATGCCTTTTTATTAATACAATGTTTATATTTCGTACAATATTTATTATCTATAAAAAATAATTATACCATAATTTAGATAATTTAATTATCTATATTTTTCATTTTTATACATATTTAAAATAATGTTATTTACTAATTAATATCTAATTTATAACATATATTTATCATCTAGCCAACCAGGTGATGACACGTGTCTCCATCTGGTGTCTTCTTCTCTAAGAAGTTGTTACAACTTCTTTTTCTATCGGCTGACTTTCAACAAATTTTCCCGCTCCCATTCTAACCTCTTACTTGATCCTAACCCTCCATCTTCTACTCCTAACTACCCTAATTCACACACACCCTTAGATTCATCCTAACAACCTGTAGATTCATCTATAAATATCCTTCAAGTTGGTGCGAGCCAACTAACTCAATCTTAACTAGCTCCAGTTCCAGAGACCTGGTCGATCACCTACCTTCCTAGCATTGTTCCGGGCACCTACGGTGGTGACAGAACCTGAGAACTGCCCCGCGTGGAAGGGGGACCATCGTAGGAGTGTTCCAGGGCGATCAACCGCTTTGCATCGCCGCCTCGCGCGCGTGGAGCTCCGGCAAATTTCAGCCGTCGAGCGATAACCAGAGGTAATACACCACAATTTCCCGGATCACTTCCTTCATTTTTCATCTTTTCTTTTTCGAATATCGTGCTAAGTTTAGCATCATTAAGTACATCATTAGGACATTCTAATCTCAGTATTATACGCCTATCAATTTCACTCATTAAATCCACTTCGAAAATCATTAAAATCCGCTTTCATTTCTTTCACATTTTCATTGTTTACATTTTTTGGAAACATAATCTTAAAACTTGCAAATCCTAAATTTCTTGGTCGATTTCTATTGCAAATTGAGCATCTAAATGTTCTTTGCAGGTCCAATTTCGATCTGGAGCATCCTTTCATCATCTAGAACTCGAATTAATTGAAGAACATGCGAATCTACAAAAGTTTTCATCAGCTGCCAGGATTGCTTGAACCACAACTTTCGTTGACGAATATCTTCAATTCTTAACCACCTTCGACCTTGATCACCTGCAAGCGAGCTCGAGGGGTGAAGGAGTCACCCCTCAGGCCCTATCGGAGGCCCAAGCTCAACACTAGTCACCGGAGTTAATTCAGAGAAGTCAGCCTCTTCGTTTGTTGCTCAAGAAAAGGAAGAACAACCAAGAACTCCAGAGTCTACAGTCAAGTGACATGTGTCTCCCCACAGACGATCCAGATCAAGCCATAGCTTCTAATCTCAGCCACTGATCATGAAACGGTGGAAATTTTGCAGCATAAACACGCTGAAGTTCTTGAATTGAAAATCCACTCTAGAGTTTCCAGAAATTATAGTTAGGTCCCTACGTAGGGACCTAAATGTAATAAACTTTATTTTATTTGCATTTTAGACCCTGGTAGGGTCCTTTTTGTAACAAAACAAAGAATTTTATTTTGCAGTTATATCCATGGCTTGTAGGGGTTGTTTGGACATCGTTTTTGTCGTTTTTTTCCACGATTCTTTATGGTAGCTTCTTTCAAGATATTTTCCTTATATCGTTTCGTGATTTTTCATCACTTTGTTGTGTTGCTTTGGTTTTTGCAATCATGAGTTTGTTTTGAGTCAACTTTTGAGTCTTTTTTGTAAAATCAAGAATAAAGAGAATAATTTGGAGATTTCTTTCTTGCATCAAAAGCTGAGGTTTTAATATTCTGCCTCCTTGAGTTCAACCCAGGAACACTTACCTGTTAAAATAAATAGTGTAGACAAAAATAGGAGAGAGAAGCCTATTCATTT
The DNA here is from genome assembly GCA_037367405.1 of Ottelia alismoides. Taxonomy (NCBI): domain Eukaryota; kingdom Viridiplantae; phylum Streptophyta; class Magnoliopsida; order Alismatales; family Hydrocharitaceae; genus Ottelia; species Ottelia alismoides. Next base: position 492,211 of record JAZKJV010009316.1, read on the forward strand.
CACTTATCTCTCTCCCCTATTTTTGTTGATTTTTGTGTGACCAACACGGCTCCCTCTTTGTAGTTTTCTACACCGACATCATAATTAACCGTAGGTCGGACACGCGTTATCAAAATGGCACCGTTGCTGGGGAGGCGTTATTTTTACATCGGTTTTTGACTCTAATTTTGAGAATTCTTGATATTCTTGGTTTTACAATGTTTATTTCATTCTCAATTTTCGATTGGCATTCGATTTACGGCTTTTTCATCTATTTTCACAGTTTTCATGTTTCATTGAATTTTTAATTTGTTTTACGGCATTTCGTGTGATTCTCCTTTTTCCTAACTAATCTTTGCAGGGCCTGCAGGTTCAACCGGCTTCCTAGGAAGTCGAAGTAGTTGAAAGTGCAGAGACCGATTTTTTCTCTCACATGTATGTTGCTGAGGACAGAATTAGTTAGGGATTCTTTTGTAATATTTTTGTAAAAACATGGGGCACTTGCCCGTGTTTTTGAATTTTGTAGAAAGGGGACCTGTAAGGGTATCCCGACTTGTACCTCCCCTCCTTTTTTTGATTGGGGTCTGCTTCATCGAGTGACGTGCATTCAGGAGAGCAGGGCACCGACCATGGTTTTTTCGCATTGCTGGTTTTCCGCAGTTTTTCACAAGGCTAGGTGCATGCTTAGGTGTTTTTGATTTTTTATCCTATCTGATTGTGCCTTCATAGATAGTTTTAGGACTCGCAAGCTATGTACATATTTTTAGGATTTATAAAAAATAAAAAATAAAGACATTCGTTAGATGCTTGTCTGTAAAAGATCCAAAAAAATAGAAAACCAAAAAAATAGGGACTTCTTACGTATCTGACTTTAAAATAAACGTAAGGATCATTTGATTTAGGATAGCAATCCTCGCACTTCAACTGCAAGTACATTTCCAGATATTGTGAGTGAGGGACGACACTTATGGATAGAACCAAAGTCAGTGTTTCCTTCAAAATACTACTTAGTCTATACACCTGATCACTATTCTTCAGTGGGTACGCTCGGGTAGACGGAAACGATCCGAGTTTACTTAACATAGTGGTGGTTTAGAGGACACTACGTAAGGCTTCGTCCTCAAGTAACAAGGGTAGCTGGAAACGGTCCGTACTTACTCCCATACTGGCTGAGAACAAGTTGTTTTCTGTAAAGACTCGGGACAGTATTGCGGGGAAATTTCGGACACCTATCAGCTCACGATAATTGGTGAATATACTTGTATGCCAAAATAACCCTAAAACATACAAGATAAATGACCGAACACTTACGGTCATCATCGGGTTGTGTTGGTGAATATGGGGTTTGTCGTGTTTGCTTGTGAGGTGTGAGTTATTGCGTCTTATACGCATTTTCCCATCTCTCTTGATTTGACAACATGTTCTCCAGATTACTCTCTTGATATCGAAGATGACTACTCAGTGACTATTTTGCTCAGACTACGTGAGCTCTCTATCTTTCACTGTCCTTCATACATTTTCACAAACTTCGGATGACCCTCTTCCCGAGTTGGTCCCATCTGATCCCGAGTAGAGTCAGACCAAGATTCCCTCACCTCCTAGCCCATCTTTGCGGCAGACCCCCACCTCAATTTTTCGTCACTTTATCCAACTGATTTTTTGCTGAGTTCTAACGAGAAGTTCTCCTTTCCAGAAAATTTGAAGCACATGACTCGTGGAAAAGGACCAGCAGAGGAGAGGCCAGCTGAGGAACATCATGCTGATGGAAGATCGGATCCATCCACATATATTCCAACCGGGATTCTCGATACACTACAACAGATGAATATCCAAATCCGAGACTAATTCAGAACACAAAACGAATTGTGAGATGAGATCACCGCACTGAGAGCAGGAGCCGGGAACCCATTACCACCTGCAGTGGTTCCCGTTACTTTACGAGATGAGTACGACCTGGGAGCTAGGACGCTACACCATTGGATTCGGCTACTGCCGAATCAAGGGTCATATGAGCTGAGACTATCCTTTATCTCTTTACTTCGTAAGTTCTATGGGAACACTATAGAGGAGCAGTTTACCTTTTTGTAGCAGTTTGAGATGATTTGTGGTACGACTAATTACCCAGGAGTTACACAGGATGTTGTTCACCTCAAGGCCTTTCCCTTCGCCTTAGCAGATAATGTGCTCTACTGGTTGAGTAACTTAGCGAGGGATATTTCTACATGGGACGATCTGAAGTCCACATTCCTGCATAAATATTTTCCTCTGGGACAGATGAACATGATGAGGAGTAAGATCTCCAACTTTACGCAATTACCGAATGTATTTTTCCATGAGGCATGAGATCGATTCAAGGATTATACCGAGAGATGTCCTCATCATGAGATACCAATGAAGGTGCTTGTATAGAACTAATTTGGAGGACTCCAGTCGGATACTCAGGGTCTTGTGAATGCCTCATGTGGCTGCAGCTATCTGAATCGGGATGCCGAGTCTGTCTAGTCCATCTTCGAAGGGATGGCAGAAAACTTGAGAGCCATCGATACTACTCGGGCATTCCAGAAGGCCCCTCATCCATCGCATCACCGAGAGCATCATAAGGTGGGATACGTTTAAGACTTTGAATCCAATACCAACATGGATTTTATCAGCAAGAAGTTAACATTGGTAGATGTGATTCAAAAGCATGTTCAGGACTTGCAGCCGCTGCGAGAACTCTCATATTTGCCTCAACAGTTGAGTGATCGTACGAATAAGGTAACGTAACTGCAGCTTCAGTATCAGATGGCTCAAGCTTCTTCGACTTCACAACCTTCACGGACATCTTTACCCGCTACACCCACCCGACAGATCCATTTAGCCAGAGCGAGCTGGAGACTCCACATATTGATTGGTAGGAGGACAAGTCTCATACCAATTCCAGCCAGATCACCAGTCCTATAGACATTGATGTTGAGCCTCAAGCCACTCTTAAGATCAACGAAATATGGTATACTCCGATTCAGCAACCAAGTGTACATCATCATCAACAGTAGTAATATAGTCATCTACAACTTGGACGTCCACATTTTCAGCACCGACGGCCTTACACGCAACAACAGTCTCACCAGCACACATATCAGAGAACACATTCTTTTCAGTATCCTGCTACACATTCACAGGCGCATCATTACCAATAGCAGCAGTCTTCTTTCACACCACAGAGATTGCCTCACCCTTACACCTCACATCAGAACATTCCTAGGCAGGAGAGATTAGAAAGCCAGGGTCATCGCATAGAGTCTGAGATGTCTTCACAGGCCCTGGCAGTGAACCAGATCATGGATATGTTAAGCACACTCCATACTGCACATAAGACAGAGATGGAGATGATTAATCGTCATCTGGATGAGTTAACCATGCCTAAGACCACTCTCCCAGCCCATCCTCAGATGAATCCGAACAACAAAAGGAGGCATTCAGATTAGGTAGACATCACTACATGTACGATCTCTTTTCCTGAATTTTTATCTAACTTCATTTGTCTTAGGAGCGGTAGATCACCACGAGCACCTGATAGAGTAGAGGAGAGGGCGCATGATGAGGAGTAAGGGCCAATTCTTGATCACACACATTCTGATGCTGAGGAGGAGGACCATCATGATGATGAGAACCACCAGAGAGGGGAGCGATGCAAAGACAATTGACATGGACATGGGCAAATCAGATGATGATACCACTCCAGACCATGAAGATACTCTCGATAATTCTGTTCCTTTCCCTGTTTTAGAGAGTTTTGTGCGTAATTCTGAAACTCTCAATGTACACACTGATTCGACTTCTGATATGAATAAAGATGATGATTTTTTCATTCATGAGATTGTTCCTTTTCTCGATGCCTTGTATGGAAAAGGAAAGAAAAGTACCAAACAGAATGTTGTTATTCCAGAGACTGAGTGATTATTGAAAGATCATATATTCCTGAAGATTCAACTTCATGATGCCTTGGATCACTTTCCTATGCTCAAGAAACAGTTTAAAAAAAGATGTACCACGTAAAGGAAGAAGAAATAACGTACCGAAAAACATGTTTTGACTAAGGCCACATCATGTTCTATACAGAATAGATTGCCTAAGAAGAAGAAAGACTCAGGAGCACATTACGTTAGATGCGAGATTTCTCATGCAGCATTCGATCGTACTCTATTAGGTAACCGTTCCTCAATCACTTTGTTACCATCGTGTTTACTTGACAAGCTCGAGTTAGGTCCTCTTTACATATCTCATGTAATCCTTCAGTTTGCTTATAGATCTGTAAAGAGACCTAGGGGCATATTGAAGAACGTTAGTGTAACCGTGCAGGGCCTGCAATTCCCAGTGGACTTTACTGTCCTAGAGATGGATTGCCCTACACACTTGCACCATACCCTGATCATCTTTGGGAGACCTTCTTGGAACCGCAAAGGCTCTCTTCGATTGTGTTGCAGGGAAGGTATCTTTTCGTACTGAGGGAGGGAAGGTGCATATAGAGATGGTGAGAGAGTCACACACATCTAGTTCCACATGTACAACAAATTCAGATATCTTGAGTTCTTTAGCCACCTGTGATTACATAGATGAGGTTCGCCTTGACTACCTTGAGAAGAATCATGTAGAGACCCAACATTTCCTACCAGAGGATGGGTCCAAGACTACAGTTGGCTGTTCTTCTGATGGTACATTATATTTTAGCATGGATGATGATTAGCAGATGGAGCAGATATCTGATGTTTTTATTGCAGTCATTTTATATTCAGAAAGCTTACATGATTCCTCCACTTCAGATGATTTAGAAACTTAATTTTATTTAGCTGAGTTATTTTACTCTAGTCATTCTGAGAATGAGCATAGTAGCAAGTCGGATGATGTTTTAAACTCTACCACCATCACAGATTCCCTTACACATACAAATGAGGTTACAACAGAGACATGTTCTACCTTACCAAAGCTGAAGACATTGCCACCAAACATGAAATATGCTTTCCTTGTGGGTCGATATCGACATTTTTCAGTCATTATCGGCTTATCTTTGATCGAAGAGCAAGAATCTCGTCTAATGGAGATTCTTGAAAGAAACCGCAAGGCTATAGGGTGGAATGTATCCGATCTCTGTGGGATAAATCTTGCTCTGTGTTCTCGTCATATCTATCTCGATCATTACATCAGACCTTCTAGAGAGTTTCAGCGCAGGCTGAATCCGATTTTAAAGATGTTTTCAAGAAAGAGATTACGAAATAGTGCGACGTAGGGTTTATTTATCCCCTCTCCAACTCTGAATGGGTTAGCCCATTACATCTTGTCCCGAAGAAGTCTAAAATTCAAATGGTTAAGAAGGAGAGTGGAGAGGAGATTCCAAAGAGAGTAACCACATTGCGATGGGTGTGCGTTGATTACAGGAAGTTGAACGTCGCGACGAAGAAGGACCACTTCCCTTTGCCTTTTATATACCATGTTATAGAGAAGTTGGCAGGGAAGGAGTACTTCTATTTCCTTGACGGTTATTCCGTATACAACCAGGTCACTATTGCTCCTGAAGACCAGGAGAAGACTACCTTCACATGTCCTTTTGGCACGTATGCTTGTGCAATGCCTCTACTACTTTCCATAGGAGTATGCTTTCCATTTTTGCAGACATGGTTGGTAATTTTCTAGAGGTCTTTATGGATGATTATTCGGTCTATGGTGAGTCCTTTGATGATTTTTTAGCGCACCTAGACCAGGTACTTCAGAAATGTTGTGAGGTATATCTCGTTTTTCATGGGAAAAGAGTCATTTTAAGGTTACAGACGGGATCGTGTTGGGGCATGTCATCTCCAAGAGAGGCATGGAGGTTGACCCTACCAAGGTGGATGTCATCAAGAGTCTCGAGCCACCATCCAACATCAAGTAGTTGCGGTCTTTTCTTGGGCATGTTGTCTTTTACAGACGATTCATTCAGGATTTTTCCAAGATTACTCGACCGTTAACTAAATTATTAGGCAAAGACATCGAGTTTCTGTTAGATGAAAAACGTCTTCATGCCTTCCTCATATTGAAAGAGATGATTATCAGTGCTCATGTCCTACAGCCACCTGATTGATCTCTTCCCTTTGAGATCATGATGGATGCTTTAGATTTTACGGTTGGGGTTGTATTAAGAAAGAGGAGGAATGGACTTCCGGTTGCTATCCACTATGCCAACTGGAGTTTAGATGATGGTCAGCGTAATTACATAGTGACAGAGAAAGAGATGTTGGCAGTGGTATTTGCATTGTACAAATTCAGATCATATCTTCTTGGCTCAAAGATTACAGTTTACACAGATCCTTCAGCTATCAGATTTTTTATGGAGAAGAAGGATGCCAAGGCACGCCTTCTTAGATGGATTCTCTTACTTCAGGAGTTTGATTTAGACAATTAGAGATAAACCTGGGGTAAAGAACGTGGTAGTTGATCACCTCTCCCTATTACAGATAGAGCAACCTTCAGATGAGTACACGCCAGAGATTGTAGAGATATTTCCATATGAGAGTATCTTTGCAGTTACAGAGCTTCCATGGTATGCAGATATAGTGAAATTTCTGGTTACACAGAAGAGTCCACAGGGTTGGCCGAAGGACCGAGTCGATAGACTAGTTTTCGAGGCACGATGCTTTCATTGGGAGGATCTGATTCTTTTTTGTGAGTCACCGAATTTTGTTTACAGAATATATTCCTAAGGAAAAATACAATAGTTTCCTCACTATGTGCCATTCCTTAGAGGGAGGGGGACATCATTCAGGGAAGAGGACAGCGTAGAAGGTACTTTAGAGTGGATTTTGGTGGCCGACTCTTACTATAGATGCTTGCATATTCGTGAAGGGATGCCCGGATTGTCAGAGAGCAGTAGGAACGGTCACTGCTAGAGATGCGATGCCTATGCGACTTGTTATTATTTGCGTGATTTTTGACACATGGGGCATAGATTTTATGGGACTGTTTCCTTTCAGCAGTGGCTTTGAGTACATACTTCTCACTGTGGATTTTGTTAGTAGATTGGTGGAGGCTATACCCACACAAACTGCAGATGGTGGGACAGTGTGCAAGTTCCTGAGGGAACATATTTTTTCACGGTTCTGTATTCCACTTAATATTATTTTAGATGGGGTAGCCATTTCATCAATAAGGAGGTAAAAAAGCTAGTGAAGAACTATGGCATTGATCACAAAGTAGCTTCTCCTTACCACCCACAAATGAACGACATGGTTGAAGCTTCAAATAGGGAGGTGAAATCCATTCTTCAAAAAATAGTACGGCTGGATAGCAAGAATTGGTCACAGCTTTTAGACCAGGTTCTTTGGGCATATCGTACTACATATAAGACTCCCTTAGGTACTTCATCCTTCAGACTGGTTTATGGAAAGCCATGCCATTTTCCCGTAGAGATCATGCACCAATCTGAATGGGCTATCAAAGAGATTTCACTTGATATGCAGAAAGTGGGAGCCAAGAGGAAGATGGATCTGAATGAGCTAGTAGAGATTCGAAATCAAGCATACGCGAACACCCTCATTAATAAGGACAAAGTGAAGAGATGGCATGATAGACATATTCGGCACAAGATCTTTGTTCCTGGGCAGAAAGTATGATTGTTCAATGCACGATTGAGAATTTTTCCTCTCAAATTAAAGAGCAAGTGGGAAGGACCCTACATAGTCAGAATGGTGCATGACAATAGAAGCATAGCTATATCAGATGTGTCACCTGGTGCAAAGCCATTTGTGGTGAATGGGCAGATGCTGAAGGACTTCATGGAGACTACTGATCATCTGGTCCGTGTTGAGGTGATCTACTTTGTTCAGGACTCATGACTACTCTTCCACTTCATTTTGTCATGTGCAGAGATTTTTGAGCCATTCGATTTTTTGGAGTACACCACCACCTGTACATTCTTCGTAGACCACAATCGTCCCCATTTTTTGCTTAGGATACCAGATCCTAAGTATGGGGGGACTCATTGCCCGTTGATTAGCATTTTTGATTTTTGTTCTTTTTGTTTTTCTCTTGTATATCCTTTCCTTTCCACGAATCACTGGTCCCCAATTTTTGACCATATTCTTTTCTACACTTAGGATGCCTTATCCTAAGTAAAGGGGGGACCGAGTGATTTCGTTGATCTCCTTTTTCTCTATGTATCATGTTCCTTCATTGTATATTCTTTTCCCTCGGTCACCTTAGTTTTGTCTTCCACTATACTTACGATGACCATATCGTAAGTATAGGGGGGTCGACTAACTTTTACTCTTTTATTCTTTTTCACCCACTTTTACGTAGCATGAGTTATGTCCTCCTTTTTCTCTTTTTGATGCTATGAGGACATAGCACAAACTATGTATAGGGAGGTGAGTATATATTGTATGTATACTTGCGTCCATAACTCATACTTTTATGTATTTTCTATATACATAAAATCCATGAAAAGTGGGTGAGGGTTAATTTAAATTCCATATATTTATCTATTTATTTATCTCTTATTTATAAAAACCTTGTAAATAAGTAAAATATGTCTAAAATCTCTATTTAAAATACTTAATTTAAAATGATTATGAAAATATGTATTTAATATGTATAATACTTATTTAAAATACTATCTATTAAAATATGTGTAAAAATCATTAAATCCTTGTAAAATTCTCTGTATATAAAATTTGTAAAATACATTAGTTATTTAATCAATATAAAATATGGGTAATATATCTTGTAAAATTCTTTTTTAAAAAATTGAAAAATCCATAAAAAATACAAAGTCCTAAAATTCTTAAAAATAACAAAAGCTTTGAAATTCATAAAAATGAGTAAACTTCATAAAATATACTTCACAAAACATTGTTGCATCTGCATTAGTATTTTTCATAATAAGTTTGATTTCTAGAACTAAAGATTGGGATTAGTCTAAAGGGTGGAACTTGATTATGTCCTTTAACTTTCATTGTAAGGAGCCTAGTTAGGATCTTGAATTTAGACTCTTCAGGTCTAGTGACTTAAGTCTTTGGGTTCCATAAGACCATATTTGGGAAATCAACTAATATGTGCCTAAGTAGAACACTTGGTGTCATCCATACAACTCTGCATCAGTGAACCAATTTTGGACACATGCATGTTGCACTTAGCTCAACTTGCATGGGGCTGCGAAGGGTGATGAATCCACATTTCATCATCTTTATTCTATCATTTTGGCCTCAAAAACCCTGGTAAATGCATGTAAATACCCTTAATTCCAGCATCTTAGCATTCATGCATGTGCATGTAAATAGTGTATAAAATACTGCTTTTAGTGCCAAAATTATAGAATAAATAAAAGAAAAGAAAAAGAATAAAATATTGTAAATATTTTATGACCCGAAACCTCGACACCTAGGCATCTTGATGAATAGGTCGACCGGGAATAAAGTAGGGGGAGATAAGGGCCAGATACCGATTCGTTTTATTCTTTCTTTATTCATTTTGGGACCTATTTTCGATTCCACTTTTTGTACTCCAAATAAAGAAACTTTGTACATGAAAGTGGTAGATAATTAAATAAAGAAAAATACAAAATGGATTTCACTCAAAAATAATATACAGACAAAAAGTTATGGTATAAATAAAAATCCAGAATCCCAACTTCCCAGATCTGTATCTCCCAAATAAACGCTCGAAATGCATCAAACTCACCTTTAATTGTCTATAATTTAAAATAAGCTATGTAATGGCGGTGGTGTCGCATTTGGCGGAGCTACGGTTTGAAGGTTGATTTTTGACCCCTATTGTATACTTGTATAGATTAAAATATTCATTTTATTTATTATTATTTATTTTTATAATTTCATATTTTTTATAATTTTGTAAATATTATTTATATTATATATGTACATTAAAATCAGAATAAAAACCTAAAGAAAATACAGAAATAAAATACTTGTATATAAGACATAGGTATAATACCAATACATATACCTATCTAATTCATACTTTTATTTTATTAAGTGTACAAAACACTTCAGAAAAATAAAATAAAAATATATTTAAGTTTATAAAAATAGTTTATAAATTTATAAAATAATAAACAAAAATAATAAAATTAAATACATAAAATAAAAATAAAATATTAAAATACATAGATATATATACCTATACAAACCTAAAAAGGTAACTTGTATTTATAAACCTCATAAAAATAATTAAAAATCATTTTAAATTACCTTAGAAAATAACAAATATTTTTTATTTTATAACCTAAAAAAATTAAATCATTTTCTATTTTTAAATGAATTACTGAAATATTTATCAGGGATTTTTCCGGGTTGGTCCACGTGGACCAACCAGGTGCCAGTCCACGTTGACCGGCGGGTCAACTGGCCGTCCCTCACCTCTGCCCCTTGTCAGACCTCAGTTTTTTGTCCCATTTTGCGGATTTTTCGAGGTCAAATCTTGCATCCTTTCTTGTAGTGATCTGAAGCACTTTTGCTCCTCGATCATTGCTCTTTCACTCCCTAGGCTTTTCTAGGGCCGAGGAGCGACGATTCGAGCCATCTCCCTCGACCTTTGGAGCGTCATAGCCACAGTGTCAAACCCTACATATCGACCCTCCGACTTTTGAGCCTCCTTTGAACCCCTCCCACACAGGCTTAGCTCCCGTTTACACGCCCGCAAGTTTAAGGAAGGTGACAGCTTCCTCTCCAGAGCTTCAGGTTGGTCGAGCGACGCCCGAGGTGGCTCCAATCACCTCCGCCTTTCGTCGGCGTCAAGGTACCTTCTACCTCAGGTTCAACTCCTTCGAGGTCTTTATCTTCTTCCATTTTTCTTCGCATTTTGTTTGCCTTAGCAGTAGGATCGCTTCCCCCCAAGAACCTTCGCTTTAGCCCATCGAATCACCTTCACGGTCATTTCGCCGGAGTGCTCCTCTGGCCACCACTTCGCGCCACCATTCTTCGCACCCATTTCACCTCCGTGGGGTCCAAGCACTTTGCCCTGGACCCTCTCACGTCTTTTTGTAGGTCAAGAAATGTTGACTCGAGCCTGGGGCTCGTTTTGCCCTTCGTCGGAGTTCATGGAGCTCTCCAGCTCTACCACTTTCTCGTGAGGACTCCGGCCATCCCCGGAGCATTTTGGAGCCCCTAGGAGATTAAGATGACCGCCAGGAGTCTCCAGGCCGTTTTTGAAGCCCAAGGAACGCTGGAGGATGGAGCTAGAGCTCGGGGAAGTTCGCCTCGCCAGCGCTCCTCCCCTGTTCTTGCTCCTCCCCTCTGCACCGTCAGATCGAAGCCCGAGCTCCAGGTGCACGCTGACCGTTGGATCATCCTGCGCCTCTACCGTCAGATCTTTGGGGAAGATCTAATCGCAGCCGTCCATCACAGAAGCGCCATCGGCCGTCCTTCACACGCCACGTGTCAAGTGGCATCTCCATCGTCGTTGGATTGCAACTCTTGGGGTATTTTGCATCTTTTGCCCTAGGAGTTTTTGTATTTATTTTTAGTCCATAAACATTCATCTGTAGTTTAAATATTTTGTAATATTTGCATCTAGGCCCCCGAACTTTATTTATTTGTACTTAGGTCCATTCCACGTCACCTCACGTGACCAGTACGTGTGAGGGGTGGTGTTTTTGCATTGGACCTCCTGCGGGTTTAGTTATTTCGCTTTAGTCCAGGAAATACTTTGTAACGTGTAATATTTTGCATATCAGCCCTTGGGATTTTTGGATATTGCATTTAGGTCCTTCCCAAGCATGTGTATAGCACGTGTGGGGTTGGGTATTTTGCAGGTGTACCCTTACGGGTTTTGATATTGGTATTTGACCCTGGAAATATATTTATCAGTTCTAAATTTTGTGGAAAATTACACTTTGGCCCCTGGATTTCCTGCTATTTGCATTTATACCACTACCAGCAATGTATTTTCTTTGTGTTGTTTTTATTTATTTCATGTGTCTCTAAATTTCTAAAAAAATCCACAAAAAATAAGTTAAGCTCCTATTTGCTTTCTTGTTCTCGCCATATTTTCGTTTTGCATTTTTCTTGCATTTTCATATTTATAAAAATTCAAAAATATGCATTTTCAGCACTATTTGCATTAGAAAATACCAAAAAAATAGTAAAACTCCTTTAAAAATTCCAAAAAATTCACCTTTTGTGTATTTCAGTGCCTTTTAGCTCCAGACCAAACATAATTAAAAAATTCAAAACTAAGCCCTAAAATTTAGAAAACTCTAAAAATCTTCATAAAAATCTTGAAAATTCTACAAAAATCCTAAAAATACAATCTTTGTTTCTAAATTTTCTCTGTTCTATTATCTTTTATTGAAAATTAATTTGGAAATTTTTTGCTACTGTTTGCTATTTTATTTCTCCATTTTTGTTCCAGCCTTTTATTTTCTACATTGTTTTCTAGTATTTTTGCTTTTAAAAATACTAAAAAATTCAGAAAAGTCTCTAAAAATTACAAAAACATCATAAAATTATAAAAAGCCCAAAAACATTTCACTTCCTAATTTTTGAGTATTTTCCCTTATTTTTAGAAATCCTTATTCATCTTTTTTCCTATATTGTGTTTATATTCTATTTATAGAAAAAGAAAATATAAAAAAATATAAAATATAAAAAGAAAATATAAAATCAGTAAATTCAAAATCAAAATATAAAAATATAAATTTAAAAAAATATAAAATTTAAAACCCACAAAACTTTGCTTGTTTGGTAGGTATTTGATCACATATCACTTTTTGCACATTTTTGTATGATCTATCTTGCTCGCTCCCTGTGTTCGACCTCTACACACTTGCACACTATACACATTTTTGTAGAGTTACAATAAATTTTGACTCCACATTTGCTTCTTATTGCTTGATACACATTGTGGGTTGATTGTTGACTTAATCAGGATTTATTGAGGGTCGTCGCAGCGACTTTTGTCTCCACCTTGTGTGAGACATTTAGACCCTCGTATCTCGCGGTTAATCAAATGGTGTCGTTGCTGGGGAGCAACAACGTATAGATCATATTTTGAGATTGATTGTGATTATCTGTTTACCATTTTTGCTTCATTTCATTACTTTATATTTGACTTACATTTTTGAGCTATCTGACCACCCTCTTTGTGTCTTTGTACGAGGTAACGCGGAGCAAGGGAGGCATCTTTTCCTAGGCGCCTGGGCACCCACGTGAAGTCGGCTATAGCCTGCTCAAAGAAGACTTAGAATTTTTGTAGATTAGCTCCTTTACTTTCTGTCTATATTGGTGTAATTTATTGTGAGAGAGAGAGAGACACTCAACTTGTAATAAACGGGACTGTCAGACACTTCGACATTTCACGAGGTCCAGTGCTCGAGGGATTGTTCCCTTGGGGGCCTTGTTTGCTTGTTCGGTTTTTCGGCGATTTTGTTTTCACCGATTTTTCTTTTATTTTGATTCATGAAGGTTTTGGACCCTAGACTTAGGATTTTCTTGTGACTGTGACGTAATTGATTAGGATCCCACACTTAATACCTTTGCCTGTGCCTATAAAACGTTAAGAGGACCTAATTAATAACTCACAAATAAAAAGCTATTTTGGTCACCTGAGGGGTCTTGTGCCACTAGAGGTCGTATACAGCGCTGGTAGGATCCGTTGTGGCGGACACCGTTCGGCATCCAAGACTGGAATCTGACTCCTCTTGTTAACCACTTAGCTATTGTTCTTGTGTAGAATCTTTCATCTAAGGCCGGTTTATTCGTGCATCATATAGGTAGTTTAATTTCTGTCTTTTATTTTATGCGCGGATCACCCTGCATGTAGAGTGCTGGAGCAAGGCACGCATTTCTATCTTTGCATGCATCATTGTGTTTGATCACACATCGTCTTTTCTGACTTCATCCCCCTATTTTATTGGACCTTAAATAATCAGTACATCAGAAAATTCGTTAGGTGTTGTCTTCATTTTCAGAAAAATACTAAAAAGTGAAAATCATAAAATTGGGACTGCTAATGCAAACTTGATCATAAAACTCACCTCATTTTTTAAAAATTTTGTCTTGGGGAGAGTCACCCCCTCATTGATTGATTTATCTGCAGCGAGAGAGTGACCCGAACACTAGGATAGAGCCATGTCCGATATCTTAGTTGACTACTGATCTTAGGTGAGTCGTTCTCTAGTGGGGATCTCTCCGGTAACCGGTAAAGCGGATTGTGACGTCCTTTGCAGAGGGGGTTGATCGGGAGGCCAGTAAACAGTCTACAACTCCTACTGGCGGAGAAAGATCTCATTTGTGATAGGGACAGTCGGCTAAGAGCGTTGGGTTCCCAACCGCTCGCTTAATCGCTCTGATAGATTGATTGATCACCTAACTAAAACTGACAAGATTAATGATCGAACCTTCACGGTCATCAGCTCCAGAGTTGAGTAGGTGAATTGGGGGTTTGTATTCACATCTTGTTTGCATTCCAGATCTCATCCGCCCTTTTTCCACGATCAAAATGATAGAAAGGAGATCCCTTAGGCCACATCTGGTGGCACCGCTGTCGAGCACTCCTTCCTATTCATCTAGGTCGGCTTCAGGGAGTCCAGATCCACTCTCCGAGCCTGAGTTCACGTCCACCCTGTTCCCCCTCGACCACCCTTATTCTTTCATCAGTCCAAGAGTGTCAGAGTTTAGTGCAACACATAGCTCAGATCATTTGACGGCACCTGAGATGGGTTCTTTTGCCTTTGTAGAGACCCAAGACATGGACGGTAGAGAGGAGCACCCAGATGAGCAGAGACCACCACCATTCCTATATGATCAGGCTGCCATCAACAGCTCATTGTTAGCATCCCTGGAGACCATGCAGAGACAGATCAGAGACCAGGGAGTATTCATGGGTGACCTCATGAGGGAGATAGTGCAGATGCGAGATGGAAGAGACGACAGACCCAGGGGTGGTGGAGGAGATATACCAGACACTGCAGACGAAGGAGGAGAACCTAACCAGGAGAGGCCGCCGCCGATGACCATGAGGCAGTTGCACAACCCAGCCGCGACCCTCACTCACCGATGGATTAAGCTTCCTCCCATTGTTGGAAACTTTGAGCTTCACCCGCAGACCATCCATCTATTGCCCAAGTTTCACGGGCTAGCCATCGAGGAGCCTCATCTCCATCTGCAGGAGTTTGAGATGATTTGCAGCACTGTCCACGACAGACTAGTGGACGAGGACACAATCAAGATGATTGCCTTCTCATTCTCATTAGATGATAGAGCAGCCTACTGCTGAAGCATCTTGGGAGGTACGTCACATCTTGGGCACAACTCTGACGTGAGTACTTGAACAAGTACTATCCACTCGGCCGGACCAACACAGCACAAGCTATGATCAGCAACTTCACCATGGTCTCGAATGAGCAGTTCCATGAGGCTTGGGAGCGATTTAGAGAGCTCATCGACCGGTGTCCACATCATGATATATCCAAGCTCAATCTAGTTCAGAGTTTCTTCTGTGGGCTGACACCAGAGCTGTAGGGGCTTGTCAATGCCTCTTGTGGTGGATCTTACTTCTCCAAGGGAGAAGACACAGTTTGAGAGATCTATGAGGGTATGGCAGAGAATTCTACAATCATGGCCCAAGCCCGCGTCTACACATAGCAGAAGCTTCCACCACAGGCAGTAGGATATCAAAGGATTGCACGCATCGATGCCAGTACACACACTCCTCAACAGCCGCAGCTCAGGCTGAATCCACCGCTGCAGACATGGGGATCATTTCTGAGAAGTTGGACCACATCGAGATTCTTGAGAAGAAGTAGAGTCAAGGTCTTACTCAGATGGACCATATCACAAAGACCATGAGTGACCTGAAGACGCAGATTCTCTGCATTCAGGAGGCACGGATGTCTACTCAGCAGCCTCCCAGGTCACGAGCCGATCCTAGCAGTAGAAGCTCCACCCAACCCTCTGCCTCGTACCGTCAGGTTCACCACATCCAAGCAAAGCCGGTCCAACAGCTACAGCACTACTCACTGCCACCACCATCTTAGGACACTCAGATGGTGGTCTATCAGCCGGATCAGCCACTGGCAGTTCTTCCACCACACCCTGATGAGCAGGAACCATTGATGGAAGTCAATGGGATTTGGTACGATCGGTACCCACAGCAGCCCGGGATTCATTACGATCACCCCTAATTCCGTTGGACCACTGGTGGAACCTCATCCCAGCAGCAGTCTCCAGCTCAGGGCCATCAGAACAGCCAGCAGCAGCAGCTACCCTAGTATGCCCACCAGCAATATCAACAGGGTCCTCGTCCGGTCTATCAGGGACAACAGCGGAGGCAGCGTCAGCAGCCTCACCAGACATACTCCTAGCCTCCCCACTATCAGCAGCAGCCTCATTCCAGCAGGGGAACACATCTGGTTCTCAGGCACCTGCCTTTGAGAACCCAGCTCTAGATGACCACGCCCGCTTGATTTCTGACCAGCAGGCATCCTTCCGGCAGGAAATGGATGAGTTCCGGCAGGAGATGAGAGATATCATCAAGGGCAAGGCCACCATACCTGCACAGATCGATCCTAATCCTAACAATCTGAAGAGGAAGTCGAAGCAGGTACAGTTTACAGAGGATACTTCTCCTATTGATTATTTGAGTGACATGTCTTCTTTGTTTGATGTTAATTTCATGACTACTAGGAGTGGTAGGATGCCAGCCGGTGGTGCCTCATCTGAGAGACAGCCACACGAGGAACCACGAGCACTAGATGAGCAGAGTAGCGGTGTTGATGACGCTGATGACGATGTTGATGACGGTGGTGCTGATGCCACCAATGATGGAAATCCAGATGACGGTGGTGCTGATGCCACCAATGATGGAAATCCAGATGACAGTGTTGAAGCCGTCGTGATACTCGATGCAGATGGTGGTGCTGAGGACACCATTTTTTATGCAGAGCCAGAGCGCGATGCTGATGCTGCGAAGTTAGATGCCGTTGGTGGTACTAAGGCTACCACTTCTACATTTGTTGAGTTCCCACATGTAGTGTTGCCACCTTTTGTATCTCTGGACTGTGGTAACAAAAAGAACAAAAAATTTAATAAAGGAAAGGTTTCAGTATCCATCTCGAGTCTATATGTGTTGCATGATGATCAATGTATGGATTCCATTCCTTCATAGGCACAGGAACCTATTCCTAGTCCTCCATATGAGGAGGCCCCTACCATCCCCTTCCCTCAAGCACTCTACTTGGCGAAGGGGAATAAAAGAGAAAATCCAAAAAAGACTCAATAGGTAGAGTTCAAAAATCAGATGATCGATAGATTCCAGATCCAGCTGACTCTAAAGGAGGCACCTGAGCACATCCCCGTCATCCAAATGAGTTTGAGAGAGAAAACTACAGTCCGTAGGAAGAGGAGGAATCACAGAGATCAGATCCATGTGCTCACCCATTCTACTTGTTGCTCCGTTCAGAACCGATTGCCAGCCAAGAGACCTGATGCAAGATCTCCCTTTGTCAGATGCGAGATTAAGGAGCAACATTTCGATCGTACTCTATTAGATAGTGGCTCTTCTATCAACCTCCTTCTGGAAGCCTTACTCGACCGATTCGAGTTTGGTCCTCTTCTTCGGAGTAGGACAGTCCTTCAATTTCCTGATAGGTCGACTAAGAGGTCGAAGGGGTTGTTGAGAGACGTGGTCGTTACCATTCAGGGCCTGAAATTCCCCGTGGACTTTGTTGTATTGGACATGGAGATCCCTGACTCGATAACCGATACCCCCATCATACTTGGACGCCCATTCTTGGCCACTGCCATGGTGGTGACCGATCATGATAGTGGGAAGGTGTGCTTTTACGTAGAGGGCGAGAGCATACAAATAGAGATGATCGAGGAGACCAGAGCGAGAGAATCAGCATGCTCAGAGCAGTCCAGTGATACCGCACAGATGACAGAGGATGAGCGAGACATCCACCAGGAGTGTGATTTTGTGATGACAGATGATGAATCCATTTGGACAGATCCAGTAGCATAGACCCTCACCTTGCCTGCAGATTCACTTTATTTAAAGCTTATGGCAGTTGAGAGCCTGGATAGCACACCCCTAGACGAGGACACCTTTGAGGCTGACAGTTCCTTGATGAGTGGTGATGCAAAGTTTCAGTCTTGTTCTTCTAGTTCAGATCCCTCGGATTCAGACATTGATTGGGATGATTTTGATGACTATTTACCGTGTCTGCTTCCTCATGAGCCGACAGCTAGGACGGAGTGCGAGCCAGTACAGTTCATAGATGATTCTGGAGGTTCACTTTCATCAGATTTTCATGCACAACGAGAGTTCTCTCATGCAGACCTGGTAGCTTTCACACAAACATATCAGAAGCCAGATCTACCACCTCCCAGTTGTCCAGAATTGAAGCACTTGCCGCAGTCGCTGAAGTATAGATTCCTTGCGGGTGAGATAGATATGCACCCAGTCATTATCTCAGCAGGTTTGACTGGAGAGCAAGAATCTCGTCTGATGGAGGTTCTTGAAAGAAACCGCAAGGCAATAGGATGGAGTATAGCTGATCTCCAGGGGATTAGTCCGGCTCTGTGCTCCCACCACATCTATCTTGAGGAGGACGCTAGGTCGTCGCGTGAGTTCCAGCGATGGCTGAACCCGAATCTTCGAGATGTGGTCATGAAGGAAATATCGAGGTAGTGGAGCACCGATTTTATCTACCACATCTCCAACTCCAAGTGGGTTAGTCCATTAAATGTGGTACCCAAGAAGACGGGTATCACTATAGTTGTGAGTAAATCTGGAGAGGAGATAGCTACCTGGGTTCCCACTTCTTGGAGGGTCTGTGTGGACTACAGACGATTGAATCAGGCCACCAAGAAGGATCATTTCCCACTGCCATTCATTGATCAGATTATAGAGAGGCTAGCTGGGAAGAGTCACTATTGCTTTCTTGACAAGTACTCCGGTTACAATCAAGTGGCCATTGCGCCCGAAGACCAGGAGAAAACAACATTCACCTGTCCGTTTGGGACTTATGCTTTCAGACGGATGCCCTTTGTTTTGTCTAACGCCCCGGTGACATTCCAAAGGTGCATGTTGTCCATTTTCTCGGACATGGTGGGTCACTGTTTAGAGGTCTTCATGGATGACTTCTCGGTCTATGGCGATGGGTTTGATGCTTGTCTTGACTGCCTAGACCGTGTGCTTCAATGCTGCATAGAGGTCAACCTTGTCTTGTCTTGGGAGAAGAGTCACTTCATGGTGACTCAAGGGGCGGTCCTTGATCATATCATCTCCAACAGGGGCATTGAGGTCGATCCGGCCAAGGTGGATATCATTAGAAAACTCAATCCACCGTCCAATCTGTGTCAATTGCGGTCTTTTCTGGGGCATGTCGGTTTCTACCAATGGTTCATTCAAGACTTCAGTCGTATTGCCCGACTGCTCACTGATTTGCTGACGAAAGACACCGAGTTCATTGTAGATGATAAGTGTCTTGCATCCTTTGAGACTTTCAAGAATATGGTTGTCACGGATCTCGTCCTTCAGCCACCTGATTGGTCTCTCCCATTCGAGATCATGACGGATGCTTCTGATTTTGCCGTTGGGGTTGTGCTTGGACAGAGGAGGGATGGATTGTCGTATACCATTCACTACACTAATCGGACTTTGGATGCCGCTCAGCGAAATTATACTGTGACAAAGAAGGAGATGCCGGACGCAGTCTTTGCTTTGGATAAGTATCGATCATATATTCTCGGATCTAGAGTGACTATCTTTAAATATCACATCGCCATCTGGTACATCATGGTCAAGAAGGATGCCAAAGCTCGCCTTACCAGATGGATCCTTCTGCTCCAGGAGTTTGACATTGAGATTAAGGATAAGCCTGGAGTTAAGAATGTGGTGGCAGATCACCTCTCCCTCTTAGAGAACCTTGAGGAATCTGAGCCCAGCGCACCTATTATAGAGACTTTCCTAGATGAGGCGATCTTGGCTATCACCTCGCTCCCATGGTACGCTGACATTGTGAACTATCTTGTTGCCAAGACGGTTCCACAAGGTTGGCACAGGCAGAAACTTGAGACCTTCTTGGCGAAGGCCAAGTTTTACCATTGGGAGGATCTCGTCCTTTATCATGAAGGAGGGGATAGCATCTGGAGGAGGTGCATTCCTCTATAAGAGCAGCATAGCGTCCTCACCTACTGCCACAAGCTTGAGGTAGGAGGACATCATTCTGGGAGATGGACAACACAGAAGGTGCTCTAATCTGGCCTTTGGTGGCCTACTCTCTTTAAGGATTCATATGAGTTCGTGAAGAGATGTACTGACTGTCAAAAGATGGGTACTTGCAGACAGAGAGACATGATGCCCATGCAACCCATTCACTTTTATGAGGTTTTTGATGCATGGGTATTGATTTTATGGGCCCATTTCCTAATAGTCAGGGATTTGAGTACATTTTGCTTGCTGTAGATTATGTTAGCCGTTGGGTTGAGGCCATCCCCGCCCGAGCCGTAGATGCTAAAACCATGTGCCACTTTTTGAGGAAAATATCATTTCACGGTTCGGAGTACCTAGAGTTCTGATTTCAGACGGGGGATCTCACTTTATCAATGACAAGGTTAGGGCCCTTGCAGACGAGTTCAACATTGACCATCGTATTGCCACGTCGTATCACCCTCAGACTAATGGTCTTGCTGAAGTATCGAATATGGAGATCAAGACTGTCTTACAGAAGGTTGTCCGCCCAGACCGAAAGGATTGGTCACAGCTTTTGGACTCGGTCTTGTAGGCCTATCGGACTTCCTTCAAGACTCCATTAGGGACATCTCCCTTTCATCTCGTCTTTGGCAAGCCGTGCCATTTGCTAGTGGAAATCAAGCACAAGTCACTATGGGCAGTTACTGAGTAATTATTGGATCCCGAGAGTATAGGAGAACAGAGGAAAGTAAAGTTGGCAGCCCTGGAGGAGTTGAGAGATATAGCCTTTTCTAGCAGCCTACAGTATAAGGAAAAAGTGAAGACATGGCACGATTCTCATATCAGCCATAAACAGTTTGAGCCCGATCAGCACGTATGGTTGTTTGATTCTAGGCTGAAACTATTTTCAGGGAAATTGCAGAGTAAGTGGAAAGGTCCGTATGTGGTCTGGAAGGTACATGACAATGGTAGTATTGATATATCCGAGCCGCTATCTTCCTTTACCTTTCGTGTTAACGGTCAGCGCCTGAAGCTATATCTAGATCATGATCTGCTGACCGTTGACGTTGCCCCCATTCTTTTGGTATGAGATGTATTCTTTGGCTCATATCATTTGAATCTCATACATGGTTATCACTTCCATCTTCTGCTGTAGAGATCCATCTATCCATATCATTCTTTCATTCTTCTGTTATGTCTGTTACCCCATCTTCATCTTTTGATTTTGCTATACTTAGGACGCACCTTGTCCTAAGTATAGGAGGGTACACACACTGAGCTGTGATCTATTCTTTTCTTCTTTTCCTTTTCTATCTTCTTTTTGTATGAAAAAGGTGTCGCCCCTTGTAGACCGTTTTCTATACTTAGGACGCACTTTGTCCTAAGTATAAGGGGGTGTGCACCCATGGTGTTCATTCTTTTAGATCCTCTCCATTGTCTCCTCTTCTTGTCTATACTTAGAGATATCTTACCCTAAGTATAGGGGGAGACAATCGTAGTACGATATGTTCATTCCCTCCTTGACCCTCCCTGCTTTGTGTACAGTCTGCTATATTTAGGATTATTTGATCCTAAGTATAGGGGGACGGTCAACTTCTCATTCATTCATTTATTTATTTATTCTTTCGACTTGCCTATACTTAGTACGAGTTATGTCTTCTCTTTTCTCTCCAATCTATGAGGACATAGCTCAAGCTAAGTATAGGGGGGTCGTATATACTCGTATATACTTTAGCCATAACTCGTACTTTCGTATTTTCTTAAAAATATGCTTAATAATTCTTTAAAATTCATTAAAACTTTAATAAAAAAGATGTTGATCATTCCTCAAATTCTTTTTATATGTACTGATTAATAAATCAGGTGAAAATGTTTTTTTTTTTGCAAATTGTTTGAAAAATAGTTTGAAAATGTTTGTGAAAAATATTTCGAAAACTATTTGGAAAACGTTTTGTTACATGTTTTCAACCTTTGTAAAAACATTTTGGTTTGTACAGTTTATTTTTCTTTGTGTAATATAAAAATGTTTGAAAAATGAATTGCAAATGGTTGAAAAATGGTTGCAAAAATATTTTGAAGAAATCTATTCATACCGTTTGAAAAACCTTTGCAAAAATGATTTTCAAATGTGTGTACATGTTTGTAAATTGTTTGTAAAATTATTTTGAACTATAATTTTCAAAATTGTTTGAAAAACCTGTGTCAAATAAGCTTGAGGAATGGATACATCTCACCAAAATTCATTATATATATCTGTATAAAATTGATCACTTATCCTGTAAATTCCCAAAATCCACTTCTTGTAAATGTAAGAAGCAAGCCCGTGTAAATATTTGTACCTAGTTTTTATCCAAAATCTTTTGTTTTCAAAAATCCTAAAAACATTTGCAAAACCAAAAACCAAAAACATTTAAAAAATCTTTTTGAAAAAAAAAACAAAAAAAGGCATATGCATCATCTTTTCAAAAATCCATAAAAAGTACAAAATCATGAAAATTGCATCACACAAATATTTCTGCATTTTGCATATCATTTGCATAGCATGAGCATTTTTCAGATTGAGTTTGATGTTTGAACAAGTCTAAGTAAAATCCGGAGATTGGAGCTTGATTAGACCTTAAAATCTACCTAATAACAGGAACCTTATAGGTACTGGGTTTGAGGTACTTCAGGTCTAGTTGACTTAATTCATTGATGATCACAGGATTTTGTTCAATGGATTCTTGACTGCCTAAGTAGAGTATTTCGGAGCACACGCACGACTCTTGTTGATAATGATCTAACTTGGACACCTGCACCTTTCACATGGCTCAACTCAGTTGGAGTGGTGAGGGGATTGGATTTGTCGGTATGAGACACACACAAGTGGAAACACTTGTCCTCCTCTAGGGAGGGATGTGCACCCCAATCCATCCAGTGATGAGGAGTTCTAAAGACAGGAGAGTGTGGGTTGCGATAAAGCTTCAAAAGAGGGATAGTCTACTGGCTAAAGAGGAAAAACTCCTTATGTAAATGCTGTTGTATATAGTATTTCAAAAAAAAGTGGACATGCCTGTACAAAAATAAAATGCATGCAAAGTATGTACATATGTTGTAAAGTCAATAAGCAAGCTTGAGTTCCAAAGTCATATCATGTGAGCCTACAACTGGATGACTTGACTACACTGGTCTTGCATCCTAGGATAGGTAGCTACAATGGCTACAGTCCATTCTTCTCTTCACCCCCTCCTCATGAATTGGTTGCCACTTGAACTTAGAAGGGAATACCCCGTGATGAACCTCAGTTTCATCATCTTTATTTCCTATAATTAACCCCCTTGCTTAAAAGTTTATCAATAAAACCCTGTTAATGTCCTATAATTAACAGAGTCCTAAATGAATTAAAAATAACAAAAAAATGACAAAGCGAAAATTCGTGGTATTTTTAGAATTAAAAATACCCTCAAAAATATTTCATGTCTTCATTTGATCTCTTTTCCAGTTTTGATCAACATGAAAATTGTAGATCTCGTCAAGATCTACAACTTTCATCTTTTGAGTTTTCTCAAATTCGGCCTCTATAACCTTCAAAAACTAAAAAAACCCCAAGAAATAATCTGATTGGGCCACGTGGCCCATTCTGGGGGCGCCACGTGGCCCGGTCCCTTTGTCTCATCCGCCTCCTTTGCTAGCCGTTAGATCCGCCCTCTTGATCCAACGACCAGCTCCTCTCCACGCCTTCCATTCGTTTCATCCGTCTGATTATCCTCATCTCAGATCCTCACCATCCCTTAGCGCCGCGCCCACAGCTTGCCACGTGGCGTGCTGCAAGTCGTCCGATAGCGTCCCAGCCTTTCCATCACCACCGTTATCTCCTGGGCCAATCTCATCCATCCGATCGAACCCTTGGTCCCATCCAAGCCATTCGCTACCGCCTCGCGTACAGCCTGCCACGTGGCAGCGCCTGATCCCTTCGATCGCATCGCCTCGGATCTTATCATAGTCATCGCTGCGCGCCTTCATCCTCGCCGTTGGATCTCCAGATCCAACGGCCCCGCATCATCGTCAACCTCCGGCCTCCTCCTCTCTCCCACGATCTTCACTCGCGCACCTATCCCCCTTTCAATTTTCTCCACGACTCCAGAGCCCCTCGCACCTCGCCAACCACCGCTGGGTTTTCCCCAGTCATCCACCATCCTCGCGCACCACTTCACGACTCCAGTCGTCTTCCCACTCGCTCCTCAACAACCCTCGAAAATCACGTCAACCACCACCACGACCGCCATCTTCCCCTTCAAATACTCTGCCCCTCCCGTCAGTCCAACCCGTCCACCTTTACGAGGAAGGGAGCCCAGCCCTCCTCCGCCTCCCCGTGACAGGGGGAGGCGGTGAGATTGAGCGAAGACGACTTCGTTTCCCGGTGAGACCCTCCGACCTTCACGACGGAGCTGCGGCGCATCGCGACCGCCTGAGCTGCTTCGAGTTGCTGCCGGAGTTCAGCGACGACCAGGGCTCCACGTTGGAGTCTCCCCCCAAGCTCCGCTCCGCCCCTATCGCCGGTAAGTTTCTCCTCCTTTCTCTGCATTTTTTCCTTAATTTCCCTAGATTTTCTAGGTCGCTTAAGCCCCTTTTCCCGCTCCGATGATCACCATTTAGCTACGCCACACCTCCCCCTTTTTCGCACGACCCTCCGCTCACCTCCTCCTTCCTCCAGACCCCATCGCGCCTCCGACCCACCTCCTCCGCCCTCACGGCGGAGGAGCTTCGAGCTCACCACCCTCTTCGCCCGCAGGAGCTCCTCACATCGCCTCACGCACGCACCTATATGCTTCGGCTACGCTTCACTAAGCTGCAGGTCTTCGAAGCGATCAATGGCCGGAGCCTGGTCGGAGCTACTTTCATTGACGCCGTAGCCGTCCTCCGAGTCCCGGCGAGCAGCACCAGAGCCTCCTGGGTCTTCCCCGAGGACCCCGCTTCATCGACGATCATTTATTGGGATCAGGGGAGGACCACATCGACGGGGAACAAGCGGCGGAGGAAAGCCACCTTCGCCGCAGCTCTATTCCCTCCGCCAGCCGAAGGAGGAGGACGGACAGCAGTTGCCGTTGGATGGTCCTCTTCCAGCGACCATCCAACGATCCTGATAGAGCCGCGTCATCGACATCAGCAGCCCTTGGATTATCACGATCCAAGGGCCGACATACTGCCACGTGGCTTCATCCAGAGCATCCGAGCCTACTTCCAAACCTCTACGAGCCTGCACCGAGCTTCGAATCTTCCGAGCCTGGCCGAAGCTGCCTCGAACCTCTGCCTACGAGCCTGCACCGAGCTTCGAATCTTCCGAGCCTGGCCGAAGCTGCCTCGAACCTCTGCCGAGCCTGCCCCTCCGTCCGAGCCTAGATAGCACGTGCATCGCACGTGCTACTCTGGGTAAATTGCAGAGACGCCCGTATCTTCTCCAGATTTGCAAATAGGTCCTGACGCACGTGCTGACCATGCGCACAAGGGAAAATTTACACTAAAGCCCTTGCGGTTTTAAAGATTTGCAGAAAAGCCCTTGTGTGTGTGGGCAAATTACAGGGAAGGTCCCTCTCTTTTGTTTATTTACTTTTTAGTCCCTCCCAGGGACCTGTATGCAATTTTATTTTCATGTTTTCTTTTCAGTTATGCCCTTGCGTTCCTTTATGCATATCTTGAGCTACGAACATCCGATTGAGATGATTTCAGTTTCGTTTTAAAGCTGGTTTGATGATCTTTCAAATGGCATGCTTAATTACTGTTTTGGACACAATGATTTTGTTATGTATTATTTTATAGCGATGTGTCTATTTGAGCTCAAAATGATGCCTTTCTTAATATTATTCATCACATCTGCCCTTTTTAATGAACTCGAAATTAACTCTTATTTATTTCTGCTCATCCTTTTCACCTAGGGCATATTTTAATTGCATTACATGGCATTTATGTGCATTATAAAAATTGGTAAAAAAAATGCATGTTTATTTTATTTTGAATGCATTATCATGTTGTGTCTTTGCATGAGTTTGACCTATAATTGCTTCAACTCTACGCTTAGTTAAACAAACTTAAATCCGATTAATACGAGAGAGGCTCGTGTCCCTGAGTTCGACCTTGGTTTCTTGCCAAGTAAAATAAATTACGATCATCTCATTTCAATTTGTTATTGCATATCTTTAAATGATTTGATCTTTTGACGACCAAAATCGGCCCGACTGCTACGACATGTTGAGGTGCTAAAAACGCACTCTTAAAAGGCCGATTTTGCGATTCGTCACCCCGCTCCTCGATGAAGCAGTCATTGGATTGGGGAATCATTAGGTTGTCATACTGGAGAAGTCAATCTCTTTGGCATTTCAATTGGTGAGAGCCACCACTACTTACACTGTACGAGTCAGATTCATAGTCATAAGGGTTTGCGTATGAGTTGAGATATTTCTGACCTAGCTATTGAGGAGACTTGAGTAGAGTTTTGGGATTCGCAGGGACTGTTGGATTTCAAATCCGGTTCTCATTAAGGTTCCGCCCGCACAAAAATTCCAAAGGTCCGACTTAAGCTCCAAACTTTGATTTTGTACAGACAAGTTTGATAATTGAACTAAATCCACGTTCTTCTTTTTCTTTTCTTTGTTTTTCTTTTCTGCACTTATTGTATAAGTGTTTGCTAGGGACTAGCAAAGGCAAAGTATAGGGGGATGATGAATCCACATTTCTTCATCTATATTCTATCATTTTGGCCACAAAAACCCTGGTAAATGCATGTAAATACCCTTAATTCCACCATCTTAGCATTCATACATGTGCATGTAAATAGTGTATAAAATACTACTTTTAATGCTAAAATTATAGAATAAATAAAAGAAAAGAAAAATAATAAAATATTGTAAATATTTTATGACCTGAAACCCCGAGACCTAGGCATCTCGATGAATAGGTCGACCAGGAATAAAGTAGGGGGAGATAAGGGCCAGATACCTATTCATTTTTTTCTTTCTTTATTCATTTTGGGACCTATTTTTTATTCCACTTTTTGTACTCCAAATAAAGAAACTTTGTACATGAAAGTTGTAGATAATTAAATTAAGAAAAATACAAAATTATTTTCACTCAAAAATAATATACAGATAAAAATTTATGGTCTAAATAAAAATCTTGAATCCCAAATTCTCAGACCTGTATCTCCCAAATAAAAGCTTGAAATGCATTAAACACACCTTTAATTGTATATAATTTAAAATAAGATATGTAATGGCGGTGGTGTCGCATTTGGCGGAGCTACGGTTTGAAAGTTGAGTTTTGGACCCCTATTGTATACTTGTACATATTAAAATATTCATTTTATTTATTATTCTTTAATTTTATAATTTCTTATTTTTATAATTTTGTAAATATTATTTAGAATATATATGTACATTAAAATCAGAATAAAAATCTAAAGGAAATACAAAAATAAAATACATGTATATAAAACATAGGTATAATACCAATACATATACCTATCTAACTCATACTTTTATTTTATTAAGTGTACAAAACACTTTAGAAAAATAAAATAAAAATATATTTAAGTGTATAAAAATACTTTATAAATTTATAAAATAATAAACAAAAATAATAAAATTAAATACACAAAATGAAAATAAAATGTTAAAATACATAGATATATATACCTATACAAGCCTAAAAAGGTAACTTGTAATTATGAACCTCATAAAAATAATTAAAAATCATATTAAAATACCTTAGAAAATAGCGAATATTTTTTATTTTATAACTTAAAAATAATAATATCATTTTCTATTTTTAAATGAATTAATAAAACATTTATCAGGGATTTTTCCTGGTTGGTCCACGTGGACCAACCAAGTGCCAGTCCACGTTGACCGCCGGGTCAACTGGCCATCCCTCACCTCTGCCCCTTGTCAGACCTCAATTTTTGTCCCATTTTGTGGATTTTTCAAGGTCAAATCTTGCATCCTTTCTTGTAGCGACCTTAAGCACTTTTGCTCCTCGATCATTGCTCTTTCACGCCCTAGGCTTTCCTAGGGCCGAGGAGCGACGATTCGAGCCATCTCCCTAGACCTTTGGAGCGTCAGAGCCACAGTGTCAAACCCTACATATCGACCCTCCGACTTTCGAGCCTCCTTTGAACCCCTCTCACACAGGCTTAGCTCCCGTTTACACGGCCGCGAGCTCAAGGAAGGTGACAGCTTCCTCTTCAGAGCTTCAGGTTGGTCGAGCGACGCCCGAGGCAGCTCCAATCACCTCCGCCTTTCGCCGGCGTCGAGGTACCTTCTACCTCAGGTCCAACTCCTTCGAGGTCTTTATCTTCTTCCATTTTTTTTCGCATTTTGTTCGCCTTAGCAGTAGGATCGTTTCCCCCCAAGAACCCTCACGTTTAGCCCATCTAATCACCTTCACGGTCATTTCGCTGGAGTGCTCCTCCGGCCACCACTTCGCGTCGCCGTTCTACGCACCCATTTCGTCTCCGGGGGGTCCAGGCACTTTGCCCTGGACCCTCTCACGTCTTTTTGCAGGTCATGGAGCGTTGACTCGAGCCTGGGTCTCGTTTTGCCCTTCGCCGGAGTTCGTGGAGCTCTCCCGCTCCACCACCTTCTCGCGAGGACTCCGGCCATCCCCGGAGCATTTTGGAGCCCCCAGGAGATTGAGATGACCGCCAGGAGTCTCCAGGCTGTTTTTGAAGCCCAAGGAAAGCCAAAGGACGGAGCTAGAGCTCGGGGAAGTTCGCCTCGCCGGCGCTCCTCCCCTGTTCTTGCTCCTCCCATCTGCACCGTCGGATCGAAGCCCGAGCTCCAGGTGCGCGCTGACCGTTGGATCATCCCGTGCTTCTACCATCTGATCTTTGAGGAAGATCTAATCGCAGTTGTCCATCGCCGAAGCATCATCGACCGTCCTTCACGTGCCACGTGTCATGTGGCCTCTCCACCGCCGTTGGATCGCAACTCTTTGGGTATTTTGCATCTTTTGCCCTGAGAGTTTTTGTATTTATTTTTAGTCCATAAACATTCATTTGTAGTTTAAATATTTTTGTAATATTTGCATCTAGGCCCCCGAACTTTATTTATTTGCACTTAGGTCTATTCCACATCACCTCACGTGACTAGTGCGCGTGAGGGGTGGTGTTTTTGCATTGGACCTCCTACGGGTTTAGTTATTTTGCTTTAGTCCTGGAAATACTTTGTAACGTGTAATATTTTGGATATCAGCCCTTGGGATTTTTGGATATTGCATTTAGGTCCTTCCCAAGCGCGTGTATAGCACGTGCG
This sequence comes from Ottelia alismoides, assembly GCA_037367405.1. NCBI lineage: Eukaryota > Viridiplantae > Streptophyta > Magnoliopsida > Alismatales > Hydrocharitaceae > Ottelia > Ottelia alismoides. Next base: position 521,637 of record JAZKJV010009316.1, read on the forward strand.
AGGTTGGGTATTTTGCAGGCGTACCCTTGCGGGTTTTGATATTGGTATTTAGCCTTGGAAATATATATATATATCAGTTCTAAATTTTGTGGAAAATTACACTTTGGCCCCTGGATTTCCTACGATTTGTATTTATACCCCTGCCAGCAGTGTATTTTCTTTGTGTTGTTTCTATTTTTTCATGTGTCTCTAAATTTCTAAAAAATCCACAAAAATTAAGTTAAGCTCAAGTTTGCTTGCTTGTTTGCTTGCTTGTTCTTGCCATATTTTCGTTTTGCATTTTTCTTGCATTTTCATATTTATAAAACTTCAAAAATATGCATTTTCAGCACTGTTTGCATTAGAAAATACCAAGAAAATAGTAAAACTCCTTTAAAAATTCCAAAAAATTCACCTTTCGTGTATTTCATTGCCTTTTAGCTCCAGACCAAACATCATTAAAAATTTCAAAACAAAAACACTAAAAATTAGAAAACTCAAAAAATCTTCATAAAAATCTTAAAACTTCTACAAAAATACTAAAAATACAATCTTTATTTATAAATTGTCTCTGTTCTGTTATCTTTAGTTGACAATTAATTTGGAAAATTTTCGCTACTATTTGCTATTTTAGTTCTCCATTTTTGTTCTAGCCTTTTATTTTCTACACTGTTTTCTAGTATTTTTGCTTTTAAAATTACCAAAAAAATTCAAAAAAATATCTAAAAGTCACAAAAACTTCATAAAATTATAAAAAGCCTAAAAACATTTCATTCCTGATTTTTGAGTATTTTTTCTTGTTTTTAGAAATCCTTATTCTTCTTTTTTCCTATATTGTGTTTATATTTTATTTATAGAAAAAGAAAATATAAAAAAATAATATAAAATATAAAAAGAAAATATAAAATCAATAAATTCAAAATCAAAATATAAAAATATAAAATTAAAAATAAAAAATTATAAAATTAAAACCCTACTAAACTTTGCTTGTTTTGTAGGAATTTGATCACTTATCACTTTTTGCACATTATTGTCTGATCTATCTTTCTTGCTCCCTGTGTTCGACCTCTACACACTTGCACACTATACACATTTTTGTAGAGTTATAATAAATTTTGACTCCATGTTTGCTTCTTATTGCTTTATTCACATTGTGGGTTGATTGTTGACTTAATCGGGATTTATTGAGGGTCGCCGCAGCGACTTTTGTCTCCGCCTTGTGTGAGACATTTAGACCCTCGTATCTTGCGGTTAATCAAAGGGTAATCCATCATGGTAGTGTGTTTCTATCCTTGTCTTTGCAGCATTGACATCTAAAGACGGGAGAGATTGGGGTTGCGATAGTCGCTTTGGATGAGGGAAGGATCTGCAGACACAATTTTTCTAAGACCTCGAAAAAGGGACGGAATAAAAGATGTTATATCCGCCGAGGCACAAAGAGATGAATGCAGTGCAAGAAAATTACAAACCAATTCAAAGAAGAATCCACAAAATACAAATATAACCACAATGGTCCAAGCTTCCAGCAAAAATGCCTGCACATCTTAGTGGAGACTTAGCTACACCGGCTAGGCTTCACAAGGAGATGCGTCTACACTGGTCGTACTCTAGTTCTTTTCTCATTCTTTTACTTTTGCTCTATATTCGATTGTGAACATATCACAAACTAACCAAAGAAGGGATTACCACCCTCTCTGAGGAAAGAGTAGCTGGATGAGGAAACAATGGAAGTGTATAGCTAGGATGGACGGTTTCTTCACTTCTTTAAGCAGGAAGAGCTAAAACAATTCACACACCGTACAAATTGACTTCAAGGTTGATAGAGTTTACGATATGAATAAGTGAATCTGATCTTCTTGTTGAGGTGAACTTAAATAAGGATTTGTGGAACTTGAGGACTGTTGAGGATAAAATACTAATCCTACTTAAGGCTCCGATAAAATGCTTGTTTTAGGCCCGATCGAGCTCTATCCTTTATCTGTTCTCATTAATTGGTTTAGGAAAACAATTTCATTCTAACTTTCCTTCTTTTTCATTTAATTTTCAAATAAGTGTTTGCTAAGAGACTAGCAAAGCCTAAGTATACACGGTTGATGAATCCATGATTCATTAACATTTCTGTCGCATTTTGTCTTAAAACATTTAACAAATAAAGTAAATATCCATTAATTCCCATCTTTTATCAAAACCTCATTCATGAATAAAAATGCACTTTTATGTATCAAAAACATGTAAAAAATAGAAGAATAAAAGTAAAGAAAAGAAAAGAAGGCAGATTGTAAATAAGTATATATGTATAATATGACTTATAAAATATAAATATAGCTGCAAGATATATTTATATAACCTAACCCCCCAGACCAAGTTAGCATGGGTTGGTCGACAAACAAACAAGTAGGGGAGATAAGGAAAGAAAATCATAAAAATAATTAAATATACACTACACACATTCTTCACTATTTATCAAATAAATATCAAATCTTCATTGATTTTTAATTAATTTATATGTTCTTAGTTTTCACCAAACTCTTTCCCTAATTATTTCTAAAAATGAATATAAAAATATAAAAATAAGTTAAAAATAATGTCATGTATATATGCCAAGAAATCCAACTTTCAAATTGACAAATTCTCAACTTCCGAACATCATAACTTTCTTATACGAACTCCAATTTCACTCTACTCACCTTTAAAGTTCATAAAATAATATTCGCTAATTAATGGAGGTGATTTCATTAAAATCAGAGTCCGTTTGCAAAAGGTCGATTTTAGGACCTAATGACAAAAGGGTTTCTGAGCTATTTATTTTATTAAGAACAGACCATTTATAATTCAATTAATTTTATATGTTTATTATTATTATCGTGATCTTGTATTTTAACCATGATTTATTTCAGAATTTTTGAAGCTTATTTATTATTTTAATTAAATCCAAGTGCCTACTTTATAGATGAAATTGAACTACATAACTTATACCCGTATTTATTAATATATCTAAAATAATTTACGAAAATCCATAAAAATTCATGAAGACCTTATTTATTATTCTAATAATTAAGAAATATAAAATTATTATGTAATTATTTTTTTGATAAATTAAAAATCCAAAACATATTTATTACGTATTATTTATTCCTATTCATTAACACAATATTTTTATTTTGTAAAATATTTATTATCTATATAAATAAGTATACCATAATTTAGATAATTTAATTATCTACATTTTTCTTTTTATACCTATTTAAAATAACGTTATTTACTATATAATATCTAATTTATAACATATATTTATCATCTGGCCAACCAAGTGCTGACAGGTGTCAGCACCTGGTGTCTTCTTCTCCAACAAGCTGTTACAGCTTCTGCTCTACCGGCTGACTTTCAACAAATTTTTCCGCTCCCATTCTAACCTCTTCCTTCGATCCTAACCCTCCATCCTCTACTCCTAACTACCCTAATTCACGCACACCCTTAGATTCATCCTAACAACCTGTAGATTCATCTATAAATAGCCTTCAAGTTGGGGCGAGCCAACTAACTCAATCCTAACTACCTCCAGTTCCAGAGACCTGGCCGATCACCAACCTTCCTAGCTTTGTTCCGCCCACCTACGGTGGTGACAGCACCTGAGAACCATCCCGCGTGGAAGGAGGACCATCGTAGGAGAGTTCCAGGGCGATCAACCGCCTTGCATTGCCGCCTCGCGCACATGGAGCTCTGGCAAAGATCAGTCGTCGAGCGATAACCAGAGGTAATACACCTCAATTTACCATATCACTTCCTCCATTTTCACCTTTTCTTTCTCGAATCTCGTGTCATTTTTAGTGTCATTAAGGGCATCATTAGGACATTCTAATCTCCATATTAGACGCCTATCAATTTCACTCCATAAATTCACTTCGGAAATCATTGAAATTTGCTTTCATTTCTTTCATATTTTCACTGTTTACATTTTCTGGAAACATAATCTTTAAACTTGCAAATCCCAAATTTCTTGATCGATTTCTATTGCAAATCGAGCATCCAAATGTTCTTTCCAGGACCATCTTCGATCTGGAGCATCCTTTCATTGTCTGGAACTCGAATTATTTGAAAAACAAGAGAATCTACAGAAGCTTTCATCAGCTTTCAAGACTTCTTGAACCGCCACTTTCGCCGGCGAATATACTCAATTCTCGACCACCTCCAGACTTGCTCACCCGCAGGCGAGCTCGAAGGGTAAAGGAGTCACTCCTCTGGCCCTGTCAGAGGCCCAAGCTCAACACCATTCAGTGGAGTTAATTCGGAGAAGTCAGCCTCTTTGTTTGTTGCTCAAGAACATGAAGAACAACCAAGAACTCCATAATCTACAGTATTGCGACATGTGTCCCCCCATAGACGATCTAGATCAAGCCATAACTTCTAATCTCAGTGGTTGATCATGAAATGGTGGAAATTTTGTAGCATAAACCCGCCAAAGTTCATGAATTCAAAATCCACTCCATAGTTTCCGGAAATTACATTTAGGTCCCCATGTAGGGACCTAAATGTAATAAAATTTAGTTTCTTGCATTTCAGTCCCTTCCAGGGACCTTTTTATAACAGAACAAAGAATTTTATTTTGCAGTTATACCCCTGGCTTGTAGGGGTTGTTTGGACCTCGTTTTTGTTGTATTTTTCCGTGATTTCTTTAGGGTAGCTTCATAAGTACTCAAGATATTTTCCTTGTATTTTTTCATCGCTTTATCGTGTCGCTTTGATTTTCGCAATCATCAGTTTGTTTTGAGTCAACTTTTGAGTTTTTTTTGTAAAATCAAGAATAAAGAGAATATTTTTGAGATTTCTTTCTTGTATCAAAAGCCGAGGTTTTAATATTCTGCCTCCTTGAGTTAGACCCATACACACTTACCTGGTAAAATAAATAGTATAGACTAAAATAGGAGAGAGAAGCATATTCATTTCACTTCTCTCTCTCCTATTTTCGTTGATTTTTGTTTGATCAACGCGGCTCCCTCTTTGAAATTTTCTACACTGACACCATCATTAACCGTAGGTCGGACATGCATTATCAGAGGATGAAGGTTGAATCCATGATTTGAAGAGTTTTGCAGTGCTTGGATTGGAGCGAGGTATGCTCTGATCGTCGCTTGATATCTACTGCTATGAGATGAAGCTCGATCTGCCATAGAGATGGCTGAGCACGTCATCTATGGCTGAGTATCTCGCTGCTAGTTCACCTTCATCTTTGCAACAAACTCGAGCCCTAACTATCTCCTAGAGGAAGAGGATGCAAGGAGGAACCCCTCGCAAGTGGAAGATGTGGTTGTTGATGGTCAGAGGAAGGGTTCTGATGAGGAGAGAGTCCAGTGGTTGGTGAGGAAAGGTGGAGGTTTCTACCACCACCGCTGATTAGACAAGAAAGGGTTGATTGATTCTAGGTGGTAGGCGAGGATAATGATTGAAGGGTGGAGCTTCTGGCGATGGAAGCTGGTGAGATGGTTAATGGAGGCAGTTGTGATAATATGGAGAAGTGGGCTGATGATGAAGAGTTGCGACTCTTTAAGGCTCAACGATTGGAGCTTGAAGGAAGTGTATGGGCCGTTTGATGAAAATTGAATCGCACCCAGATTCAGTGCATATCAGGTGATGTGAAGCAGCCATGTGGGTGTCCGTGGAGTGCCACAGGGCCCAATAGGAATAAGAGGAATATAAAAATAAAAAATTAGAAATAAATTAGTTAGGAGTAGAACTAGAAAAATTACAAACATGAAAGTTGTAGATCGATGAGATCTACAACTTTCATGTAGAAGTCAAAGAGATCAGAGGTCAGTTGTACATAGACAACAATCAAATCCTTATTAAAACAAGCTAAAATAATTTTCTTTGATTTTTCTTTGGTTTATTTTTTATATTTTGATGTTGATTTTTGTTATATTATTTAGTTAAGGTTTTATACTAATTTTTATTTGATTTTTAAAAATAAAAATATATAAAATAATAACACAATAATAGGGTAATAACCGTCTCTAATACAATAGGTTGTAGGGACGTTTTCTGGGGCCGTCTCAAAATGTTGATGACCATTAGGGACGGTTTCTAACCGTCTCTAATACGATAGGTTGTAGGGACGGTTGCAACCGTCCCTAATAGTATTCGTGTAAGGGATGGTTACAATCGTCCCCAATGGTGAATTAAATGAGATGGTTGTCAGAAGCGTCCCATTTAGTCAAATGAGACGGTGGCTGAAGGGACGCTTTAGGAACCGTCCCCGTTGATCAAAGGGAACGGTTCTACAGACAAAAAGGACGGTCTGCGACCGTCCCCTTATTCCCACCCGCCTGTAGTGTATTATATATAATAATTAGTATAAATTATTTACAACACAATAATCAATAATTAATGTTAATTATCAATGAGTCTTGTTGATTTACTTAATCAAGATAGATAATAATAATAATTAGTGATGATAAATCTAGAATTTATCACACCCTATACTTAATCTATGCTCATCCTCGATCTAATAAATAAAGAATTAATTAGAAAGATAATTATCATTATCACCAAAAAATCCAATCTCAGAAGCTATACTAAGGACCCAACCCTCAACATTGGGGAATAAATATAGTCTTACTTCATTACACCGTCTCTTTAGTTTACCATACTTCGAAAGTATAGTTTGAAGGCCATATTATGGAGGGTATAGGATTGTGTACTTATTTTCACTTCCTCTCATTGGAATAGGATTCTCTCAACATTCAATACTCAACACTAATTTTATTTTTATTTTGTCAATTAATGTGTCTGTCAATGAGGATTTTGAGTGGTATGTACTTGTTTTCATGGAAGTACACCAGGGTACGTCTTCTTTAAGTATCTAATATACTTGTACTCAGGCTTGGATCGCTAACGATGCAGAGCCATTTTTGAGGTACTAGCCCGACTCATAAAAGCCTAATGATTTGGTCCATCTGGACACTTAAAGATTTATAGCGCTTTCCTTGAATATAATAGCTTGATGTAACCTCGTAATGTGATGTGCTTTTCTACTTATTTCATATTTTCATCATCATTTTTGAGGGAACTTCCCTTCTTTTTTGCTAGCTCCACTACTTTCATCAAAGATTGGCGTACATTGATCAACTTATTAATTTAATGCCATCATGCCCTGACACTTTAGGTCAAAGTCAAGAGATAACACGAGAACATGTCCCATACTGGCTAAATTGCTGACACTCGGGTTTCTTGAAGCCTTTATTAATTTTATCCCATCCTCGAGAATCATATAGATCAAGTCCAAACTCAAGCTTCAAATTCTATTCTCCTTGACTCATCTCAATCATGAATGCAGTCGTGCATGTGAGTGATAATCAAAATCTTTTAAGGGAGATTAATCATGCAATATAGTATGCATATCTTTTAACTATGGAAGTATAAATTTCTAAGCCCAAGACCCTAATGATTAAGACATGATAACTCTAAGTCTATGGACTCCTTAAACCAAGTGTTAAAGATCATCTGGAGCCTTGAGTGTATAGTGAAAGTGTCAAGGAAAGACACCAATTAATAAGTTAGTGATTTAATTATTTACAAAAGAATTAAGGAAATATTATCTTTATTAAGACAAACACAACATAATGGGTACACTTGACAAAATAATACAGAGACAACATAGAGAACACAATAGGATATGCAATATGAAACTACAAACTTCAGCTCCTCAACATCAAGATTGGCTCAATGAGGTTTAAAATTACAGGCCGCCTTATGTTTCAATTGTTTCCTCCTAATAGAATAAATACACTTCGGAATCTGAATAAGAAAGATCTTCATCAACTTGGAATTTCAACCTTCTAAAATGAAGTCATTCTTCCTCTAACAAAATGGGAAACCTCAAAATTCTTCACAATCATGGGAAGATTAATCAAACCTTGAAATCCTTCAACATACTTTTGGATTTTCCTTAGAAGAGAAAAACTATGCTCGGAAGGATGACCCAACTTACATGAAATGTGATACTCCATAAAATGGACATTCTTAATGAATGGAATTGGCACCTCCATATCTAATTCTTCTATTAATAAATCATCTTCCTCAATTGGCATCACTCTTTTCAATGAACTCTTTATCAACTTGATCTTCCAAAATATAGAATTGAAATCCAGCTTTTCCTCCATGTTGGACTCAGTAACACTTAAAGGCAAGACAACCTTATAAAGAATATGAGCGAAACGGTTCAGTGAAACGTCACAACCTCTTAGAATCCTAAAACACCAAATGACATTGAAGAGACACAATAGAGTTAATGATTTTTTTAACTTCTTTAGAAAATAATGAATGGGCTAAACTCATATGATTAGTTTCATCTACTTTCATCTAGCAAGGGTGTAACTACAAACCGTTAGACAGCTACCCGTATTACTTAAAGATGGTTCCATACGCGTTGTCTTTAACCACCCACCCTAATAAGGGAATAATTCCCTCACTGAAAAGTAGCTAATCATTTTGAAGTCTAGTAATCATAATTTATACTAAAGGAATTATTTTAATTTTCTGATTTTTACTAATTTTTATTTAATAGAGTTAGAGATTTAAACAACTAATTAGACATATTTACACCCTTGGATTTGAAAATAATTTTTTAAAACTTTTTGCTAACATTGCCACATCGATATAGGTTTTCAAAATATTTTATAAAGATTTAAAAAATATGTAAAGTCTTATTTGTTACAAACCATGTAAAACATTTCTGAAAACTAGGTAAATATATATACAATTTTCAAAAATCATTTTCAAAACATTTTGTACATAAATCAATTCCAAAAATGTAATATGATACAAAAATATGAGCTATGGCTAAAGTATATATGTAATATATATGGTAGACCCCTGTATACTTAGCTATTGTTATGTCCTCATAGAACAAAGTGGTATGAAGCCAGAGCTCAACTAAATATAAAAGAATGTAAGAACTGATGTCTAAAATACAATAAGTGTAAGAATGAGAAAGGATATGCCAAAAAGAATATAAAGGAATGATCCCCCCTATACTTAGTTTTTTTGTAAAACCTAAGTAAAGAAACAAAGATAAATACATAGGAGAGACCTCAAAAGAAATGAAAGAATGTGTAATGGAGAATGAATAGACAGATTCCCCCCTATATTTAGGTTACGGATAGCCGAAGTGTGGGTTGCAAAAGAAATCAAGTCAAATGAAATATACAAGAAAAGAGTCGGAAAGGATCTGGATCTACTGGTATTGAATCTTGTGATATGAATCTATCATTCATGCCTTCTCTGAGAAATCTGAAGCGGAATCAATAGGCATGAAGTCAATCAACGCACGGGAGTTAACCTTTCCTTGGATTATACAAAATGCTTAAGTAACGTCCCATTAACCAAAAAGGAAGGTGCATTCTCTGAAAGCTTTGCAATCTCTACACTACCATTCTCATGTACTTCCTTAACCATAAAAGCACCCGTCCACTTTGATTTAAGTTTCTCGTGGAAAATCTTTAACTTTGCATTAAACAACCATACCTTTTTTTTATCGGGACAATGTTTTGCATTGAATATGCGTGCCAAGCTACTTCTTAACCTTGTCCTTATAGATCATGCTCTTTTCATATGCTCGGTTGTGGATTTTCACTAACTCATTCATGTCAAGGTCTCTACACAATTTCCCCAAGTGACTGTTGCAATTTATTTTCTTATTGCCCATTCAGATTTGTGCACTAATTCAGCTGACAAATGGCCTAGCTTGCCATAAATCATCCGAATAGGTGAAGTGCCAAGAGGTGTCTTGTAGGACATTTTATAAGCCCACAGAACTTGGTCTAACAACTGAGACCAATTCATCGTATCTGGACGGAGTAACTTTTGAAGAATGCTCTTCATCTCCATTTTTGAAATCTCGTGCATGTCGTTCGACTGTGGATGGTAAGGACTAGTTACTCTATGCTCAAATCCATAGTCCTTTGCTAAAGATTTCATTATTCCATTTACAAAGTGGCTACCCCTTCAGATAACAAAACTTTAGGTACCCCAAACAATGAAATGATATGATTTTTTATGAACTTGCAAATAATCCTATTGTCTGATGCTTGGCTTAGAATAGCCTCCACCCATCTTGACATATAATCCATGTAATCTATCGTTAACAAGATGTACTCAAAACCTTGGCTATTAGGAAAGGGACCCATGAAATCTATGCCCCAAGCATCAAAAACATCACAAAAAATCACAGGCTACATGGGCATTATCTTTAGAACTTACAGTCCCTCCCATCCTCTAGCAAACAGGACATGACCGTACAAAATAAGTGGCATCTCTAAACAAGCTTGACCAAAACAAACCAAATTGTAGCACCTTGTGAGTCGTTCACTTTCCTGAATGATGTCCTCCAACCTCAAGTGAATGACAATACGTGAGGACACTCTAGTATTACTCCTGAGGAATAATGTCCTCTATACACAATCCGGTCCCTCAAAGAAAAGGAATTGATCCTCCTAATTGTATTTCCTCGAATCCAACATGAGTCAGTCTATACTACTCCTAGTCCAACCATGGAGAACTTGCTTGGAGACAAGGTAGTTCACCATGTTGGCATACCATGGGAGTGAGTAAATAAGACATATTAAATCATCTAGAAAGGTCTCTCCAATAGGCTCAGAATCAGGGGAATCCTTCACTACATTTTTCACTAATGGTTTATCCTTAATCTCCAAATCAAACACCTGGAGCAACAATATCTGCCTAAGAAGATGCTCCTTCATGACCTTCTTTTCCACGAGATACCTAATTGTTGAATGATCGGCATAAACTATCAGTTTTGATACAAGAATCACAGACTTAAACTTCTCTAAAGCCTAAACTACTACAAGCATCTCTTTCTCGATCGTTGTGTAATTATCTGTGTTGGGTCCAAAACTTTGCTTGCATAGTGAATTGCGAATGGAACCTGATCTTGCCACTACCCCAATACTTCTCATATAACAAAATCCAAAGCATCAGTCATGATATCAAAAGGAAGAGATCAATCAGGAGCTTGCAGAATCAACGAGTCACAAATCTTCTTCATAGGGAGCTCGAAAGCCTCAAGAAACTTGTGATCTACAAAGAACTCGGTGTCCTTTCCTAAGAGCTCAGTCAGGAGTCGAACAATCTTAGAAAAAACCAAAATAAATTGTCAATAAAATCCAACAGGCCCTAGAAATGACCTCACTACCTTGATGTTGGTTGGTGGAATAAGTTTCTTGATCACATCCATCTTAGTAGGGTCAACCTCCATTCCCTTTTCAGAGATGACATGAGCCGACACGATACCCTCCATAACCATAAAATGACTTTTCTCCTAGGAGAGTACCAAATTCACCTCTCTACAACTCTGAAGCACTCGGTCCAAGTACGCTAAACAAGAATTAAATGAATCACCATGAATCGAGAAGTCATCCATGAAAATCTCTAGGAAATCCCAACCATCTCGGTAAACACGGCAACCATGCACCTCTTAAAAGTACATGAGGCATTGCATAGCCCAAAAGTCATGCGCCTGAATACGTAAGATCCGAAAGGACATGTAAAAGAGGTCTTTTCCTAGTCCTCAAGGGAGATGGCTACTTGATTGTAGCCTGAGTACCTGTCAAGAAGACAAAAGAACTCCTTTCCCTCTAATCTTTCCAAAATCTGATCAATAAAAGGTAGGGAAAGTGAACTTTCTTGGGTCACAACATCAGACGTCTCTAGTCGACACAAACATGCCACGACGTATGTACTCGTGTCACAATCTCAACTTCCTCATCATTGGTGACCATCTGAATTACCGACTTCTTCAGGACAACATATAAAGGGGCCACCCATTTGGAGTCAGAGATTGGGTAAATAAATCGAACTCCACACCATTTCTCTATCTCTTTCTTAACTACTTCATGCAGATTTGTACTAAGTCTCCTCTGGAACTCACAGGAAGGTCTAGCATTATCCTCAACAAAAATATGGTGTGAACAGAGTGTTGGTTTATACCCATGAGATCTGACATCGTCCATCGTATGGCCATATGGTTCTTCAATAATAATTTTAACAACCTAGTCTCATGTTTTATAGTCAATCCATAACTAATGATGACAGGAAACTTATTCTTTGGTCCCATAAGGAAGGAATACTTAAGTGTAGGAGGTATTGGCTTCAACTTTGGAAAAGAAGAATCGTCAGGAACATCTGGCTGAACTACCACTGAATCTGGATATGTGTTGCATAATGGAGATGAATCATATGTAATGTTGTCTGCCAACTGAATTGAAGAATAAGGAGCCAAATCGGCAAAGAAACACGGTAATTTGGCCAAAGTCGTGTCTGACTCATCATCTAATTCCCCTCGTTGTTCCAAAGGAGAAGGAACCGACAAGTCCAAATGACTTCTAAGTCACCACGGGAATAGGACGATGTAGATCTCAAAAACTCTGGCAATGTATCAACAACTGCTATGTGTACACTGTCCTCTCCATATATGAGGGTCTCACTCTGTATTCTCAGGTTCCATGTCCAAATCCCAACTGTATTAACTATATTGCAGTCTGCCTTTGTAAAGGAATAGAAATCCATGCTAGACTATGAACCAGCTCATCGCCATTTCATTTACTTAATCTATAGTTCCACTTCTCCGCTAGGGGAACAGAACTTCATCATCCATGTCTGGTAATCGAGTGAAGCTCTAATGATCCTATGAAAAGGCTGCCCAAGGATGATTTGTGAATCTCTCCAATGATTGGGGATGTCCACGTCAAGGACTGTGAATTCTGCTTTGTAGTATTGTCCTTCAATCGAGATAACTATATTCTTGACTTAACCCATAGACTTTCATCGACATATCCACAAATTGAAGTAAAGATCTTGATCAGCGTAAAGGTCCCAATTTCAGTTTCTCATATAAGGTAAAGAGTAATAAGTTGATCGAAGAGCCATTATCTAGGAGAGTGCGTGCAAAAGCTATGTCATCGATATGACTCACCACATAAGGTGCACCTAAATCTCTCTTCTTCTGTGGCAACTTCTGGTTCTAGAGACAAAAGGTAGTGGAATAGTCAGAACATGTGTCTTGACATAACTATCCTATTTCTTCCTTCTGGCTCTGCTAGGTGTTCATCTCACCTTCAAGTATTTATGGAATGCGGGATGACTTGACACATACTCATCGAATGACACCTTAACCACAATGTTATCTATACAAAATTGTGCAATTTCAAGATCATCTTTTTGAATCTTATTAATGATGTGCTTTCCTACCGTAAGAGCAAGGGGAAGGGATTGGCAAAGAAGGATGTGAAGACTCAGAATCATAAACAGGAACATGTACTTTATTATCCAAAGAAATTGAATTTTTTACACATGAATCTTTTACATTTGGAATAGCAACTGAATCATCTACTACAGGTTGGGGAATGCCTACTGAATGTGCATTCTCCGCAACCGAAGGAGCAAGGTCTACCGTAGAATCTGAATCTGATGTGTGTTGCGCTGCTCTCATACTACTCCTCAATCTCCTCCTGGAAGTCCCTGCTCGATAGTGATCTTTGTGAAGCAGTCTGGCATCATCATCACCCTTTCGAGTCTCCTTAGGCCAAGCCTCATAGTCGATCCTCTCCTTATCCCATGCGTGATCTGGTATTACCACGTTTCATCCGCTCCTGAGAGACATATGATTAACGCAAACAAATGGAAGGATCTCGTGCTCAATTTTGTGAGAATCTGTGTAGTATACCCGATCTAACTGCTGTTGAGGTTGAGGTCTATTCAGACAATTGCGATTATCCTAAACCTTGATGGGAATGGATGTACTAGTGACGAATCTGTATTTCATCATCTTTATTCATTTATTTTAGCTTAAAATCCCTTATAAAACATTTGTATAGAATACTAACTCCATAATCTTACTAACTTGCATCTATGTGTAAATATTCTATATTAATTATCATTTTAACTTAAAATAAATAAATAAATAAAGGAAAAATAAAGAAAAGAAAAAGATTGTATTTGTTTAATAGATGCAGGCTGACTCGAACCCCGAGAGAAGGTCAAGACTTGACCTAATCAACCAGGAATAAAGTAGGGGTAGATAGGGTCCTTAATCATAAAATTCAAAGAAAAATGTATGTTGTAAATACTTCTCATTTATTCTGTGTATACCTGTGAAAAACTTACACTATTTTATTTGTCCATAAATTTCCCTCAAATAAAATAATTTTCTTAACAAAAATGGTAAATAAAAATTTTTTGTAAATAAAAAAAATAATTGCAAAATAAAATCATGTACATATTAAAAGTAACCACACTTAGAAAAAGTTTGTAAAGCGATAATTGAAAGACCAATTCCGGCTACATAACTCAAATTGAACAAAACTCACTTCCATTGAACTCTAAATTAAACTATCTTTAAAATGGACGTGGTTTCATAATTTTTGGATTTACGGTTGAAAAGTAAAATTTCTAGGGTGGTTTTTACACTTTTACCATTTATTTATTGTATATATTTATTCATTTTTACTTTTATATATAATGTAAATAATTGTAAATATTTTTATTCATTTTTAAAATAAATAAATAAAATTTAAAAAATAATAATTTCCTTATTTGTACGTGTGTATAATGTACTATATGTGTATATTACTCATATAAAACTTATTTCCTTATATAAAAATCACCAAAAAAATAATATCTAACATTCATTAATTAAATTAATATAATTACAAAAAAGTTAATTTATTTATTTCATTATTTGATTTGAAAAACTACCATGTATATAAGATTTGATCTTATACCTTAAATAATCACAATTAAGGTGGCTAATTAATTTTTATAAAATAATTAATTTAATTATTTTATTTTATTATGAATTTCATTTTTAATTTATTTATTTATTTATTTATTTATTTAACCACAAAACACATTCCTCATTTGTAAACATTTCCTTTTTGATTTTTTTCTCCTTTCTATTGAGCTCCTCCTCCCTCGTTTCCTCTTGATCATTCTTTTGGAGAGGAGCCTAGTTTTTCGAGAGCCATCTTGTAGAAGAAGGGCACCCTACCTCCAAGTCGTCCGTTGAGAGCGAGGAGACACTCGTCGAGGTGATTACGGTATTCATCCACTCTACGGTGAGATCCGATTTTTATTTTTTTTTCGTATTTTTAATTTAGTTTTAATCGTAGTTTAATTTTTCGCATTCTTATTTAGTTGTCATTTTTTATATTTTTCGATCTTAGTTGTTAATCATTGTTCATCACGATTTAATCCGCTCCCGAATATGATTTTCCACCTCATTTACAATCGCATCACGTTCATTTCTCTCTCCCACGACCTCTCACCTCCGGCCACGTACGGTGGTCGAAGATCCGAATCTATCCATCACTATTCACTAGATCCATAATCCGTTCGTGCATCTTTTTTTTTGCATTTCAAATACTCAGAGTCGAGCCATTGTGCTCGCATTCTCGTTGAGTTATATAAAATAAAAAAAATCTAAAAAATATATAGTTTTTTATCACTATCTAACATATGTTTTGTAGGAAAATAAATAATTAAATAAATAAATAAAAATAAAAATAAAATTTTTTAATCTCTACAGTTTACAAAAAAATAACAAAAAAATTAAAAAAATCTGAGCAGCAGCCACCACCCATCGTCGCTGCTGCCGCCCAATCTCCATTGTTGCCTCCACAACCCTCTTCACCAGCACCTCTGCACGACCTCGCCCGGCCGTCTTCACCTCTGCATTGAGTGGAGCCTCTGCCTTCATCACCAGATCTCTGCCCAACCTCCTGGAGTAGCCTTTATCTCCGCCGGCAATGTCCGCATCACAGCCGCCACCAACCTCCACGACATCCACGATCCCCCTTCAGTCGAGCCACCATCCTCCTGAGCGTCACCATTCCTCACCACCGCACCTCCAGGAGGACGACTTCATTGCCGCAGCCCCCTCCTGGTCCATCATAAATAGCCGTCGGCCATCTCCTCCTCTACCTTGGGTGGAGCCTGCGCCGCGACCTCCACTAGCTTGCCACCACCTCCAAGACCCACCTAGACCAACACCCTTCCCTGCACGAGCTCACTCGTTTGCAACCTCTGTTGACCATCCTTTCCTCAACCGCCAACTCCCCGCTCACGTGCTCCTTTGCTTGAGACCACCGGTAACGTCAACTGCACCTCCCACCTCCAACGCTCGCCGTTGTCGCCCTTGGCTTGGGCGAGAAGAAGAGGGTGGCACACCTTGTGGTTCATGAGGAAGCAATCGAAGAATGGGAACTCTAGGTGGGGAAAATAAATACAAAAAATTATTGAAAAATTACAACTCAATCCCCTATAAGTTCCAAAGTTGCAAAATACCCCCTGCTAGCTCCAGTCACGTTCGTTGCATGTGTTTCTTGGGTAAATTGCAAAAATGTCCCTTTATTTATTTTCTGTTATTTATTTATGAAAAAACTTTAAAAATTTCCTTTCAGTCCATATTTATCCAGACTCTAAATTGCATGCATTTCTTGTTGAAATAAATATTTTTCTTGCTCAATAAATTCTGCAAATATCATGTTAAACTCCTGACTTGTTCCTCTTTATTGTGTAAATTTCTCATTGCATTTTATTACCGATTGTTGTTAATAAAAAATCCAAAACTACATCATTTTCCCGGTTGAAAATTTTATAAATCCTAAAAATTCGAAAGTTCCTTAAAAAATTCCAACAAAATTAAATTAATTGTATTTTATTGTGTTTTAATTTCTATGGAAATATCATGCATTAATTATTTATAAAACCTAAACAATTTGCAAAATACTAAAAATCTTATAAAAAATCATAAAAAATTTCTAGAAAAAACCAAAAATTTGATTTTTGTTCCTGTTTGTAGATATTTATCTATATTTTAGCATAAAAATATTTTCTAGGAGTTTTGGGGACTTAAAATATTTTTTAAGTAGGAAATTACTTCAGGTTGTGCACTGTTTATCATTTTTTCCAATGTTTGATTTTTATAAAAAAAATCTGAAAATTCTACAAAATTTTCCAAAAAATATTGAAAGGTCTTTAAAACCCAAAAATATTTTTTCTGGATTTTTCTGAGTATTTTTATATACTTAAAAATACAAAAAGTGTATGGTGTGTGTATTTCTTCCCTTGTACATATTGATCCTTATTTGAAAATGAAAAAAAATTGTAAATTAAAATTACTAAAAATTTGAAAATTAGAAAATTTAAAAAATAGAAATAAAAATATTATAAAAAATTTAAAACACAAAAATCAAAACAAAAACCAAGCATAGTGTACATTGAGAAATCCTTTTTCTTTTAATTGATTTTTTTCAATTAATTGAATAACCCTTTGGAATTTTAGCCTCTCTGAGTTCGATCATATTGCTATACAGGTTAATTAAATAGCAAAAATTTCTCTCGCTTCCTTATTCTTGTAATTAATTTTGTAGATTGAGATAGAGAAAAAATTTGTTTGTTTGTTGCAACATATTTGGGTTGCAACGACCACTGCACATTTAATTTCATATCTTGATTTAAAACCTGAAGATCTTGTGTCAATAAATGGCGTTGTTGCCGACGAGGCACGACAAGGATAGTTAGGTTTCTCTTTTGACTGGTATTCTTGATTGTACATTTTTTATATATTTTATTTACATTTATTCATTGTTCATATTCACTGTATTTAATTTAATCAATTTTGCTCATATTTTCATATACTTGTGTCTCTTACATATTTTATATTTCCTCTTTCTTATGAGGGCCCGACGAGCGAGGGCGATTTTCTTAGGAGAGTCGACACACCCGAGCGAAGCGGAGGCGACATGATTCTTCACCGAGTCGTAGGAGAGCACGAGAAGAGGAGAAGAAGAAATTAGGAGACCGAAAAAAATCGCAGAAATTTTCCTGTATTTATTTTTATTCAAATATTTGTAAAAGGACACTATAAACTTTGTTGTGGGGTTTGTTTTGCCAAGTGTCGGTGCACTTGGGGGACCTCACCGGTTTTTATTTTTATCGCTTTTTTTTTAATTTGTTTCATGTGGATTTCGTGAGCCAACTACTGATTTCTTTTATTAGTTTGCTTAAGCCAAGTATTTAATTAGGTCCAAAGCCCTAAACAAGAATTACTGTACTTGTAGAGTGGAGCATAATTTGGACTTAGTCAAATTAATATTTTCTTTCCTACTAATAGAAGTTATTGTTAAGACGGTTCATGTGCATCATATAGCTTAGTTTTTCTTCTGTATTTAAATTCTACGCAAATCATTTTGCATGTAGAGTGTTGGCGATAAGGTACGCATCTCTAACCCGTGCATGCATCATTGTATTTAATCGCGTATTGGCATTTGCGATCTCCTTCCTTATTTTCACTCACATAAGTTCACAAGGAAATTGGACACTCGATAGGAGATTTGTTGAAAATATTCAAACCAAGTGACAACTACCAAAAATTGGGACTACAAAAAAAACTCGACCCTAAAATAAATGTAAGAAAAAATAAATGTTTCGGGGAGAGTAACCCTCTCCTTGTTTGGTTTATCTGCAGCGAGAGAGAGACACGCACACTAGGATAGAACTACGTCGGAACTCTCTTCATACTACTATCTTGTGATTAGTTGTTCACTCGTGAGGACTTCACCAGGTAGCCGGTAATCGGTCCGGGATTTCCTTAACATAGTGGGTAGATCGGGTAGCCGGTAAATGGTTCGCACCCATATTGGCTGGGAAAAACTGGATGTGAGATTGGAATAGTCTCGTGGGAGCATTGGGTTCCTAACAGCTCGCTTTAACCGCTCTGATAGATTGTATTCTTGCTAAACTCTAAAAGTTGACAAGATAATTGACCGAGCCTTAACTGTCTTCACATTGCGTTGAGTTGGTGAACTGCGGATTTTTCTGTTTTTGATTGCTTGTATGCATACTAGACCCTTCTGCGCATTTGAGCCTTTTTTCACATATTTTTTACTTAACCATCGTGTTCTCCTGATCCCCATCTTTTGTTTCAGAGATGGGCAACTGGGGTGATTTTAATCCGATCTTTGTGGATCCCTCGCACCTTCCAGCCGGTCCACCTCCTTTTTATCCGAAGGACTTTCCTCTTTATTTTTGTGCATATCTGCCTAACCCATTATTTCAGGAATCAAACATTGATCTTCACCCACCCCCATTCCACTTACCTGACCTTGTGATTTTGGAGTCAACTTTCTTGATGTCTGCACTTGAGACCCTGAACCAGATGCTAGAGCATACGAATTCAAGGATTACCAATCTATTTAACATAAATATGAGCCAGAATGTTGCTCCACTATTTGAGAATATGGATTCATTCGAGGATAATCATGAGAGCTTGCAATCACTGAAAATACAAAAAAGGAGAAAATTTTAAATATCCAAAAAAAATCAGGAGACATATTGTTGATTCATTTTGTGAGGATAGGGAACCCATGACAAACCATTTTTCCACACAGTCATTCACCACATGTCCCACCCTTGACCCCGAGGATTCCACTATACATACTGCTCTTGGCATTCCTCGTGTATATGCTGCTTCCGATCTCCTCCCTTGTATGGAGGTGGTCCAAAAATTCAAAAAAAAAATTGACTGAACCTGAAGTGGTGGCTACCATTCATGAGATCATTAAAGCCCAACTTCACCAGGCCATGATCCATTTATCTACTCCTCAACACAAGAAGAGAAAGCGGAGGAGCAGATCTGAGCGTCACATCTTCATAATGGTCACTGCCTACGCCATCTCTCACCGTCCACATTCTAAGAAAGGGAACATGGCAACACCTCTTGTGAGTTTCTCCATATATGTCAATTCTTGTAATAACACTCTCCTTGACGTCGATGCGTCAATAAATATAATACCATTCTCTATGGTATGGTTTCTTCATCTTGGGCCTCTTATGAAAACGAGGATGATACTTCATATTGATGATGGATCTTTCAAGAGGCCAAAGGGTATTCTAGAAAATGATATCATTCTTATTCAGACATGAAGTTCAATTCTGATTTTGTCGTATTGCCCATGGAGACGTCCACCCCTTTGGATCACCGTCCAATCATCCTGGAACGGCATCTTCTTGCCTTCGTGAGAGCCGTTATTGATTATGGATCAGGAGAGATTCGCTTCCATTCTGTTGTAGGGAGCAATGTGTTGATCACTACACTTACTGACCAGACACCTGCATCCCATGAGAGCATACCCGTGTTAGCCAACCCCAAGGACTTTGACCTTGATGATAATATTAGAGATTCTTGTTGTATGTTGGATGATATTGAGACCTAAGAATTCCTCTTTAAGAAGGAAAACTCGAAAAGCATTGACCGTGGAGTTTCCCCTTCTAGTACGTGGCGATGCATTGATGACATCCGCAGAATTTATAGAATAGACACTGTAGAGCAGAAGGCAGACTCTGAGACTAGACAGGACGGACATGATTTGACTACTTTCACTGATGAGTCCATTCCTATTCACCTTGATTAACATGAGACTGATAAGACCAAAATTGATTTGATTGCTTTTATAAAGGAATCTGGACCTTTTGATGAAGATGATGATCCAGTAGAGGCTCGCCAGGATGGAATTGATCTTACTTTTTCTGATAATGATTTCAAGCCTTTTTACTCTGATATTTGTGACTTCCCAAGCAGTACATGACCACACTACTTCCATTGACCGAGTCGTGCATGCACACTCTGAGACTGTTGAGGTTACATTCTTGGTCGATCATGATCAGTTTATGCCTAATGATGACCCCAATATCAACCTACACCTCGTCGGATCCATACCATAGTGGTCCCACAAGAATGTTCGCTTTCGACCTTCTTGACCTTTGTACATCTATTACTTTTGTTTATCCTTTCGTTTCATTCTTTCTTCTTCCGTTTTATCATTCACACATTTTCCGTGTGTGTGTGTATATGCTATTCTTAGGATGTGCTTTATCCTAAGTATAGGGGAGTGAATGGTTTATGTTGTTCATATTCGTCTTGTTAATCACTCATGTTCTTGCCTATACTTATGGATACTCTACCCTAAGTATGGGGGGGTGATGTTGTTCACATCAACTCTTTTGTATCTTTATTCTTCTGTTCTCTCAATTGTCCCCCAACTTGTTGATATTCTATACGTAGGGTTATTCTACCCAAGGTATAGGGGGGCAAATCGAATCATGGAGTCCATGAAGGATATGGAGAGATCCTCAAGCACATCACGGAAGCGTGAGCATCGTATCGGATACGACGAAGAACGACTAGTCGTACTAGTTGTTCGGTGCAGCGGAATTTAAAAAAATTTATTCGATGAAACCACATGATCCAAGAACAATTCTCGGATCGTTTTATCTATAACCACAACAAGTATAATGCAATACCTCTTGAAGCGTGGTTGATCGAGTCTCTAAGAGAAGAGACCTCCTGTCTCAAGTCCGATCGTCGGAGAGATCGCTTGCGAGCGCGAGGATGAACCGCGTAGCCCTCACAATCCAAGAAGTTGATCCAAGAACGGTTGCTCCTGATCTCGTCGCACGAGATCGAACGTCTCCTTCACAGGTGAAGCACTCGAAGTAGACGAAGAACCGCAGAGCGTCGAAGCAGCAGCACGAGGGCGCGGGCGACGACGATTCTCTCCACCAAGGTGGACGGCCACCAAGAAGAAGGGGGAGAGAGGGCTGTCGAGTATGGAGAAAGAGAGAGAGAGAGAGAGAAGAGTGCTACAATAGCATGTAAAGAGAGAGCCAAGTATGCCTCTCTATTTATAGGGTTTTGGGATCCATGCATCTCAATCCATGTGACATAAAAAATCAATGGATGAGATTGATTTATGTCAATCCAATAGTCAAGATTGTTGTTGGTAAAAACCAACAACTTGTGATTTAATTTGATAAAAATATATTTGATAAATCAAATAAATATTAATACCATATTAAATCAATCAAATAAGGAGAGAGGAATAAAGAGAGATCCACCTTCCTCTTTGAAAGGGAGGGGGGGGGCGGCCACCAATTTCACAAGGAAATTGGTGCCGCCCCCCTCTTTCCAAAAGGGAGGGCAATCTCATGGCAATCCATGAGATTGCATATCTCCTTGAATTTCTCTCTACTTATTTTTCAACAACAATTTGTTGGTATTTTAATTCACCAAAATAATTCTCAATTAATTTTGGGAATATTGCAATCTTGACATTGGAATATTGTGAATCATATTCACAACCCAAAACAAAATGTAATTTACATTTTCAATTAATTAGACAATGTAAATCCAATACACATTAATAATTAATCTACTAATATAAATTATATTTAACTCTCTCTAATACATTATAAATCACATTTATAATATATTATGAATAATTGGATATTGCTATCCACATTATTCTTATCCATAATAATTAAATCACATTTAATTATATTGGATAATTTCTCATACATCATGATAATTAAATCACATTTAATAATCAACTTCTCTTTGCTTAGATCTTATGGAATTGCTCTTAAACCATTTAAGAACAATGCTATTTCTCTTCAGATACTTGGAGATAAGGACAGGGCGATTGTATTGTTCCACGTATAGTGACTTGGATATTGAGATCACATCTCAAATCCAGATCCCATGGACCTCTCAAAGATGCTTGATTAAATCAAGACCGTAAACCTAATCTTCTCATTGCATCACTCATTCAGATCAATGTCCAGTTTATGGACTAAGATTAGGTCACTTCTCTAATGAGAGGAGTCACTAAAATCCAGACCTGTTTCATCACTCCCTCGGAATGGAAGCGTCATGGTTATACAATCGTTTATGATCAAATCACCCTTCAGGTATTCCCAATACCTGCACATCCTGCATACTGGAAGACTCATGATCATCATGAAGATAAAGATCACTTTTACACTGTCATCTTCATAGTCTGATCATTAAGTTTCTCAATCTTGGTCCTTGGGATATGGTACAGATCATATGCTTTCACAAAGCATATATCTTACCTTCAAATTCATATCATGCTTCTAAAGCATGATGACCATGCATGGAATTTGGTCAATCCCAATACCTCATGAGTGAGCTTATGTCTCCCGGTTCACAAGTGAACCTGTATGATCCCTTTGAGAGATCATATTACTCATATGCCCTTACATGCACACCAGCTCGCCGGTGTATAGACCTTGATTAGGTCATCAACCTATTGGTCTGCCAAATGTACATGCTCAGACATATAGTAATATATCTGTCTCTGGTCAGAGGATGTTTGCCTGTGATGTGATAGTATTCATCATAGGTCTTTGGTTATCTCGATCTCGTTAAGTCAACTTATTGACTCAACTAATCTGATACCTCTGAATCAATATTCCTATGCAGATGACCTGCATCAAGAGGTCGATCAGATATCAGTCTAATGAGATGGGATTGCCATCTCCCACTCAGACTGGAGATCACTACTTGTTAATCATTGATGATGCTTGATGAGTCCCCTATCTAACTCCTTAGATATTCATCCAAGTATCAGCCTCTATAATTCAATCATTGAATCAACAGTTGTATGATTATCAAGTTGGCCATGGTACATAACCCTTATTGTACAGAGGGACCTTATAGTGCATTCATTCATTCAATATCAGAAAGGGAGTGAAACAAAATCAATAACTTTTATTGATAAATCATTTATTACAATAACATTTATTGTAGGAATGGTTCGCCTCGGGCTCACATTGCTAACAATCTCCCACTAGCCCTCAGAACCATTCAGGAGCAACCCTTAAACCCATACTCATTACATGCTGGTTAAAAACCTTGTGTGTCAGAGGTTTGGTAAGAGGATCAGCAACGTTGTCGGCGGAGGCCACCTTGGTGATGATGATGTCACCATGCTTTTGAATCTCCTGAATGATGTGGTATTTCCTTTCTACGTGCTTTCTCTTCTGATGCCATCTGGGTTACTTTGCTTGGGCAATGGCTCCCGTGTTATCACAGAGTAGCGGGATGGGAGTATCAGAGGAAACTACGCCAAGCTCCTGGGCGAACTTGCGTAACCACACCGCCTCCTTTGCAGCATCCGATGCGGTAATGTATTCGGCTTCTGTTGTTGAATCTGCTGTAGTGTCCTGCTTCTTGCTTCTCCAGCTCACAACACCACCGTTCAACAGGAACACAAACCCTGATGTCGACTTTCGATCATCAATATCTGATTGGAAGTCAGAATCTGTATATCCCAAGACTTGGAGATCACCATCTCCATAGACCAAGATGTAATCTTGCGTCCGTCTTAGATATTTGAATACGTTCTTTACTGCATTCCAGTGTTGTTCTCCATAGCAGGATTGGTAACGACTTACCACTCCCACTGCATGGCAGATATCTGGCCTAGTACACATCATGGCATACATTAAGCTTCCTACATCTGATGCATAAGGACAACCAGCCATGGCTTTCTTTTCCTCAACAGTTTGAGGAGCCATTCCTTTAGACAGGTGGATACCATGTCTTAAGGGTAGGAATCCTTTCTTGGAACTATCCATACAGAATCGTTCAAGAATCTTCTTAACGTATCCATGTTGTGACAATCCCAGTATCCTCTTTTCTCGGTTTCTGAACAGCTTCAGACCCAAGATGTAAGAGGCTTCTCCAAGATCTTTCATCTCAAAGGTATGGGACAGCCAAATCTTCACACTGGTCATCATCCTTGTATCATTCCCAATGATAAGGATGTCATCTACATAAAGCACGATGAACACAATGGCGCTCCCACTAAGCTTCTTGTACACACAAGGTTCATCAGGATTCTGCACAAAATCATAACTCTTTATTTCGTCAAATCTGATGTTCCAGCTACGAGAAGCTTGCTTGAGCCCATAGATGGATTTCTTCATCTTGCATACTTTGCCATCCTCACTCATGAAGCCCTGGGGCTGCTCCATGTAGATGTCCTCCTCGAGGTATCCATTGAGGAAAGCAGTCTTGACGTCCATCTGCCAGATGTCGTAGTCAAGATATGCAGCTATAGCTAGCAATGCCCTGATGGATTTAAGCATAGCCACAGGAGAGAATGTCTCATCGTAGTCGATGCCTTCTCTCTGTGTGTAGCCCTTGGCTACGAGCCGTGCTTTGAAAGTCTCTACTTTCCCATCAGGTCCCCTCTTTCTCTTGAAGATCCATTTGCACCCAATGGGTTTTACCCCTTTAGGTGTATCCTCTAGGGTCCATACACCATTCTTATGCATGGAGTCAATTTCTGACTTCATTGCTAGCATCCATCTATCCATGTCAGGATCCGCGAGTGCTTCATCAAATGAAGTAGGATCATTGTCAGTTTCACCTGACACATGGAATCCATACCTCTCAGGTGGTGCAACCATCCTCGAACTCCTTCGAAGAGTTATGGGTGTATCATCTTTATTTACTTCTTCAGTTTCTGGTTCAAGAAGCTCAGAATCCTCAGGAGATTCAATGAGTTCCTTTACTTCATATTTATCTTGACCCTTAAGGAAATCATTCTCCAGAAATTTCACATCTCTAGAAACAAAAACCTTCTGAGTCTCAGGGTCATAGAGTTGGTATCCAATACCATCTCTAACATACCCTATGAAGTAACACTCACGAGAGCGAGATTCTAGATTGCTTGCATCCACATTCTTTGCATGGACCAAGCAACCCCAAACCCTCAAGTGATTAACACTAGGTTTGGTTCCATACCAGAGCTCATGAGGAGTCTTAGGTACAGATTTGCTAGGAATCTTATTCAGGATATATATTGCAGTCTCTACTGCATATCCCCAGAAACTAAGTGGTAAATGTGCTTTGCTCATCATTGAACGAACCATATCCATGATGGTTCTGTTGCGTCTTTCAGCAACACCATTATGTTGGGGAGTTCCAGGAGGAGTGAGATTGGAAATAATTCCATTCTATAAGGTATTCCTTAAATTCATCTGATAGGTACTCGCCACCTTGATCAGATCGAATTTGTTTAATCTTCCTATCGGTTTGGTTCTCAACCAAAACCTTGAACTCTTTGAACTTTTCAAAGGTTTCAGACTTATGACGTAATAGGAAGATAAACCCGTATCGCGAATGGTCATCAATAAACGTCAAATAATATCGATATCCATTTCGGGTTGCGGTACTGAAAGGACCGCATACATCAGTATGTATTAGGTCAATAATACCTTCACATCTTGTAACCTTGTTACGAAAAGGCATCCTGGTCATTTTTCCTTGAATGCAATTCTTGTAAGTAGGCAAAGGTTGAACCTGTAGAAAGTCTAAAGGTCCATCCTTAATTAATCTATTGATCTTATCAACAGACAAATGACCAAGCCTTTGATGCCAAATCTCATTTGAGAGATTTTCATTCTCCCTGGATCTTTTAGGGTTTTTATTAGTGCTTGTAACATTCATAACACATTTATCAATGCACAATTCATAGAGTCCTCCAGAAGTCAAAATACCATCTGCAATATATTTATCATAACGGCTTATGACTAATTTATTACAGAACAGGAATGAATACCCACTTCTAACTAGCTTAGATACAGATATTAAATTCCTTCTGACTTCAGGTACATAAAGACACTCTTTAAGTACTAGGACTCGACCACTAGATAATGATAGTCGACAAGTCCCAACGGCGACTACTGCAACACTTGCATCAGATCCCATCTGGATGACTATCTCCCCTTCTTCAAGCTTTCTAGTTTCCTGAAACAAATGCAACAAATTGCATACATGAACAGAAGCACCAGAATCAACAACCCAACTTCCTTCTCGTCCGACGAGAAAGCTGGTTTCAATGATAAATGTAGATTTCATACCTGTTGGGGATTTACCTTTGTCAATCGACTTCAGGTAATCCGGGCAATTACGCCTCCAGTGCCCCGGCTTCTTGCAGTGGTGACAGACGTCGGTTTTCTTCGACGCCATTAAAGTGGATGCATTGGAAGATGAGCCAACACTTTGTCCCTTCTTCTTTCTCTTCTGGGTCAGACCCTTCCGAGAACCTTGCTTCCGACCGCGCTTCCCTTTGACCTGTGCAACCATTGCAGTGCCAGTAGGACCATCTTTCTTCATTACGTCTTCTGCAGACTTTAATGCAGCAAGAAGCCCAGCATTTGTCAGTTCCAGCTTATTCATGTGGAATGACACCACAAAGTTATTGAAAGATTTGGGCAATGACAGCAGAATGAAATCGGATTGCATGTCTGCATCCATCGTCGCCCCCAGAGTCTCCAGCTCTGACAAGTACCCAAACATTTTGAGTACGTGTTCACGGACCGAAGTCCCTTCCTGTATCTTGCAGCGAACCAGTTCTTTCATAACATTGTACCGCTGGGTGCGGTTAATATCACCAAACATATCCTTTAGATTCTGCATGATATCCTGGCAAGTACTCATCTCCACATGTTGTTTCTGAAGAACATTGGAGAGAGAACCCAAGATGTAGCATCTATCCAAGACAGGATCTTCATCATACTTGTCATTATATGCTTTGTCTTCCTTAGATTTAGGGTTTTCAAGCTTGCTTTCAGAGAGCACATAGCTGATGCGCTCTGCCGAGAGTACAAGCTCCAAATTACGGATCCAATCCGAGTAATTTGGTCCAGTCAACTGGTTGACCTCCAGAAGCCTGCTCAGTGATTTCATGGCCTTCATTTTATGAAATTGAGAATGCACTATATTAGAACATATAATATATATTCAATTTAATTTTTATTTGATTAAGGCATTTTAAATCAAATTAGTCTTGCTATGTCAACTATGAAAGTTTATTCCCTTATTCACTTTCAAAGTAGGAGATATACTTACCGATATATCTTAAGCAAGAACTGGGATCTCCTCTTTATCTTTGTTACATCCCAATAATATGAGAAACTACAACTCCAATAAAGAGAAGCGGGAACACATTCCGCCTTGTAAGTCCAACTTGCGTTTCCCAATTCGGTCTTTAATACCCAGGCCCACCACCCCTAAGGTGATGTTGACCTGTCATTAATTGAACCAACTGTCAATAGGATTAGAACTCGCTATACGCAATCCAATATCGCCCCAATAATATGAGGATCTGATATTGGGGTCACTACGCATACGACCTTACTCTTTCGAGAAGCAATGAGTCCGATCCAGATGCGCTTGTATATAGGAGCTGTCACTTCGTACAGGCGTCTCCTATATACAATCCCTGGCGACGGAAACCCTTCGCCTTGACGGGAGACCATGGATGTCACTTATGTGATCCTCCACCTCTTATTCAAATTTAATTAATTACTATGAATCACATTCATATAATTAATTTTTCCAAGGGAATTATTAACTCTAATCATATTAGAGTATTCTTAATTGGATATAATTAACTTAATCATATTAAATTAATTATCAATCCAATTTAATCAATCAAACTTAATTTTATGCTTGAATATATATATATGGTATTATTCTCAAAGTACGTATTAATTCGTATTTTAATAATTAGAAAAATACATCGTAATCCCTCGAACATTATCCCGGCCCTACCCGTTGTCATGGCCAGTACCAGCGGGAGTGGGACGGACCGCATACGTTGCAACCCGCTACCCCAGCGATCCCCGACTAGACACCATATCCGCCTCGGGAAAGGATAATGCCAAATTGATTAATTTGTACTTGAGATGATCATCGGTTCTTCAACCGAAATTATACCATATAGTAATCAAAATAATTTTGATTATAAGGAAATTTGCTAGACAAATTCCCAATCATATTCAAGCAAGAAGTTTGATGATTGTGATTTCAATTATGATTTAGATCAAATCTAATCAATTAATTGATTGGGACCAAGTCAATTAAGGAAATAATCATTCTCTAATATTTCACAAATATTTTTCATAATTATTTATCGAAATTAACAATTAATTTTATTAATTGACAATCACATGGTTCTTGATTAGGAAAGTAATTTCAGCAGTGACCCCTACTTACTAAAATTAGCATGTCTCAATCAATTTAAATACAAATTAAGCAAAGTCAATTTCTAAAGTTTGCTAATTTGATTTAGGAAAGAACCTACGTGATGTTTCACGCATTTCGAGGCAATTCTAAACAGTAATTAACATTTTAATTACGTTCAGATGCACAGTTCCCGCAACAGTGCATACATGTTCATTAAAACGACCATATCTCGAGCATACGAAATCCGATTTACGCAAACTCAGATCCTATGGTTTCCTTATTTAATGGGGAACAAAATCCAAGTATTAAATTCGTGTTTAAACAATTTAAACAGTGCCGAATTTATTTACTAAACAGATCTGCGAAATCAAATGCGATGAAAACTTTCGCGACCTTAACGAACCCAAGTCGTCCTCGGTTAGCGAATCACTATTCGAAACCGTCGACCTAAGGCTCTGATACCACTTTAAGGATAGGGAGAGATCCTCAAGTACTTCACGGAAGCGTGAGCATCGTATCGGATACGACGAAGAACGACTAGTCGTACTAGTCGTTCGGTGCAGCGGAATTTAAAAAAATTTATTCGATGAAACCACATGATCCAAGAACAATTCTCGGATCGTTTCATCTATAACCACAACAAGTATAATGCAATACCTCTTGAAGCGTTGTTGATCGAGTCTCTAAGAGAAGAGACCTCCTGTCTCAAGTCCGATCGTCGGAGAGATCGCTTGCGAGCGTGGGGATGAACCGCGTAGTCCTCGCAATCCAAGAAGTTGATCAAAGCACGGTTGCTCCTGATCTCTTCGCACGAGATCGAACGTCTCCTTCGCAGGTGAAGCACTCGAAGTAGATGAAAAACTGCAGAGCGTCGAAGCAGCAGCACGAGGGTGCGGGCGACGACGATTCTCTCCACCAAGGTGGACGGCCACCAAGAAGAAGGGGGAGAGAGGGCTGTCGAGTATGGAGAAAGAGAGAGAGAGAGAAGAGTGCTACAATAGCATGTAAAGAGAGAGCCAAGTATGCCTCTATTTATAGGGTTTTGGTATCCACGGATCTCAATCCATGTGACATAAAAAATCAATGGATGAGATTGATTTATATCAATCCAATAGTCAAGATTGTTGTTGATAAAAACCAACAACTTGTGATTTAATTTGATAAAAATATATTTGATAAATCAAATAAATATTAATACCATATTAAATCAATCAAATAAGGAGAGAGGAATAAAGAGAGATCCACCTTCCTCTTTGAAGGGGGGGGGGGGGGGGCGGCCACCAATTTCACAAGGAAATTTGTGCCGCCCCCCTCTTTCCAAAAGGGAGGGCAATCTCATGGCAATCCATGAGATTGCACATCTCCTTGAATTTCTCTCTACTTATTTTCCAACAACAATTTGTTGGTATTTTA
Source organism: Ottelia alismoides (assembly GCA_037367405.1). Classification (NCBI taxonomy): domain Eukaryota; kingdom Viridiplantae; phylum Streptophyta; class Magnoliopsida; order Alismatales; family Hydrocharitaceae; genus Ottelia; species Ottelia alismoides. Next base: position 551,941 of record JAZKJV010009316.1, read on the forward strand.
ATTCACCAAAATAATTCTCAATTAATTTTGGGAATATTGCAATCTTGACATTGGAATATTGTGAATCATATTCACAACCCAAAACAAAATGTAATTTACATTTTCAATTAATTAGACAATGTGTATCCAATACACATTAATAATTGATCTACTAATATAAATTATATTTAACTCTCTCTAATACATTATAAATCACATTTATAATATATTATGAATAATTGGATATTGCTATCCACATTATTCTTATCCATAATAATTAAATCACATTTAATTATATTGGATAATTTCTCATACATCATGATAATTAAATCACATTTAATTATCAACTTCTCTTTGCTTAGATCTTATGGAATTGCTCTTAAACCATTTAAGAACAATGCTATTTCTCCTCAGATACTTGGAGATAAGGACATGGCGATTGTATTGTTCCACGTATAGTGACTTGGATATTGAGATCACATCTCAAATCCAGATCCCATGGACCTCTCAAAGATGCTTGATTAAATCAAGACCGTAAACCTAATCTTCTCATTGCATCTGAATCTCATTCAGATCAATGTCCAGTTTATGGACTAAGATTAGGTCACTTCTCTAATGAGAGGAGTCACTAAAATCCAGACCTGTTTCATCACTCCCTCGGAATGGAAGCGTCATGGTTATACAATCGTTTGTGATCAAATCACCCTTCAGGTATTCCCAATACTTGCACATCCTGCATACTGGAAGACTCATGATCATCATGAAGATAAAGATCACTTTTACACTGTCATCTTCATAGTCTGATCATTAAGTTTCTCAATCTTGGTCCTTGGGATATGGTACAGATCATATGCTTTCACAAAGCATATATCTTACCTTCAAATTCATATCATGCTTCTAAAGCATGATGACCATGCATGGAATTTGGTCAATCCCAATACCTCATGAGTGAGCTCATGTCTCCCGGTTCACAAGTGAACCTGTATGATCCCTTTGAGAGATCATATTACTCATATGCCCTTACATGCACACTAGCTAGCCGGTGTATAGACCTTGATTAGGTCATCAACCTATTGGTCTGCCAAATGTACATGCTCAGACATATAGTAATATATCTGTGTCTGGTCAGAGGATGTTTGCCTGTGATGTGACAGTATTCATCATAGGTCTTTGGTTATCTCGATCTCGTTAAGTCAACTTATTGACTCAACTAATCTGATACCTCTGAATCAATATTCCTATACAGAGGACCTGTATCAAGAGGTCGATCAGATATCAGTCTAATGAGATGGGATTGCCATCTCCCACTAAGACTGGAGATCACTACTTGTTAATCATTGATGATGCTTGATGAGTCCTCTATCTAACTCCTTAGATATTCATCCAAGCATCAGCCTCTATGATTCAATCATTGAATCAACAGCTGTATGATTATCAAGTTGGCCATGGTACATAACCCTTATTGTACAGAGGGACCTTATAGTGCATTCATTCATTCAATGTCAGAAAGGAAGTGAAACAAAATCAATAACTTTTATTGATAAATCATTTATTACAATAACATTTATTGTAGGAATGGTTCGCCTCGGGCTCACATTGCTAACAGTCCATACATTCTCTTCATCGGTTTTATCATTTTGTACAGTCTTCCATACTTAGGACTACATGATCATAAGTATAGGGGGGACCGCCGACTTCTATTCTTTTAATATTCTCTTGGAGTTGTTGTAGCATAGGAGTCTATTCACTTTTCTATACTTAGCACAAGTTATATCTTCCTTTGCCGCTCTCTGATCACTATGAGGACATAGTCCGAGCTATGTATAGGGGGTGTCGTATATATTGTATATATATACTTTTGACATAACTCTCACTTTTGATATAATTATTTTGGGGATAAGTATAAAAATTCATAAAATTCACTTGTGTATAATAATGAAAAAAAACAAAACAATATATATAATCTTGTATATACTTGTATATATTTTACTAACCCTTTTTCCTTTAAAAAAACTCTTTTCACATGTGCATTATTTTTTCCAAAAATCCAAAAAAGATCAAAATTAGAAAATTATTTAAAAAATTGCTTTCTTTTTACATTGTACATATTTCTTGCATTTGCATGTGCATTTTTTAGGATAGTATTGACATTTAAACTATGTCTGGGATAAAGTTGAAGAATGGAGCTTAGTTGGATTTTAATCCACTTAATTTTAGAGGAACCTTATAAGAAATGGAGTTAAGACTTTTTAGGTCCTAGCAACTTAATTCTTTAAGTCCATAAGACTATGTTCACATGTCATCTTGATTAGTCTAAGTAGAATATTTAACAACACATGCATGATTCTTTCAGACTGTGGCTTATCTTGGACGAGCACTCTACAAGTAGCTCTTCATGGAGTAGGTAGTGAGGAGGCAGAATCTTTTGGCGTGGAGTAGCATAGAGGGTAGTACATCTAGGTGGAAATCTCTCATCTTCCTCTAGGGAGGGTTGTACATCTCAACCTGATCTAGTAGTATTGAAGACTAAAGACAGGATGTTGTGGGGTTGCAATAATGCCTCAAAATAGAGATAGTCTACTAGATCCTCAAAATAGGGATAGTCTACTAGCTCAAGAAGAAAAACTCCTTATGTACATGATGCACCTTGTATATATTTTCAAAAAAAAAAAAAGAAAAGATGATAAAAATACAGAATCTCCAAAAGTGGACATGCCTGATTGGAAAGTAAAATGCCTTCTGGAGTGTATATACAAGTGGGAAAAAAAGAATAAGAGCTTCAAAGTCAAATTTTTGTAAGCATGCAGCAGGATGACTTGGCTACAGTGGTCATGCATCTAAGGATAGGTAGCTAAACTGGATACCGTCCATTCTTTTCTCCATCTCCTCTTCTTGAGTTGGTTGTACTTGAACTTGGAAGGGAATATCCCCACTCATCGAGGAAAGAGTTGCTAGACCGGAGGACTAGAGTTACCTTGCTGAGGGAGTTTGTTTCTTTGCTACTTTTAAGATGGGGAGCTATATTTCACTTACACCGTACAAGTAAAGATTCATAGTCATAAGAATTTGTGTATGTAGACTTGTTCTGACCTAATTTTTGAGGATACCTGAATAGGAATCTTATGGAACTTAGAGGCTGTTAGATTTTAAATCCATTTCCCATTAAGCTTCCACCATACTAATAATCCAAAAGTCTGACAGAGCTCCATACTACAATTTTATGAAGATATGTTTAATACTCAGTATTGTCCTAATTTCATTATATTTCCTTTTTTTTCTTTTATTCACTTATTCTTTCAAATAATTGTTTTCTAAGGGACTAGCAAAGTTAAAGCATAGGGGATGATCAATTTGCATTTCATCATCTTTATTCATTTATTGTAGCTTAAAATCCCTTATAAAATACCAGTATATAATACTAACTCCATATTCTTACTAACTTGCATCTATGTATAAATATTGTATATTAATTATTATTTTAACTTAAAATAAATAAATAAATAAAAGAAAAATAAAGAAAAGAAAAAGATTGTATATATGAAATAGATACAGGCTGACCCGAACCCCGAGAGAAGGTCAAGACTTGACATGATCGACCAGGAATAAAGTAGGGGGAGATAGGGTCCTTAATCAGAAAATTCAAAAAATGTGTTGTAAATAGATCTCATTTATTCTGTGTATACTTGTATAAAACTTGCACTATTTTATTTATCCATAAATTGACCTCAAATAAAATAATTTTCTAAAAAAATTGTAAATAAAAATATTTTTTATATAATAAAAATAATTGCAAAATAAAATCATGTATAGATTAAATAACCACACTTGGAAAAAGATGTAAAGCAATAATTGGAAGACCAATTTCAGCTTCATACGAACTCAAATAGAATCAAACTCACTTCCATTGTACTGTAAATTAAATTATATTTAAAATGGATGTGGTTCCATCATTTTTGGAGTTATAGTTGAAAAGTTGGTTTTCTATGGTGGTTTTTGTAATTTTACCATTTATTTATTGTATATATCTATTCGTATTTATTATTATACATAATATAAATAATTATAAATATTTTATTCATTATTAAAAAAATGATAATAAATAAAATTTTATATAAAAATATATAATAATAATTTCCTTATTTGTACATGTGTATAATGTACTATATTTGTATATTACTCGTATATAACAAATTTCCTTATATAAAAATCACCAAAAAATTGATATTTAACATTAGTTATTAAATTAATATAATTACGTAAATTTAATTTATTTATTTCATTATTTGATTTGAAAACCTATCATGTATATAAGATTTGATTTTATACCTTAAATAACCACCATTAAGGTGGCCAATTAATTTTTGTAAAATAATTAATTTGATTATTTTTTTAATTATGAATTTCCTTTTTATTTAATTTATTAGTTTTCCTTTGTAATTAATTAATTAATTAATTAATTAATTAACTTAACTACTAAATGCATTCTTATTTGTAATTATTTGATTTTTAATTTTTTTTCTCCTTTTTATTGAGCTCCTCCTCCCTCGTTTCCTCTTCCTCCTGACAATCTTTTGGAGAGGAGCCTAATTTTTCTGAGAGCCATCTTGTAGAAGAAGGGCGCTCAGCCTCCGAACCATCTGGTGACAGCGAGGCGACACTCATCGAGGCGATTATGGCATTCGTCCATTCTAAGGTGAGATCCATGTTTTATTTTTTCTTGTTTTTAATCTAGGATTAATTGTAGTTTAAATTTTCGCATTCTTATTTAGTTGTCATTTTTTATGTTTTTCGATCTTAGTTGCTAAACATTTTTCATTACGATTTATCCGCCCTCGAATCTGATTTTCCATCTCATTTTCCGATTGCATCACGTTCATTTCTATCTCACACGACCTCTCACCTCCGACCACACATTGTGGTCGAAGATCCAGATCTATCCATCACTATTCACTAGACCTGCAATCTGTTCACGCATCTGTTTTTTTACATTTCAAATAATCAGAGTCGAGCCATTGTTATCGCAACCTCATTGGTTTATAGAGGAAAAAACTAAAAAAGTATATAGTTTTTTTATCTCTATCTAACATCTATTTTGTAGGAAAATAAATAAAAAAATAAAAGTACAAAATTTTAATCTCTGTAGGTTACAAAAATTTACAAAAAAGTAAAAAAAATAAAAAAAATTCAGGCGGCAGCTGCTATCCCCCATCGTCGCTGCCGCCGCCCTATCTTCGTCGCCGCTTCCACAACCATCTTCACCAGCGCCCCCGTGCGACCTCGCACGGTCGTCTTCACCTCCGACTTGGGCGGAGCCTCTGCCTTCATCAACAGATCTCCACCCAACCTCCTGGAGGAGCCTTCATCTCCGCTGGCAGCGTCCGCACCACAGCCGCCACCAACCTCCGCGACAGCCACGATCCCCCTTTAGCGGAGTCACTATCCTCCTGAGCGCCTCCATTCTTCACCATCGCACCTCTGGGAGGAGGACTTCACTGCTGCAACCCCCTTCTGGTCCATCACCAACCGCCGCCGGCCATCCCCTCCTCTTCCTTGGGCGGAGCCTCCACCGCGACCTCCGCCGGTGCGCCACCACCTCGAGGACCCTCCTGGACTAGCGCACCTCCCCCGCACGAGCTCACTCGTTCACCATCACCGTTGGCTGTCCTTTCCTCAGCCGCCAGCTCCCCACTCACGTGCTCCTTCGCTTGAGACCACCGCCAACGTTAACAGCACCTCCTGCCTCCAACGCCTGCCGCCGCCGCCCTTGGCTTGGGCGAGAAGAAGGGGGCGGCGCCCCTTATGGTTTGTGAAGAAGCAATCGAAGAACAGGTACCCTAGGTGGGGGAATGAAATATAAAAAAACTTGGAACAATTGCAACGCAAGCCCCCAGAAGTTCCAAATTTGCCAAATACCCCCTACCAGCTCCAGTCACGTGTGTTGCATGTGTTTCTTAGGTAAGTTGTGAAAATCTCCCTTTGTTTATTTCGTGTTATTTATTTATGCAAAAACTTTAGAATTGGATTTTAGTCCCTATTTATCCAGACTTTAAATTGCATGTGTTTCTTGTTGAAATACATATTTTTCTTGCTCAATAAATTATGCTAATATAATGTTAAGCTCCTGACTTATTCCTCTTTATTGTATAAATTTCTCATTGCATTTTATTTCCATTTGTTATTATTAAAAAATCTAAAACTGTATTATTTTCCCACATTGAAATTTGAAAAATGCTAAAATTCAAAAGTTGCTTAAAAAATCCAAAAAAATAAATTAATTGTATTTAGCAGCATTTTAATTTCTATTAAATTTCACATATTAATTATTTATAATACAAAAAAATTGCAAAATACTAAAAATCTTATAAAAATCATAAAAAATTCTAGAAAACCCTAGAAAATACGATTTCAGTTCTTGTTTGTAGACAATAGTCTATATTTTAGCATAAAATAATTTCCAGGAATTTTGACGCTTAAAATATATTTAAGTTGCAAATTACTTCAAGCTGTGCACTATTTGTCATTTTTGCCATTGTTTGATTTTTAGAAAAAAATACAAAAACATATGAAAATTCTATAAAATTTCCCAAAAACATTTCAAAGCTTTTAAAACCCAAAAATATTTTCTATGGATTTTTTGGAGCATTTTTTATATAATTGAAAAATACAAAAAAGTGTGGTGTGTGTATTTCTTCCCTTGTGCATATTGATCCTTATTTAAAAATAAAAACATTACAAAATTAAATCGCTAGAAATATGAAAATCAGAAAATTAAAAAAATAGAAATACAAAAATTACAAAAAAATTAAAAAGACAAAAATAAAAAAAACCACGCATAGTGTACATTGAGAAATCATTTTTCTTTTAATTGATTTTTTCTCGATTAATTTAATAACCCTCGAGAATTATTGCCACCCTTAGTTCGATCTTTTGCTATCCAGGTTAATTAAAGAGCAAAAATTTCTCTCGCTTCATTATTCTTGTAATTAATTTTATAGCTTGAGAAAGAGATAAAATTGTTTGTTTGTTGCACGATATTTTGGTTGCAACGACCACTGTGCATTTAATTTCATATCTTGATTTAAAACTTGAAGATCTCGTGTCAACAAGTAGGGGCAGTGCGCTCATCATGTAGACGGGAAAGAAGGTTGAGATCAACCCTCAAATCCTGTACCTCGTTGCTGTAGGAACACAGCTCCTCCAAAATCTATCTCTGAAAATAAATGGGACCTGAAGATGAATGTTGCTGTTGTGAAGAAGAGGAAGACAAAGAAGAACATGAAAATTAGCCCTGACGGTCATAGGATTGATGTTGCTGGGGATGATGCTGAACTTGTGGGCCCTGCTGGCCCGACTGGTATGCTTGTTGATGCCCGCACTACTGCTGTTGCTGCCTGGATGTCTGGTAAGGAATGGGTCCAGAGCTTTGTGGTGCTGGAAGAGGTGTAGGAGTAAACGATGTGTTGTAAAAGGACTGGGAGCGCTGGTTGGAAAAAAACAGTCCCAAAAACTCTCCTACCTAGTAAGGTCATTAGTGTACCGTACACCATTTACTTCCCACACCTACGAAGGCTCCTTAGTAATTGTGTCTATAGACGGTGGTTGTTGCTGGAAAGACTGGTCCTCAACCCAAGGCTGGGGTGGCTGAGACATCTATTGCTCCTGAATATGGTGAACAAGGTAAAATGGAGATGCAAACGCAGTCATGGTAGGTACCTGCTTCTTGGATACCTTCTCAGAACGCTCCGCCATCTTCTTGGGCAATTTGGATAAGTTGTTATCCAACCCATCCATTCACTATCAATCCACTCAACCACCGTATGTTTATCTGCTATAATGCCCATGTCAAAAGGATCCATTGTAGCCTTCACTCGCCTACTGGGTAGGAAATGATTGGGGTCTCTATCTGAGCTATACTCGCAGTATGTGCTCTACTCGTCTTGGCCATCTGCTCGAACACCATCCAGACGGTGTCCACTCCTCGTGATGTGTAGTTGCCTCCACAAGCAGTACTAACCAAACCCATCACCTTGGGGTGTAGGCAGGAATAAACATACTGAACCAGGATGGTAGGCTCTAAGTCATGACATGGACACATCTGTAAAAGATCGTTGAATCTCTCCCATGTATCACAGAAGGCTTCATTGAGAAGTTGGGAGAAACTCATGATGCATGAACGCATCAAGTTACTTCTACTCAAAAGGTAGAACTTCATCAGGAAGAGGTCCTTGAACTGCACAAAGATAGTTATAACTACCCCTTGGTTCTTCATCCAATAATAAGCCTTATCTTTTATGGCAAAGGAAGGGATTTAAGACTAATGTAGTCTTGGCTAACCCTAGGATGCCTAAGGTTAGTACAAACCAACTCAAAGTCCCTAAGGAATGCATATGGCTCCTCGTGTGCATTCCCATGGATATGAGGCTGTAAGCTAAAAAACTGCGGCTTCAACTCATATTCAACTTCAGGCTCTACTGAGCTCAACCAATTAGCCATCTTATACTGCCCAAGGATGTATGCCACGTCCATTGGTGCATCTCTACCCAACTGCAACTGGACAAGTTGTGCTCTCATGAGTGCTTGGTTCTGCTAACTTGGCGAACATTGCATGCATTTGGGTCCTCCCATTCTTCCTCCTCTCCATAATGCTTCTTACGAGGCATCACTTCGTCACCTTCATCAAATAAAGGATTGAAGTGAGATCTAGATGAAGATAATGAAATCGAATCAATCTTACCAAGGCAATGATCATCCTTAGTGAGTAGATAGGAAAAGGGGTTGGTTGAGATGTAACCACCCCCAAGGAAGGAATCATGAGACACCGGTTCGGAAAAAGGATTATTTCTAAACAGGGACGGTTTAGTTAGAGGAGAAGAAGAAGGGGACTGGATCGATGAAGACATGGCATTTGGACAGTTCAATGACAAGCTTGCAAAATATGAGTAAATATCTGAGGAATTATACATCTTTGAATGTCAAGAGATAGGGAAATGGAGCACGCTCGATAAAAAAAGATCTAGTACTACTGGGCACGTGAATGTGTGGCATTACACACACAAGAGAATCAATGCTAACCCCTTTGAATTAATTAACTAACTCAACACTAAAGGTCGGGGATGATGGCATTATTATCTTGTCAATTTTATTTTACCGAATCAAACAATCTTATAAAATCTCACAGGTGTAGTCCCTTTAGGTAAATCAAGTTCAAGACAGCGAAACACACAAACAAGAACATGGTTACTTCTTCTAATGGTCTGAGGCAAGTGCTTGCAGCAATAACAGGACCCTTAAAGTGAGTCCAAGCGCTTAGGGCACAAGTCAAGGGATTTTGGCTCTATTCCTTAAGGGCTACAATCTTACCCACTCTATCTGGAGGTAAGTACCATCAATCAATGGGTGTTTTACTATCCATAATACAAGGTTGCTTTTTCCGAATTATTTTGGTCAAAATGCATTAATTCAGTCTTGATTTTAAGAGATTAAGTTATCATTTTGAATTAAGCAACCACAAACATCGCCTAACGTACAAACCCTTTTCCTTTTCCTTAAATTGATAAAAATGAGGGAGAAAGTGAAAAATAGAATGCAATCGAAAATCAATAATGCATGTAGTTGTTTAGAAGTACTTAAAGCGCTTCCCAGCACTCTACATGTGGATGCATTGATTTATTTTTTTAAAATCTATCTATATGATGCAAGTTGAAAATCACACCTGAGCAACAAGTTCTATTAGCGGTGAAAAAATCAATTTATTTTTGTCTAAATTGACCATAAGCTATGTGCATATATGAATCTCCTAAGATTTTTGTAATTGTAATTCATATGAGATTATGGGTTGTCCTAAATTACAAAATAGATCAAGCAAAAGGACCTACGGTATGTCTAATTTGGCGTAGTTCTTGATTCTAAAACGGCATCAAGTTGAGAACCACTCTCGACACAACCACCACATAGAAAAAATAATGTCTAACGTGCCTTCATAAACATGCTTGATCTCAATCGAGAACCGCTATAAATAGGTTTTTAAGTCACAAGTAATTACAACTAGATAAAATGGACTTAATTAATCTAAATTAATTCTATCTACTTAATTAATTTGCTTCATGGGCTCTCCAGCAAGCAACTCCAAGTTCCTCACCTCTGTGTTACTCCGAAAGTCGTCAGCTCCATGAGCCTACCACAAAATTATAAATTATTAGAAAAATTCTAGAGAGACTCATAATAATTAATTAAGGAAAAATGACAAATCAGAGAAAGGCAATACAAAAATATATGCTCAAAATAATAACCTAAAAATCACTAAATAAATATTTGAACTTAAAAATGATCACAAAATGTTTCGCGTCCCCGTCAATGGTGCCATCTGATGAAGCGCTAAATGCATATATTAATTAGTATCAGTTTTAGAACATGCACTTAGCGTATCATGCAGAATCGAATAAAAGATCTCCGCAAGGAGGATTCATCTTGAATTTATAACCTGGGAAATCGAGGGTCGAACACAAGGACGCACACAATTTGGTGAATGATTTTTAAGTGTCAAATATTTTAAGTAGTAATTTATAGGATGATTATATTGAGCGGATGCATAATTCACAACAATGTAGATTTTTAACACAATTTTTATGCATTTAAACTATATGAAGATAATAATGCACAAACAATGTGATAAAGCCAAATACAATACAGTGAGAGACAATAGGCAACTTGGGTTAATAATAAAACTCTCTGAAATAATTTAATATTAATTAATGCATGAAAACTAGTCAATTGGTGACCTTAAGCCTTAATCAATCTCAAAAGCAACTCAATGCAATTTTAACTTTCACTTCAATTTGATGCTTTGTGATTTCAGCATGCAATTAAATCATTTACTCCTTAATAATAATTATTATTAAAAATAACTAAAAATTAATCTTAAAAAATCAATGTCACTAACAGATTCAATTTCTTACAAAAAGTGCATTTTCAATTTGATTTAAAGGTCTAAATAAGCACTTTAGAAGATGAAATAAATAATGCGTGATTTTTATATAAAAAATAACAGTAAGCATGCAATGAGATAGAGCATCAAATTAGCTTTCAAATGAGACTAGAATCACTTCATTTGGATACATAGATAAAAATGTATATCAAATATTCAATCCATGGGCATTTTGGAAATAAAACTACAAGTTTTTATTACAAAACATGATAAAATAGGACTGAAATGCAAATAAAATAACATGTAGGGGCTAGCTTGCGAAACTAACAAAGGCGAAGGACTTATCTACAATTATCGGGAATTTGAGGAGCAAGGCAACAAATTACCAAATCACGTGTATGCTACACGTAATATGTCTAGGGTAGGATATGAGGCTCGGGACTCGTGGCCTTCTTGGCTGCTTCGCACAAGTTTCGGATGCAGGATCGACATACGAGCCTAAGGCGTGAACCATTGCTTCGGGTTGTCGACGTGGTCCAATTTGTACCGTAATATGATGCCCAAATTAAAAAAATCGATGGTAATTGTATGTCACTTGTTCTTCGATTCTGCTTTGTTCGGCGGTGCCTGGGTCATGCTCTGGTGAAGTTGCTTTAGTTCCTCTGTGCTCCTCAGCCTCTGATTAAGGTCGGATGACATTCCTATAAGCTATGCGAAGGCAACCGATGGCTAAATAATATGAGATACGTCATGGAACGCTCTATGGACGAAGCATCATTGTCGAGGAAAATGGAGACCAGAGCTTGATCTCAAATTCCGACCATTTAAGCGATATTGGCCTGCAACGTTAGTAGAACTATAGACAATGTCCAAGCGTATGATTTGAAGTGCGTATGAGATGAATGAAGGTTTCAGGCATGCGTGAAGGAATGGATGCCAAAATGGGTTCCAAGTCGAAAAACCGCCTAGAATGGATCGACGTGGATATAATAAAGGAGATCGAAGAGGCTACCTGGAATTTTAGGCATTAGTTGTGGATAATGGTCGAAGATCTCCAGACGATCAGATAGGGGTTTACACAAGCATGTGATTCCAGATAAATAATCAAAGAGTGTATTAACGTAGATCGACTGATTTGCTCACCTGGAGGATGAAGGTTGAATCGAGGATTTGAAGAGTTTTGCATTGGCTGGATTGGAGAGGGGTATGCTCTGGTCTTCGCTTAACATCTCTGGTTATTAGACAAAGCTCGATCAGCCATGGAAATGGCTCAGCATGGTTGCTAAGACTAAGGATCTCACCGATAGTTCACCTTCACCTTTGATATCAATTCAAGCCTTAACTGTCACCTAGAGTAAGAGGATGCTCAGAGGAACCACTCGCAAGGGGCAGATGTGGTTGCTCATGGTAGGAGGAAGGGTTTTGATGAGGAGGTAGTCCCGTGGTTCGTGACGAAAGGCGGTGGTTTCAACCACCACCGCTGACTTGACAAGACAGGGTTGATCATTTCTAGGTGGTTGGCGTGGATAAGGATCGAAGGGTGGAGCTTCTGGCGATGGAAGCTGGTGAGGTGTTTGATGTAGGTGGTTGTGATAATATGGAGAAGTTGGTTGGCAATGAAGAGTTATGACTCTTCAAGTCTCAACACTGGTGGTTGAAGGTGTTGTACTGGTTGTTGGATGAAAACCGAACGGCCCAGATTTAGAGAAGATCAGGTGATTTGAAGCGGCCATGTGGGCGTCCATTGAGGTGCTACGTGGCCCAATAGGAATTAATAGGAATATAAAAATAAAAAATAGAAATAAATTAGTTAGGAGTCTAACTATAAAAAATGATGAACATAAAACTGTATATCTCGATGAGATCTACAACTTTCATGTGGATGTCAAAGATATCAGAGGTCACTCGTACATTGATAAAAATAAATCCTTATTAAACTGATATGAAACAACTTTCTTAGATTTTCTTTTGTTTATTTTTTTGTATTTTGATATTATTTTACGTTATATTAATTATTTAAACTTTAATACTAATTTTTATTTTATTTTTAATAATTAATACATAAAATAATTGCACAATAATAGGTTTATATTATATATAATAATTAGTGTCAATTATTTACAACACAATAATTAGTGATTAATTTTAATTGTCAATGAATCCTGTTGATTTACTTATGCAAGAGAGATAATAATTATAATTAGTGATGATAAATTTGGGATTTATTAGAGGGTTGTTCCTTCGAACAACCAAAGCAGTGGTGGACTACGGCATCGGGCAGATCACCTTTTGTTCTAGCAGTGACAAGGTGCCCATTCAGACGATCCTATTGCAAAATCCGTCATAATCTGCATTAGATGTGAGTGAGCCTACATAACACAAAACAAAAGACTGTGACTTTCCAGCTGAAACTAGAGAGACAAATATGTTCATGGATGATATTGAGAATACGAATTCCTCTCCACTAAGGAAGGAATATACAATATAGTTGAGTTTCCCTCTATTTTTGAAAACGAGATTTTTGCCGAGTTGCTAGAAGAAATGATTGTTGGCCACCTGTCCTTGGCAAAGCAAGATGAAATTATTAAAGATTTTTGTGAACAAGATGATATCATTGATGATTTCTATGCAACACTAAATTCAGAGTTTCAATTGCCTATGATGGACATTTTTCAATTGATGGATCTGACATCACTACTCTACAAAATTGTCGAAGTTGCCACTGAGATGATTCGGACTACATCTGAGCTAAAACCACTAGCAAACATGAAGTATGCCTTCATTGCTAGTGCGCAGAATATATTCTAGGTCATCATAAATTCACAATTGACCACGGAACAAGAACCTCATCCACTCGAGGTTCTAGAAAGAAATCGCAAAGCAATAGGCAAGAAAACATCAGATCTCCATGGTATCTGTCCTTCACTATGTTAACATGACATATATCTTGAAGAATATAGCAAGCCATTCTGAGAGTTTCAGCGAAGATTGAACCCCAATCTCCATGAGGTTGTGATGAATGAAATTGTCAAATGTTGTGATGCGGGTTTCATATATCCCATCTCTGACTCAAAATGGATGTGTCCCTGCACGTAGTGCCAAATAAATCACTGACCATCATGAAAAATGACAAAGGAGGGGAGATCCCAACCAGAGTTCCACTTCTTAGCGCATCTGTGTGGATTACAGATGCTCGAATCTAGTGACCAAGAAGGATTATTTTCTGCTCCCCTTCACCAGCCAAATAGTCGAGAGATTGGTCACGAAGGAATATTTCTATTTCTTGGATGGATACTCTAGTTATAACCAAGTCACAATCTCTCTTGAAGATTGGGACATATACTTTCTGCAGAATACCTTTCATATTGTGAAACTCTCTGGCGACATTCAAGAGGTGCATGTTGGCAATATTCGGATATATGGTTGGCAGTTTTCGAGAGGTATTCATGGATGACTCCGTAGTCTACGGAAAAAGATTTGATCAATGCCCTACATATTTAAATCGAGTATTAAAATTATGCTAAGAAGTGAACCTATTACTCTCATGGGATAAGAGTCACTTCATGGTGATTGAAGGAATCTGTTTGGACATGTCATCTCTAAGCGTAGCTTGGAGTGTGATCCTACAAAGGTACACATCATTTAGAAACTCGAGTCTCCTACAAATTTGAAGCAAGTTCGGTCATTCCTTGGGCATGTTGACTTTTATGAAAGATTCATAAAAGACTTCAACAAAAGTGACTGAGTGTTGACTAAGATTTTGGGAATATTTCATTGTAGATGCCAGAGACCTCCAAGACTTCAATCAATTGAAAGATTTAATCATTCAAGTCTCTGTCCTTCAACACTAGATTGGTCTCTACCATTTGAGATCATGACAAATGCTTATGCCATTGATATGGTTTTGGAACAGAGGAGACATCTTACCATTTGTGATTTGCTATGTTAGAAGAACACTAGATGAAGCTCAAAAGAATTATACAATCACTGAAAAAGAGCTCCTAGCAGTTGTATTTGCCCTGGAGAAATTCAGATCTCACTTACTTGGAACAAAATTTATTGTATACATTGATCATTCTCCCATCAAGTACTTGCAAATCAAGAAGGATGCCAAACCAAGACTCATCAGATGTATCCTTCTACTCCAAGAGTTTGATCTCGAAATCTGAGATAAGCCTGGAATAAAAAATATGGTGGCAGATCATTTTTCAAGGCTACTAGAGCCATACACTCATGAGAGAGCTTTCTTCCAATTATAGAAACTTTTACATACGAGACAATTTTGTCAGTCACCTCGCTCTCCTGGTTGGTTGATATTGTGAATTGTCTTGTTTCAAAGAGAATTCCACAAGATTGGACGAAGCAGAAAATTGAAAAATTCATGTCAAATATTCATTTCTATGAGTGGGAGGATGCTTAGTTGCTTCAAGAGGGGGCATAATACATCTGGAGAAGATGCATTCCTTAGGAGGAAGTCCACAGGGTCCTCAAACATTATCACAATTGAGGATCGAAAGAAAACCACTATGGAAAAAGAACGCAACGAAAGCACTCAAATGCAGCCTCTGGTGGCCAACTCCTTTCAAAGATGCAGAAGATTTTGAAAAACGTAGTTCTGACTGTCAGAAATGGGTGCATTGGTTTGAGAGATACATGCCCTTGAAGTACATGTAGATTTCAGACGTATTTGATGTGTTGGGCATTGACCTCATGGGCCCATTTCCCAACAGTCAGGGATTTGAGTGTAAAATAGTGATTTCAAGAAGGTTGTCAAGAATAGAAAGCTTGATCTAAACAGATTACTTGAATTCCATGACTATGTATATGACAATAGTTTGATGTACAAGGAGAAAGTCAAGAAGTGGCACGACAAGCATATCCACAGAAAGACTTTTGAACATGGTCAGAAGGTTTGGTTATTCGATGCAAAGTTGAAATTATTCCCAGGGAATATGAAAAGCAAGTGGACCGCGCCCTTTGTAGTGAAATATAAGTGTGATAATGGAAGTATTGTGATATCTGGTTTGTCATCTGGCACACATCCTTCATGGTTAATGGATAGCTGCTGAAGTCATACATAGAGCACTAGAAATCCTATCCGTTATTGATTCAATACATGTGATCTACCATGATGAGCTTGAATCCACGAGATCAGTAGAATTAGACGAGGCCACCAAAAATATTTTTGATTAGTTAATATTTTCCTTGTTTTCTTCTTTTCAAATTTAATTCTTTCATTCTTTTGAAAATTCACTCATCCCATTCATCATTGCCATACTTAGGATAAGATTCATCCTAATTATAGGGGGGATGAGTGTATACATGTGTTCATTCGTTGATCCCCGCATTTCTCCTCAACTCTTGATATTATGCCTATACCTAGGGATATTTTACTCTACGTATAGGGGGAGACAGGTCGAACTGATGATTTTATTTATTTCACACCCTTAACCCTCCCTGCCTTGTATGAGTCTGTTATACCTAAGATTAATTGATCCTATGTATAGGGGTGACGGTTGACTTCCTATTCTTTATTCAGTCGTTTTAGTTTAGACTTTCTTATATTAACATGAGTTATGTCTTCCTTTTTCTTTTTGATCTATGAGGACATAGCTCAAGATAAGATAGTTGGGTCATATATATGTTGTATATTCTTTAGCCATAACTCGTACTTTCTTATTTGTATTAATATGGCTAATTAATAACAATTAAAACACACATAAAATTCTTAATAATCATGGTTAATAAATTCGTTAAAAATGTTTTCTAAAATGTTTAAAAATGGTTAGAAAATTCTTTAAAAAATCATTTGAAAAACTATTTTGAAAATAATTTCAAACAATTATATAAATATTTTATTTGTAAAAAGTTCTTTTATTTGATTGAATAAAATGTTTTGCAAAACTATTAGCAAATGGTTTGAAAAATTGTTGTAAAAATATTTTGATTTCTATACATTCTTTTTGAAAATCTTTGCAAAGCAATTTTTAAAGTTTGTAAATATTTGTGAAAATTGTTGTCAAATTATTTGTAAAATAAAGTTTTCAAAGTATTTGTAAAATTTTTCAAATTATTCAAAGCATGTACATAATTCAAGCAACTAGAATTTTTTACAAACTATGTAAATAAAAACCTGTAAATAATCACAAAGTAAATTATTGTAAAAACCGAGTGTAAATTCTTGAACCCAGTTCTTATAAAAATTGATGCGCTATTGTGTAAATATTTGTACATAATTATTTCACTGACTCTTTTTTTCAAAAATCACTAAAAATTCATAAAAAATTTTGCAAAAATATTTTCAAAATTTCATAAAAATTTGCAAAACTTTTACAATTTCCATAAAAAGTTCAAAATCCAAAAATTGCTTCACAAAAATATTTTATTGCATTATACATAGCATCTGCATTTTTCGGAATACTAGAGTCAGATGAACGAGAAATAAAGTCTTAAGATTGGAAATTAGTATAGAATTTAATACATTTAATTTAAAAGGAACCCAATGAGGACTAGAATAATGGATACTTCAGGTCACCTTGACTTAATTCTTTAAGTTCCATGAGACTATGTTCATAGTCTATTCATTATGTCCAAATAGAACCATTCATATCATCTGTAAGATTCTTGAGATAGTGGCTTGATTAGAAACCTTGCACTTGACACTAATCTCAACCCAGATGGATTGTTTAAACATCTTGGAGTCTAAGTCGAGATGATGTTTGGTCACTTCGTCAAGGGTCGCTCAGGAACCATTCTTGGGGATTGCTGAAGTCGGTACTCTAACATACTTCTTTTGGTAACAATGATGTCTATATACCGGAGACTGAATTGAAACAATGCTTAAGATGAGGGATGGTCTGCTGGCACAACTTTTTCAAAGACCCGAAAACATAAGTGGACCAAAAAGGCTCTATATCGGTCGATGAAAATATCAGAATGCGGAGCAAAGCAAAGTAAAAGAAAATATCCAAAAGAAGCCTACACTAAAAATTCAACAAAAATATTTAGCTTCAGAAAAAGCATGCTTCTTGGTGAAGACTTGGTTACACTGGCTGAGCTTCACGAGGGAATGAAGACAACACAAATCCATTTCTAATTCTTTTCCATTTATTCTTTCTTCTTCCTCCATTCGATTATAATGACCGACAACACCTGACCTTGGAAGGAAATATCTGTCTCTGTGAGGACAAGTTAACAGAGGAGCACACTATTTGATGTTTTAGTGATTTGTCTGGGAAGAGCTGAAAAATCCACATACACGGTTCTATCATCTCATGGTAGCGAGAGTATGTGACTGAGAGGATTGTTCTGATCTGATTATGAGTTGAACTGGATAACATGATTATGGAGCCTTAGGGTTGTTGTGTCGCACTTCCTAACCTTAATGCAATTCTAAATACATAAATAATCCAAATGTCTTCTATGAGCTCCAAACTTTGACTTATTAAGAAATTATTCCAATTTATTTCTTTTTATTTCTTTAAATTTTTTTCAGCTCTTATAGACATTAGTATTTGATAGGGACTAGTAAAGGCAAGTATAGGGGGGTGATGAATCATCATTTCATCACCTTTATTCTTTCATTTTGGCCTTAAATCCTCAATTAAATACATACATACATATATATATTTCATTAATTTGTCAAAATAAATACTCATTAAATTACGTTAAATATTGTACAAAATACTGTATAAATATTGTATTAATTTCAAAAAAAAGAATAAAGAAAAGAAAAGGATTAAAGTGTCAATGAAACTGAGTGACCCTTGGCCCTGAAACCTAGTCATCATGATGATTTGGTCGCAAGGAATAAAGTAGGGGGAGATAGGGAAGAGAAAATACACAAAAAATCACATAAAAACGCTAATTATTTTTGCCCAATTATTGCGTTCAAGGCCTATTTTATTTTATTATTTTTATACCTTAAATAATAAAACCTCAACATGAATATTGTACAAAAAATTAAAAGAAAAATACAAACCTGAGTTCACTGAAAATAATGCATAGTGTGCATGAGATACACAAAATAAAAACCTGCAAGGAAAACTTTGTTGGTCTGTATCTTCTCCATGCATATTCAAAAGTGATCAAACATACAATTATTATTCCAAAAATTAAATAATATATTTAATGAAGGTGGTTTCATTCAATTTGAAGTTAAGATGCAAAAGTTAGGTTTTGGGCCATCATCGTGTAGTATACATGTATATTATATTTAATATATTTAGTCTTTTTATTTTTCACATTATTTTATTTTTATAAAAGTGTAAATAGTATTCGAAATAGATGTACATAATTAAACTAAAATAAAACCAATAAATAGAAAAAATAAATAATGTACTTTAAAATATATATGATGTATATACCTATATATACCTAAAATATATATGTATATAATTAATTAAGTAAATGATTTAGAAAATGAAATAAAAATACCTAAATATGTAATTAAAACGATTAAAAAATATAAAATACATGTATAAAATAATAAAATTAGGAAGCACCTTTTAGACATGGAGCTTAAGCTCAAGCCAAATTTCCTCTTTTCCTGACTCCATTTCCACTCCATATCGGTATATGTCACGTTCTCCATCTTTTCACCAATCTATCCAATCAAGATCCATCGTGGATCTGGGAATCAATCATTGACCTCCACCCATTGTCAGAAGCTTTTCGCATTTCCATCTATGCATCATTTTCAGCTTCATCAAAAAATCGAGGATGAAGCCTTCGAGCCTTAGAAGATTTTTGTGCAGGTCTCGTGCTTCGAGGACCCATCTGGGGAGGAGGATAACACTTGGAGTACCTCCACGTCATGCGAGCAGGGTTGGCCCCTAGATTCACCATTGATGCACCTAGTCCTCATCGAAGTAGAGCACCACCAGTAACCTGTAGCCACCACTAGAGCAAGAAACAACCACCAGAGAAAAGAGAAAAACGACATTTGAAGCTCACCTCACCAAACTTCTTGGTTATTCATATAGGACCTTTGACCGTCATTGGATCAAAAACATGACCTAGATCTAATCCAGGTCGTTCGGTTTTTGATCTAGATCTAATCCAGGTCGTTCATTCTATTCGAAGCGGTATGCGAGCTCAACCACCATATCTGCCATATGTCCCCCAAGCGACAACTAGATCAAAAGGACGTTAAGTGGGTAATTTATGTATACCCCCTCCGCCTTTCTTGTATTTAATTAGTAGTACTCAATATGTAACTGTATACAAAAATTGGAAAAATACAAAGGAACCCTTTAACTTATGGATATTGCAAGTAGGTCCACTACTAGCTCAGCTCATGTTGCCCCCCACGTGAGTTGGGCAAATTTTACTTATACCCCTCCAGGTTTCGATATTGTACTTTTGTATTAAAAAATGAATTTCAGTTCAAATGTTTGGGTGTGTTTACATGTAACTCCTCACTCTTATTTAATATTGCAAATATACCCCTACTAGCTGATGTATTTTTATTTATGCTTTTTATTTTTGTATAAATATCTTTCGTGCTCCAAAAATTATCTAAAAATAGGGATAAATGCTTAATTTAATGCTTATTCAAGCCATGCATTCCATTTAGCATTTTTCTTTGCATTTTCCATTTATAAAAAATAAAAAGGAGTTTTTTATTCCATGTTTAACTTAAAAAATACAAAAAAACATAAGAACATTTTTAAAAAATTCAAAAAAAATAAATATGGTCTATTACTCTATTTTATCACTATTGATCAAAAATCACAAAAAATATAAAAGAAAAACAAAAAATATATAAATTATAAAAATATTTTCGGAAATCCAAAAAAATATTTTCCAATCACATATTTTTATATATACATATTATGACATATTAAAAATAGTTTTCAGAGATTTTTTATTTGATATTTTTAATTCTCAAAACAATTCAGTCTATTTAATTAACCAATGATTTGGAATATTTTGGATTTTAAAAATATTTATAAATTAGCAAAAATCTCATAAAAATTACAAAGAGTATAATAATATTTTATTTTGTAATTTTTTATTATATAATTATATTTATAAATATAAAATGCTATATAGTATATATAGACATATATATATACAGTTATATATAGTTTATATTATTATTAATTATAATAAATACCCTAAATATATTCTAAATTCTTTAAGAAAATAAAAAAATACTATTTTATTTATATTTACTCATATTTATATTTTTATTATTACATATATACCATATATTATAATATTATTATATATGAAGTTATATATATATATATAACTTATTGTATATTGAAAAGAAAAAGAAATTTAAAATCCAAAAAATATAAAAAGAAAATAAAAAAAACAAAAGTATATAAAAAATAAAAAATAAAAAAATTCACAAAAACTCTAAGTAAATACTGTGTAACTAAATATATAAAATACATATGTTATTATTTATAGTAAAATAATATTTCATCTATAGATCATTATTCCCCGTATTCAACACCCAACTCGTACTTGCACACTATACACATTTATTTGTAGGTTTTTCAATAAATTTTGATCCACTTTGCATTTATTACTTTATTATTATTAATGGTTGGCTTATTGTTGAATTTACTCATCAAGCTTCGCGTCAGTCACTTCAGCAACTGTGGTCCCTCCTTGTGTGGATCACATGACCGCTATGTTTGGTTCCTTGGGTATTTCAGTGCCAAGATAGACTAAAGCATTACCATAGGAGAGAACGTCTCATCGTAGTTGATGCCTTCTCGCTTTATGTAGCCCTTGGTTACGTGTCGTGCCTTGAATCTTTACATTCCCATCAAGTCCCCACTTTATCTTGAAGAACCAACTACATAAAATGGGTGTTATCCCATTAGGTGGATAAGGTAGGATCCGTACACCATTCTTGTGCATGGAGTCGATTTCAACTTTCATTTATATCATCCATTTATCAATGTCATGATTTGTGATTGCTTCGTCAAATGAAGTCGGATCATTGTCAGACTCTTCTAACACATGGAATCTGTACCTTTTAGGTTGTATAACCACCATCAAACTCCTTCTAAGAGGTACGAGTGTTTAATATTCAATTATCTCTTCAACTTTTTATTCAGGAATCTCAATATTCTCAGAGGATTCAGTGAGTTACTTTACTTCATTCTTCTCTTGACTTTTAAGGAAGTCATCCTCTGATAATTTCACATCCTTAGAGATGAATACGTTTTGAGTCTCAAGTTCATAAAGTTGATACCCAATGAAGTGGAACTCTCTAGTGCGAAACTCCATATTACTTTCATCTATGTTCTTAGCATGGAACAAGCAAACACAAATCCTCAAGTGTCTAACACTAGGATTGGTTCGAAACCAAAGCTCTTGAGGGATTCTGGGTACATATTTACTAGGAATCTTATTAGTAATATACATTGCAGTCTCTATTGCATATCTGTAGAAACAAAGATGTAAATATGCTTTACTTGTGATTGACCTGACCATATCCATGATGATCCTATTACGTCTTTCATCAACGCCCTTTAGTTGGAGAGTTCCAGGAGGAGTGAGATTGGATATAATTCCTCTCTCCTTAAGGTATTCCTTGAATTTATCTGAGCAGTACTAGCCACCTTGGTACGATCGAATCCATTGAATCTTCTTATCAGTTTGGTTCTCAACCAAAGCCATGTATTCTTTGAACTTTTCAAAGGTTTCAGACTTATGATGTAACTGAAGATAAATCGGTACTGTGAATGGTCATAAATGAACATAAAATAGTATCAATATCCATTTCAATTCATGGTACTGAAGAGACTACATACATCAGTATGTATTAGGTTAAGTATGCCCTCGCATCGCATACTGTGACATTCTAATACTTGTATACATACTAAAATAAAAACGAGTGGCTATCGAGTTCTCATTTGAATATGGTCTCGATACGGTTCGATATACGGATTTCAGCTATATATATATTCATCCACATCATTTTGGAAATCATACCTGACCCATTATCCAAATGAAATATATGAATAATTTATTGCGTAATACTAGTCTAGACCTTTCTAATGGTACCAAGAACATATAAATCCGATAATGGGTGAATGAGATATAATTATTGTAAGATCGTGGGTCGGTAAACATACATGGAACGGAACTGCATCTGTTTAATCAAGGATCCGGTCTATAGATCTAACAATGTAGATCCATAATCGTTGTGGAGACCGACTATCAATTAGACAACAACTAACCCACAAATATGATAATCCGTAAATGCAAGTGTGAGTTAAAACTTACTATAACTATACTATAGATGTGTACAAGCACAAATATGGTAAACTATCGAACACATGGAGCAAACGGTTTATAGGCTAATTATTAATTATTTATTTCCAATTAATAATAAATTTTTTTATTTCTTTTTGAACATTTATTGTTTTTACATGGGTTTTTGGTTATATTGGATTTTTTATGGGTTTTTAATTATTTTATCTTTTTTATAGTTTAACATTTTCAATTTTTATTTCTCTTTAATTTTGCAAAATTTTAGTCTTTTTTGTTTCTTAAAATAAATTATATAGTTATATATAATAATAAGATATTATATATTATATAAGTAATATATAGGATATATAGTATTTATAGGGTATTATATTTTTAAATATGCATAAATATAGTCAAAGTACAGAAAATCAATTATTTTTGTGTTTTTTTATATTATTATTATTATCTATTTTTCATAATTTTCATAGAGTTTTTGTTAATTTTTATATTTTAAAAGATTAAATATATAAAAATAGTGCACAAAACAATACTTGAGATTGTTTTAGGCTTAATGAATATAAATAAGTACAAAATTAACCTAAAACTATTTTTAGTATATATTATATATTATAAATATATTTCACAAATGGGAAGATACATTCTGAGATTTTTTTTAATAATTTTTGCTAATTTTTATAAGGTTTTTAGGGTATTGTAATCTTTATGTTTATGCTGTATATTTTTTAGTCATTTTCCTTAAAACACTCAGATCGATACGAAAAAATTGGGTAGATGTTATATATTCACCTTCAATATGCTTAGATGAACTATGGAGAAAGAGAAAAAGAAATATGCTCCTTTCTTTCAATTGATATAGTCCTACTATCTAAAAGTTCGCTAACTATTGAGGTTTGAAAACCTTGAAAAAGAACCAACTTTCAAAATCAGATTAGGTTTTCACAAACATCTTTATTTAGCTTTCAAACTAAACTTTTGATAAGAACCTTGGCATCTCTCCTGATGCATTCTTGGCATCTACCATAAAGATTTGATAGTTTATTAGAGTCTTGATTCTTCTTAATTTTTTTAAAATGCATAGCAAGACTTTTATAGAATGATGCCTATATATCCGAGGCGAGCGAGCACGACCTAGCCTGCTATCTCTTGCTTGTCCTGAATCTGCTTATGTACCTCTCCCTATTGGTTGGTCTTGCCACTTCAACGAGACTTTTGAATATTACTGCTAATTTAACCTTACCACTTCTTTGTACTCTCTTCGTTTGCTAAATTCGAGTATAGAAATGTTGTCGTATATATAATCATACAAACAATATATATTGTTTTGGAATTTTTAAAGAAGTTTTCCTAATTTTAATGGGTTTTATTATCTAAAGAATATGAAAGTTCTTCTTTTTATATTTTTAATAAATAAGAAAATTTATTAATATGTCATGCAACAAATATATGTGATCAAGTAATCGTACATGCATTTAAATTAAGTCTCTTATTATTTTTGAAGCAATAAAAATATTTATAATGCACAAAAGAAAGGACAATAAAATGTTAAGTAATAGGGAAATATTTGCAATTTTCATAGACATATATTTCATTTAATAACATGTCCTAAAATATAGGGGTATAGGAGCAATTTATATAATGCCTCACATGGTCATACACATGAGGCGGAAGGAGTTAACTATAATTACAACAAACTTAGGGATACAAACTGCATTTTTCCTATTTCTTTTACACTACCATTAATATTTACAGGACTAATATTGAAATACAAAAGGCAGTGGGGGTTAAGTTTAATATACCCTAGGAGCACGTGCGGGTGACGATGAACAGCTCGGTGCCATACATCCTCACTTATGATCTGACGACCAAGTTGAGGTGTCGCTTCACTTTAAATAGATGGCCCAAACTAGATTTTGGCCATGGTATTAATCTAATAGTGGGGACAACCAAAATAAGAACAAGGAAGAACATTTTTCTTCATTGAGTTCGATTACATGTTGCTCTTCGCACCGACCACCTCTGGTGCTGCTAAGAGGCTCAAAACATCCTTGATAGGCATTTGCATCTCTTGGAAGTCTCCAAGTGGTCCATATCTCATTGGAAGAGACTTAGAGGTCTTATGTTCTTTAGGTGACCTGGGAGGCTAGAATAAGACCCGATTCTTCCACAGGCATCTCCTCTGGAGTTGCTACCTGCATAGGAGGACAAAGGGTCTGAGGACAAAGCACCTTGACAAAAAATTTGAAGTTGATAGCAAGAAATGGAGGTAGGCTATAAGCTTCGGCGAATGGAGGAGGAAAAAGTTTTGATTCACCGACTCTAAGAGAATCATGTTCATCTAGGTGAGGGCGTGTTATGAAGAATTGATGAGGGTGGTGAGGAAGTGATCAGAGAGGGTTAGAAAAGTGAATCACGTCAGATAGAGGTAGTCACAGTTGGAGCTCTAACGAACTACGATTTGAATTTTGAGGCTAATTTAACTAAATTAAACAACAGTAGACCTATATCTACACTAAGGGATTAAAAATCCGTTAAAATGCACTAACCTAGCAGCTAAACTTGGTCGGAGCCAAGGAAGAAGTGACCTTCGTCGGAGCAAGCTTCTCGAAGACAGTGAACCTCCTCCGGCCACTATTTCTCCTCATCGACTCCTTGGTGAGACTCATGTTATCACTAGGAATCTCAAGAACACTTGGGATGGGAGTTATAGAGGATTTAGATGTATCAAAAATCAAAAGATATGGTTTGGGGCCTAATTTATATACAGACAACTGGCTATTTTTAGAAGAGGATTGCGTATAGGAGGAGGTAGTTAGTGGGAGCTTGAAGGTAGACATGGAAGAAGAATGTAGGGTCTGCAGAGTGGAAGGAACTCAAGGGAGAATGGGCATGGAGAAAGGTGAAGAAATTGGAGAAAATTGGTAGGCGTATGACTCTGATAAAGTTAGAGGCTGTGAGGTACAGTTGATCGAGGGTCAACAAAAGCTCACTTGTCATTGGTCCTTGTAGGACCAGAAAAAGACAAAACAAAAAATATACGGTTTTAAAAAAAAGAAATTATTTTATTAATTAAAAGTAAAAACATGGAAAAATGTTTTTCTTATTTTTCACACTATGTTATGGGTATTTTTTATTTTTACAACCATATTGATTTGGTGTGAATTTTTACATGTATATACATAGGTATATTTACCAATATTTTTGGTATTTATTTTTATTTTGTATTTTTAATTTTATTATTATATATACCTATTTTATATATTTATAAAATAATTAAATACAAATTTACATATTTTTGTTTTGTTTTTCTGATTTTATTTATATACCTAATTGAGTATGTGTACATACATTATAGGTATAGATATTTTAATGTATTATTTTTTAAGTGTATTAGTTTCTTCATTTTATGTTTATATTTTTAATATAGTTAAATTGATATATACAAGTATTTAAAAATATAGTAAGTGTAAAAATATAAAGAATAAATTATATGAATAAAATATACATATACATAGTACAATAAGACCCCAGAAAGTTGGCTTTTGCATTTGAACTCCATTTTTAATGAAGTTACCTTCTTTAGATACATAATTTAATTTTAAATACAATGGAGATGAGTTTAGTGAATTTTGAGTTCATGAGGAGAAGATATTGATATGAAAAAGTTCAGTTACAACGTTTCCATCTGTGTGTCCTTGTTGTACAATGCATTATTTTTCATTTAAAATATTTTTGTAGTTTTATATGTATTTTTGTGTACAAGTTTCACATTGATCATTTTATTAGTTAAGGTGTGCAAAAAGAATAATAAAATAGAGTGAAAATAGCCTTTTGAAGAATACAAATTATTTTTTTATATACATTATAGACCCTTATCTCTCCCTGCTTTATTCCTTGTTGAACAAGTTATTATTGACAATGTATTGGGGTTTAGGGTCATTCAGTATATTCGGTAATTCATTTATTTTCCTTTCCTTTTCTTTATTCTTTTATTTTGGATTTGAGAGCATATAATTGTATTGTAATTAGAGACTAATTATAATGCTAATTTATAGAATTTAACTTTATTTATTTATGTTTTACTAGGGATTTATAAACAAAATGGAAGAGTAAAGGTAGATGAATGGCTATTCATCACCCCACTATACTTACCTTTGCTAGTACCTAGTAATCGTTTATTAGGAGAATAAATGTTGCAAAAAAGAAAATAAAGAAAAGGAAAATAAATAAAAGTATGAATTATAATGATTTTTAAACTTGTCTTTACAAAATCAAAGTTTGGAGCTCAATTACGACCTTTGGACTATTAATGTGTTTGAAACCTAATTGGGAATAGGATCTAAAAGTTAACTGCCGCATGTTCCACGAGTCTTTGTTTAGGCCACCTCAGTAGTCATGTCAGAATAAGTCTATTCATATGCAAATCCTTGCGACTATGAGCCTTACTTGCATAGTGTATGTGAATTTCATCTCTCCTCTAGTGAGGTGACAAAGAACAGACTTCTCTAGCAAGGTGACCCTAAATCCCCAATCTAGAATCTCCTTCTTCGAGGAGCAAGATATTCCTTTCAAAGTTCAAGTGCAACCGGCTAAAGAAGAGGAGGTGGAGAAGAAGAATGGATTGTGACTAGTGTAGTCACCAATCTACAGAGCTTGACCAGTGTAACCAAGTCTCTAGATGCAGGCAACCATGATATTTGATCTTGAAGCATAAGCCTCGCTTATTTCATACATGACTCTGATAGGATAGATTTTTCTTTGACTTTTACCCATCTGACTTTTTTGGAGTCTTTATTTCATACACTTCATTTTTTAATACTATATACAAAATCATTTACATAAAGAATTGTTCTTCTTAAGCTAGCAGACTATCCCTCTTTTGAAGCATTATTGCAACCCATAACATGCCTTCGTTAGACGCCGGCTATACTAAACTAGGTTGGGGTGCACTGGCCTCCTATTAGGGTGATAGATGTTTCCATTTGTGTGTGTCTCAAGAACAATATCCTGCTCCTCACCACCTAATCTCACTTGAGTTAAGTGCAGATTTCTGGTCCAAGTTAGGCTACTATAAACAGGGGTCATGCATGTGTCGTGAAATATTCTACTTAGTCTATGAAGATGGCATGTTAACATAGTCTTGTGGACTCAATAAATTAAGTCCCATTGACCTGAAAAGTCGTAATACCCGTTCCTATAAGGTTCCTATGAAATTAAGTGTATTAAGGTCTAGAACAAGCTCCAATCTTCAGATTTTATTTAGACTTGTTCAATTGTCAAAATCATTCAGAAAAATGCTTATGTTGTGCAACATACATATATTTTTTGTGGAAGTGATTTCTAGTTTTGAACTTTTGATGGATTTTTTTCAAAAAGTTTTGCAAATTTCTGTTGAGATTTTTAAACCACTTTTCAAGTTTTTAGGATTTTTTAATTTTGTAATTTTATAAGATTTGAAAACAAAAGATTGAGTGAATTCACGAGGATTTTATACATATTTACTGAGAGTTTTATGCAAGTTATGTTACAGATTTATATACAGGTATATTAAAATTTTTATATAGATATGTACATGTTTTATTTGGAGCATTTTTGCAAGTATATTATTTATAGGGTTTTCAAAATATTTTGAAAAACATTGCTGCAAATATTTACAAAGATCTTGAAAACTTATTTTGCAAAATAATTTTACAAAAACATTTTTACAAACAGTTTTATTCAAGCATTTTACATCCATTTACAAAAGATTGGTTTTAAAATTGTTCGAAAATTTTTTCAAAGATTTTTTATAGGTTTTCAATAGATTTTGCAATACCTATTACACCCATTTTCCAAATCATTTTGCGAAATTGTTTCAAACTGAATTTTCAAATAATTTAGGAAAAAAATTATGCATATTCATAAGAGTTTAGTCTTTATAGTTTATTTAT
Source organism: Ottelia alismoides (assembly GCA_037367405.1). Classification (NCBI taxonomy): domain Eukaryota; kingdom Viridiplantae; phylum Streptophyta; class Magnoliopsida; order Alismatales; family Hydrocharitaceae; genus Ottelia; species Ottelia alismoides. The sequence continues at coordinate 581,014 of JAZKJV010009316.1, forward strand.
TCATATACCCTTACCCCTTATAGTATATTATACATATTATTAAAAAATACAAAGGTATGAGTTATAGACACACACACACACAAACCCCCCATACTCAGCTCGACCTATATCCTCATACTAATTGAAGAGCAATAAAGGAAGTCATAACTCGTGCTAAGTATAGAAATGTCCATACTAGAACGACTGAAAGAATAAGATGTCAATCGTCCTCCTATACTTAGGATAAAGTACACCTAAATATAGCATATTATACACAAACAAGGATGATCAAAGATTATAATTCTCAAATTAATGACTCTTCTTTCCTTCCCCTTTACTTAGGCTGAAATATCCATATGTATTGGACAGAATTATCAATAAGTTAGAAGACAAGCAAGAGAATAAATGAAAAACACTCGAATACACTCATCCTCTTATACTAGGGATGAAGTATGTCCTAAGTGTTGCACAAATGAATGGGATGAATGAAATAATGGAAGAATGAAAGAATTGGAAAATAAATGAAAAGAAGAAAAGAATTGATCAAAAAATTTTGCAGGAATTATCTGAATCTTTAATGCTGCAGTTGGGAGGTCCTCATCGAATAAAACATTGATTGAATCGACAATGGGCATGAATGTATCATGCTCCAAATATGGCTTCAGAATCTATCCGTTGACTACAAATGGTTGTACGTCAAATGCCAATTTCTATATGAGAATGCTTCTATTAGCACGCATAGTTTTCACGATGAATGGCCATGTCCATTTGCTTTTCAGTTTGCCTAAGAAAATATTTATCTTCGCATCAAATAACCACACCTTCTATCCAGGCTCGAAAGGCTTTTATCTGATGTGCTTGTCCTACCAACGTTTGACTTTCTCCTTAAATATAAGGTTGTTATCATATGCGAAGCCTTTGAATTTCAGAAATCTATTTAGATCTATATTGAGTTTCTAACTACCTTTGTGTGATTCCAAATTATAGTTGTTAATTACCCATGAAGATTTATGAATCAATTCCACTTACATATGGCATGGGTTTACATAAACCAGATTATAGGGAGAAATACAAGGTGGAGACTTGTAGGCGGTCCAATAAGCCCATAGAACTTAATCAAGCAACTGAAACTAGTTATTTCTATCCGGCCTGATAAGTTTCTACAAGATTGTCTTGATCTTCCTATTAGATAACTTGGCCAAGCCATTTGATAGTGGGTGGTAAGGAGATGTGACACGATGATTGATGTTGTACCCTTCACAAGTTTTTTGACTTCCCAATTCACAAAATGGCTTCCCCCATCTGAAATCAAAATCGTTGGAATCTCGAACGATAAAATAATATTGTTCTTGAGAAAGTGACAAACGGTACGACTATCAGCAGATCGAATGGGAATAGCCTTCACCCAACAACTCATGTAATCAATGGCAAGTAGGATGTACTCGAATCCATGACTGTTAGGAAATGGGCTCATAAAATCAATGCCCGAGCATTTAAAACATGTGTTATCTAAATAAACTTAAGGGGTATCGATTCATTAGAACAGATGGTTCCTCCCATTTTCTAATAATCAATGCAGCCTTTCACATGAGTTGTAGTATAATTGAATAGTATAGGCCGCTAGAGTCCTCCTTACAATACTTTCATTATCATTCTCCTTCCAAAATGGTGTCCTCCATATTCAAACTTATGACAGTGCTCGAGGATACTGGTGTACTCCTCATGAGGAATGCAATGACGTCAAATGCAATCCGCACCATCCGTGAAAAGGTATGGATCTTCCTGTTAGCAATGTGAGCCTGAGGCGAACCCTTCCTACAATAAATTTTATTGTAATAAAAGATTTATCAATAAAAGTTATTGATTATGTTTGTTTCACACCCTTTCTGATATTGAATGAATGAATGCACTATAAGGTCCCTCTATGCAATAAGGGTTATGTACCATGGCCAACTTGATAATCATACAGCTATTGATTCATTGATTGAATCATAGAGGCTGATGCTTGGATGAATATCTAAGGAGTTAGATAGAGGACTCATCGAGCATCATCAAATGATTGACAAGTGATGATCTCCAGTCTGAGAAGGAGATGGCAATCCTTTCTCATTAGGCTGATATCTGATCGACCTCTTGATGCAGGTCCTCTGCATGGGAATAGTGATTCAGAGGTATCAGATTAGTTGAGTCAATGGGTTGACTTAACGAGATCGAGATAACCAAAGACCTATGATGAATACTGTCACATCGCAGGAAAACATCCTCTGACCAGAGACAGATGTATTGCTATATGTCTGAGTGTGTACATTTGGCAGACCAATAGGTTGATGACCTAACTAAGGTCTATACACCGGCGAGCTGGTGTGCATGTAAGGGCATATGAGTAATACGATCTCTCAAAGGGATCATACAGGTTCACTTGAGAACCGGGAGACATGAGCTAACTCATGAGGTATTGGGACTGATCAAATTCCATGCATGGTCATCATGCTTTAGAAGCATGACATGAATTTGAAGGTAAGATATATGCTTTGTGAAAGCATATGATCTGTACCATATCCCAAGGACCAAGATTGAGAAACTTAATGATCAGACCATGAAGATGACAGTGTAAAAGTGATCTATATCTTCAGGATGATCATGAGTCTTCCAATATGCAGGATGTACAGGTATTGTGAATACATGAGGGTGATTTGATCATAAACGATTGTATAACCATGACGCTTCCATTCCAAAGGAGTGATGACACAGGTCTGGATTTTAGTGACTCCTCTCATTAAGAGATGTGACCTAATCTTAGTCCATGTACTGGACATTGATCTCAATGGGATTCAGATGTAATGAGAAGATTAGGTTTACGGTCTTGATTTATTCAAGCATCTATGAGAGGTCCATGGGATCTGGATTTGAGATGTGATCTCAATATCCAAGTCATTATACGTGGAACAATACAATCGCCCTGTCCTTATCTCCAAGTATTTGAGGAGAAATAGCATTGTTCTTGAATGGTTCATGAATAATTCCATAAGATCTAAGCATTGAGAAATTGATAATTAAATGTGATTTAATTGTCATGATGTATGAGGAATTATCCAATATAATTAAATGTGATTTAATTATTATGGATAAGAATAATGTGGATAGTGATATCCAATTATTCATAATATATTATACATGTGATTTATAATGTATTAGAGAGAGATAATTATAATTTATATTTGTAGATTAATTATTAATGTGTATTGGATACACATTGTCTAATTAATTGAAAATGTAAATTATATATTGTTTTGGGTTGTGAATGTGATTCACAATTTTCCAATGTCAAGATTACAATATTCCCAAAATTAATTGTAAATTATTTTTGGTGAATAAAAACCCAACAAAAGTTGTTGGATAAATAATGGAGAAAATCAAGGAGATATGCAATCTCATGGAAATCCATGAGATTGCCCACCCCATTTGGAAGGTGGTGGGCGGCACCTAATTCCTATATGGAATTGGTGGCCGTCCACCCTATTCCATGGGGATGGATGATCTCCTTTGTAATCTACTCCTTATTTGATTGATTTAATTTTAGTATTAATGTATATTTGATTTATCAAATATATTTAATCTAAATTAAATCTCAAGTTGTTGGCTTTTACCAACAACAATCTTGACCATTGGATTGACATAAATCAATCTCATCCATTGATTTTATATGTCCCATTGATTGAGATCCATGGATCCTAAAACCCTATATATATAGAGGCATACCTTGCTCTCTAGTACATGCTATTGGTAGCACATCTCTCTCTCTCTCTCTCTTTCTCCTCACACGCCAACCCTCTCCCTCTTTTTCTTGGTGGCCGTCCACCATAACCCTAGGAGAGGATCTCGTCGATGCCCACACCACCGCGCCGCCGCTTCGACGCTCTGTGGTTCTCCGTCTTCTTGGAGTGCTACGCTCACTAAGGAGACGTTCGATCTCATGCGACGAGATCAGGAGCAACCGTGCTTGGATCATCTTGTTGGATTGCGAGGACAACGCGACTCATCTCCTCACTCGCAAGCCGTTTCTCCGACGATCGGACTTGAGACTGGAGGTCTCTTTACTCAGAGACTTGGTCAACCACGCTTCAAGAGGTATTGCATTATACTTGTTGTGGTTATAGATAGAATGATCCGTGAATCGTTCTTGGATCATATGGTTTCATCGCATGAAAAGTTTTAAATTCCACTGCATCGAACAACTAGTACGACTAGTCATTCTCCGTTGTATCCGATACGACGATCACGCTTCCATGATGCGCTTGAGGATTTTCCCATATCCTTCAAGTGGTATCAGAGCCTTAGGTCGAAGGTTTTGGATACGATCCGCAAACCTAGGACGACTTGGGTTCATGGATGTCGCGAAAGTTTTTATCACATTTGATTTTTGCACTTCTGTTTAGTGAATAAATTCGACACTATTTAAATTGAATAAACACGAATTTAACTTGATTTTGTTCCCCATTAAATAAGGAAACCATAGGATCTGAGTTTACGTAATTTGGACTTCGTTTGCTCGAGATATGGTTGTTTTAATGAATATGTATGCACTGTTGCGGGAACTGCAAATCTTAACATGATTAAAGAGTTAATTACTATTTAGACTTGCCTTGAAATGCGTAAAACATCACTTAGATTCTGTCCTAAATCAAATTAGCAATCTATGAAAATTGATTTTGCCTAATTTGGATTTAATATGATTGAGATATGTTAATTTTAGTAAGTAGGGGTCACTGCTGAAATTACAATCCTAATCAAGAACCATGTGATTGTCAATTAATGAAATTAATTGTTAATTTCAAGAAACAATTATGGAAAATATTTGAGAAATATTGGAAGATGATTATTTTTTTAATTGACTTGGCCTCAACCGATTAATTGATTAGATTTGATCTAGATCAAAATTGGAAACACAATCATCAAACTCCTTGCTTGAATAGGATTGGGAATTTGTCTCGCAAATTTCCTTATAATCAAAATTGTTTTGATTACTATATAGTATAATTTCGGTTGACGAACCGATGATCGTCTCAAGTACAAATTTATCTATTTGGCATTATCCTTTCCTGAGGCGGATATGGTGTCTAGTCGGAGATCGCTGGGGTAGCGGGTTGCAACGTATGTGGTCCGTCCCACTCTCGCCGGTACTGGCCATGACAGCGGGTAGGGACTGGATAATGCCGAAGAAATCAAGATGTATTTTCTAATTATTAAAATACGAATTAATACATACTTTTAGAATAATACCATATATATTCAAGTATAACAATCAAGTTTGATTGATTGAATTGGATTGATAATTAATTTGATATGATTGAATTAATTGTATCCAATTAAAATACTCTATTATGAATAGAGTTGATAATTCTCTTGGAAGAATTAATTATATGAATGTGATTCATGGTAATTAATTAAATTCGAATAATAGGTGGAGGATCACATAAGTGACATCCATGGTCTCCCATCAAGGCGAAGGGTTTCCGTCGCCAGGGATTGTATATAGGAGACGCCTGTACGAAGTGACAGCTCCTATATGCAAGCGTATCTGGATCAGACTCTTTGCTTCTCGAAAGAGTAAGGCCGTATGCGTAGTGACCCCAATATCAGATCCTCATATTATTGGGGCGATATTGGATTGCGCATTCTATTCCTATTGACGGTTGGTTCAATTAATGACGGGTCAACATCACCTTGGGGGTGGTGGGCCCGGGTATTAAAGACCGAATTGGAAATGCAAGTTGGACTTGCAAGGTGGAATGTGTTTCTGCTTCTCTTTATTGGAGTTGCAGTTTCTCATATTATTGGGATGCAACAAAGATAAAGAGGAGATCCCAATTCTTGCTTGAGATATAGCGGTAAGTATATCTCTTACTTTGAAAGTGATTAAGGGAATGAACTTTCAAAGTTGACAATGCAAGAATAATTTGATTTTTAGATTTAAAAACCTTAATCAAATATCATAAATTTGAATATATGATTATATGTTCTAATATAGTGCATTCTCAATTTCAGAAAATGAAGTCATGAACCCACTGAGCAGGCTTCTGGAGGTCAACCAGTTGACCGGACCGAATTACTCGGATTGGATCCATAATTTGGAGCTTGTACTCTCGGCTGAGCACATCAGTTATGTGCTCTCAGAAGACAAGCATGAAAACCCTAAATCTAAGGAAGAAAAAGCATACAATGACAAGTATGACGAAGATCATGTCTTGGCTAGATGCTACATCTTGGGTTCTCTCTCCAATGTTCTTCAGAAACAACATGCGGAGATGAGTACTTGCCAAGAAATTATGCAGAATCTGAAAGATATGTTTGGTGACATTAACCACACCCAGCGGTACAATGTTATAAAAGAACTCATTCGCTGTAAGATGCATGAAGGGACTTCGGTTCATGAACATGTACTCAAAATGTTTGGGTACTTATCGGAGCTGGAGACTCTGGGGGCAACCATGGATGCAGACATGCAATCCAATTTCATTCTGCTGTCGTTGCCCAAGTCTTTCAATAACTTTGAGATGCCATTCCACATGAACAAGCTGGAATTGACAAATGCTGGGCTTCTTGCTGCATTAAAGTCTGCATAAGATGTGATGAAGAAAGATGGTCCCGCTGATAGTGCAATGGTTGCACAGGTCAGAGGGAAGCGCGGTCGGAAGCATGGTTCTCGGAAGGGCCCATCCCAGAAGTGAAAGAAGAAGGGATAAAGTGTTGGCTCGTCTTCCAATGCATCCACTCTAATGGCGTTAAAGAAAATCGACGTCTGTCACCACTGCAAAAAGCCGGGGCACTGGAGGCGTAATTGCCCGGATTATCTGAAGTCGGTCGACAAAGGTAAAGCCCCAGCAGGTATGAAATCTACTTTTATCATTGAAACCAGCTTTCTCATTAGACGAGAAGGAAGTTGGGTTGTTGATTCTGGTGCTTCTGTTCATGTATGCAATTTGTTGCATTTGTTTCAGGAAACTAGAAAACTAGAAGACATGGAGATAGTCATCCAGATGGGATCTGATGCAAGTGTTGCAGCTGTCGTCGTCGGGACTTGTCGGCTATCATTATCTAGTGGAAGAGTCCTAGTACTTAAAGAGTGTCTTTATGTACTTGAAGTCAGAAGGAATTTAATATCTGTATCTAAGCTAGTTAGAAGTGGATATTTATTCCTATTCTGTAATAAATTAGTCATAAATCGTTATGATAAATATATTGCAGATGGCATTTTAACTTCTGAAGGACTCTATGAATTGTGCATTGATAAATGTGTTATGAATGTCACAACCACTAATAAAAACCCTAAAAGATCCAGGAAGGATGAAAATCTTTCGTATGAGATTTGGCATCAAAGGCTTGGTCATTTATCTGTTGATAAGATCAATAGACTGATTAAGGATGGACCTTTAGATTTTCTACAGGTTCAATCTTTGCCTACTTGCAAGAATTGCATTCAAGGAAAAATGACCAAGATGCCTTTCCGTAACAAGGTTACAAGATGCGAAGGTATTGTTGACCTAATACATACTGATGTATACGGTCCCTTCAGTACCGCGACTCGAAATGGATATCGATATTATTTGACGTTTATTGGTGACCATTCGCGATATGGATTTATCTTCCTATTACATCATAAATCTGAAACCTTTGAAAAGTTCAAAGAATTCAAGGCTTTGGTTGAGAACCAAATCGATAGGAAGATTAAACGGATTCGATCTGATCGAGATGGAGAGTACCTCTCAGATGAATTCAAGGAATATCTTAGAGAGAATGTAATTATTTCCAATCTCACTCCTTCTGGAACTCCCCAACTTAATGGTGTTGCTGAAAGATGCAACAGAACCATCATGGATATGGTTCGTTCAATGATGAGCAAAGCACATTTACCACTTAGTTTCTGGGGATATGCAGTAGAGACTGCAATATATATCCTGAATAAGATTCCTAGCAAACCTGTACCTAAAACTCCTCATGAGCTCTGGTATGGAACCAAACCTAGTGTTAATCACTTGAGGGTTTGGGGTTGCTTGGTTCATGCGAAGAACGTGGACACAAGTAAGCTGGAATCTCGCTCTCGTGAGTGTTACTTCATAGGGTATGTTAGAAATGGTATTGGAGCCCACCCTCTTGTAAGCCCCCTCCTTGCCATCAAAAGCAATGATTCCACTATCCTAATAGTCTTCGAGACCAAGGTCACTATAGGAGGTGAGAAATGGACTAAGTGTCCACCCCAGACGTACCTCTACGTGACCTCTTCGAGGTTCTAGTATAATAAATAGTCGAACGACTGCCTACTAGAAGGTTGTTCGCTTTCCTAAGGCATAAGCATCGCTTGCCGGCGCAAAACTCAGCCTTCAAAAGCGAACCTGGTGGAAGGTGGGGTACCGCTGACCATTTACCAACTCTATGACCCTGAGACTCAAAAGGTTTTTGTTTCCAGAGATGTGAAATTTCTGGAGAATGATTTCCTTAAGGGTCAAGATAAATATGAAGTAAAGGAATTCATTGAATCCCCTGAGGATTCATGAACCAGAAACTGAAGAGATAAATAAAGATGAAACACCCAAACCTCTTCGAAGGAGTTCGAGGGTGGTTGCACCACCTGAAAGGTATGGATTCCATGTGTCAAGTGAAACTGACAATGATCCTACTTCATTTGATGAAGCACTCGCGGATCATGACATGGATAGATGGATGCTAGCAATGAAGTCAGAAATTGACTCCATGCACAAGAATGGTGTATGGACCCTAGAGGATCCACCTAAAGGGGTAAAACCCATTGGGTGCAAATGGATCTTCAAAAGAAAAAGGAAACCTGATGGGAAAGTAGAGACTTTCAAGGCACGGCTCGTAGCCAAGGGCTACACACAAAGAGAAGGCATCGTCTACGATGAGACATTCTCTCCCATGGCTATGCTTAAATCCATCAGGACATTGCTAGCTGTAGTTGCATTGACTACGACATCTAACAGATGGACGTCAAGACAGCTTTCCTCAGTGGATACCTCGAGGAGGATATCTACATGGAGCAGCCCTAGGGCTTCATGACTGAGGATGGAAAAGTATGCAAGCTGAAGAAATCCATCTATGGGCTCAAGCAAGCTTCTCGTAGCTGGAACATCAGATTTGATGAAACGATAAAAGTTATGATTTTGTGCAGAATCCTGATGAACCTTGTGTATACAAGAATCTTAGTGGGAGCGCCATTGTGTTCATCGTGCTTTATGTAGATGACAACCTTATCATTGAGAATGATACATGAATGATGACCAGTGTGAAGATTTGGCTATCCCATACCTTTGAGATGAAAGATCTTGGAGAAGCCTCTTACATCTTGGGACTGAAGTTGTTCAGAAACCGAGAGAAGAGGATATTGGGATTGTCATAACATGGATATATTACGAAGATTCTTGAATGATTCTGTATGGATAGTTCCAAGAAAGGATTCCTACCCTTAAGACGTGCTATCCATCTGTCTAAAGGAATGGCTCCTCAAACTGTTGAGGAAAAAAAAACCATGGCCGGATGCCCTTATGCATCAGCCGTAGGAAGCTTAATGTATGCCATGATGTGTACTAGGCTAGATATCTGCCATGCAGTGGGAGTGGTAAGTCGTTACCAATCTTGCTACGGAGAACATCACTGGAATGCAGTAAAGAACATATTTAAATATCTAAGACGGATACAAGATTACATCTTGGTCTATGGAGATGGTGATCTCCAAGTCTTGGGATATACAGATTCTGACTTCCAATCGGATATTGATGATCGAAAGTCGACATCAGGGTTTGTGTTCCTGTTGAATGGTGGTGTTGTGAGCTGGAGAAGCAAGAAGTAGGACACTATAGCAGATTCAACAATAGAAGCCAAATACATTGCCGCATTGGATGCTGCAAAAGAGGCAGTGTGGTTGCGCAAATTCATGCTGGAGCTTGGCGTAGTTTCCTTTGATACTCCCATCCCCCTACTCTGTGATAACACGGGAGCCATTGCCCAGGCGAAGGAACCCAGATGGCATCAGAAGAGCAAGCACGTAGAAAGGAAATACCACATCATTCGGGAGATTCAAAAGCGTAGTGACATCATCATCACCAAGGTGGCCTCTGCCGACAACGTTGTTGATCCTCTTACCAAACCTCTGACACAGAAGGTTTTTGACCAGCATGTAATGAGTTTGGATTTAAGGATTGTTCCTGAATGGTTCTGAGGGCTAGTGGGAGATTGTTAGCAATGTGAGCCCGAGGCAAACCATTCCTACAATAAATGTTATTGTAATAAATGATTTATCAATAAAAGTTATTGATTATGTTTGTTTTACTCCCTTTCTGATATTGAATGAATGAATGCACTATAAGGTCCCTCTGTACAATAAGGGTTATGTACCATGGCCAACTTGATAATCATACAGCTGTTGATTCATTGATTGAATCATAGAGGCTGATGCTTGGATGAATATCTAAGGAGATAGATAGAGGACTCATCGAGCACCATCAAATGATTGACAAGTGATGATCTCCAGCCTGAGAAGGAGATGGCAATCCTTTCTCATTAGGCTGATATCTGATCGACCTCTTGATACAGGTCCTCTGCATGGGAATAGTGATTCGGAGGTATCAGATTAGTTGAGTCAATGGGTTGACTTAACGAGATCGAGATAACCAAAGACCTATGATGAATACTGTCACATCACAGGCAAACATCCTCTGACCAGAGACAAATGTATTGCTATATGTCTGAGTGTGTACATTTGGTAGACCAATAGGTTAATGACCTAACCAAGGTCTATACACCGGCGAGCTGGTGTGCATGTAAGGGCATATGAGTAATACGATCTCTCAAAGGGATCATACAGGTTCACTTGAGAATCAGGAGACATGAGCTCACTCATGAGGTATTGGGACTGTGATCAAATTCCATATATGGTCATCATGCTTTAGAAGCATGACATGAATTTGAAGGTAAGATATATGCTTTGTGAAAGCATATGATCTGTACCATATCCCAAGGACCAAGATTGAGAAACTTAATGATCAGACCATGAAGACGACAGTGTAAAAGTGATCTATATCTTCAGGATGATCATGAGTCTTCCAGTATGTAGGATGTACAGGTATTGAGAATACCTGAGGGTGATTTGATCATAAACGATTGTATAACCATGACGCTTCCATTATGAGGGAGTGGTGACACAGGTCTGGATTTTAGTGACTCCACTCATTAAGAGAAGTGACCTAATCTTAGTCCATGTACTGGACATTGATCTGAATGGGATTCAAATGAAATGAGAAGATTAGGTTTACGGTCTTGATTTAGTCAAGCATCTATGACAGGTCCATGGGATCTGGATTTGAGATGTGATCTCAATATCCAAGTCACTATACGTGGAACAATACAATCGCCCTGTCCTTATCTCCAAGTATCTAAGGAGAAATAGCATTGTTCTTGAATGGTTCAAGAATAATTCCATAAGATCTAAGCATTGAGAAATTGATAACTAAATGTGATTTAATTATCATGATGTACAAGGAATTATCCAATATTATTAAATGTGATTTAATTATTATGGATAAGAATAATGTGGATAGTGATATCTAATTATTCATAATATATTATAAATGTGATTTATAATGTATAAGAGAGAGTTAATTATAATTTATATTTGTAGATTAATTATTAATGTGTATTAGATACACATTGTCTAATTAATTGAAAATGTAAATTATATATTGTTTTGGGTTGTGAATGTGATTCACAATTTTCCAATGTCAAGATTGCAATATTCCTAAAATTAATTGTGAATTATTTTTGGTGAATAAAAACCCAACAAAAGTTGTTGGATAAATAATGGAGAAAATCAAGGAGATATGCAATCTCATGGAAATCCATGAGATTGCCCGCCCCACTTGGAAGGTGGTGGGCGGTACCCAATTCCTATACGGAATTGGTGGCCGTCCACCCTATTCCATGGGGATGGATGATCTCCTTTGTAATCTACTCCTTATTTGATTGATTTAATTTTAGTATTAATGTATATTTGATTTATCAAATATATTTAATCTAAATTAAATCTCAAGTTGTTGGCTTTTACCAACAACAATCTTGACCATTGGATTGACATAAACCAATCTCATCCATTGATTTTATATGTCCCATGGATTGAGATCCATGGATCCTAAAACCCTATAAATAGAGAGGCATACCTTCCTCTCTAGTACATGCCATTTGTAGCACATCTCTCTCTCTTTCTCCTCACATGCCAACCCTCTCCCTCTCTTTCTTGGTGGTCGTCCACCATAACCCTAGGAGAGGATCTCGTCGACGCTCACGCCACCGCGCCGTCGCTTCGACGCTCTGCGGTTCTCCATCTTCTTGGAGTGCTACGCTCACGAAGGAGACGTTCGATCTCGTGCGACGAGATCAGGAGCAACCGTGCTTGGATCATCTTGTTGGATTGTGAGGACAATGCGATTCATCTCCGCGCTCGCAAGCCATTTCTCTGACGATCGGACTTGAGATAGGAGGGCTCTTTTCTTAGAGACTCGATCAACCACGCTTCAAGAGGTATTGCATTATACTTGTTGTGGTTATAGATGAAACGATCTGAGAATCATTCTTGGATCATGTGGTTTCATCGCATGAAAAATTTTAAATTCCGCTGCACCGAACAACTAGTACGACTAGTCGTTCTCCGTCGTATCCGATACGACAATCACGCTTCTGTGATGCGCTTGAGGATTTTCCCATATCCTTCACTTCCCACTAGTAGAAATGAATATTAGACAAAAAATTATACTTCTTTACTCTTGTCCAATCTTGTGGAACTTTCTCAAAAATGAGATAGTTCACAACATCAACATACTGGGGGAAAGAAGAAACATGGAGAATGGATTCATCAGGAAAGGTTTTTGATATCGGCACAATGCTCATGGGAGTATCTGTGCATTCAATTCTGAATAGGTGATCTGACACCACATTCTTGACTCTAGGCTTATCTCTAGTTTCCAAATCAACTCCTAGAGGAAAAGGATCAATCTAAGTAGACGAGACTTGGCATCCTTCTTCTGTTGTAAATACCAGATAATAGAGTGATCAGTGTAAAAATTTACTCAAATCGAGGACATGTGATCTGAACTTCTCAAGGGCGAATGCAACTATCAACAACTATTTCTTTGTAACTGTAGAATTCATTTGTGCATTATCAAGTGTTCTGTTGGCATAACGAATGGCATAGGGCAAATTATCTCTTCTTTGCCCTAATACAACCCCAATGGCAAAATCAAAAGCGTTCATCATGATCTTAAATGGGAGAGACCAATCAAGAGGCTGTAGGATGGAGCTAGAGTGACGAGTTCTTTCAGCTATGCAAAGGCTTGGAGGATATTCTTATATACAATGCAGTCCGTTTTCTAGCAATTCTATGTGAGGTCGGGTAATCTTGTTTAAGTCCTTGATGAATCTTCTAAAGAAACCAACATGTCCATAAATGACATCACATTCTTGACTATACGAGGTGGCCCAAGTTTGTCAATTACATCAACCTTCACCAGGTCAATCTCCATACAAGGTTAGGAGATGACGTGGCCGATCACAATTCCTTCAGTTACCATGAAGTGACTCTTTTACTATGACAAAGACAAATTAACTTCACGACATCTTGTAAGTACTCGATCTTGGTGAACAAGACAAGCCTCGAATCTATCACCATAGATCAAGAAATTTTCCATGAAAACCTCAAGAAACTAACTACCATGTTGGAAAAAATAGCCATCATGCACCTCTGGAATGTAGCGAAGGCACTGCAAAATCTAATGGGCATTTGCTTGAAAGCATATGTACTGAACGGACATGTCAAAATGGTCATAGGTACCTAACAGACAGGTTAAAATGGTTTTCTCTTAATCCTCGAGAGCAATTACCACTTGATTGTACCTAGAGTACCCATCCAAGAAGCAAAATAACTCTCTCTGCCAACCTTTCAAGTACTTGACCAATAAAAGGTTGAGGAAAGTGATCCTTCTTGGTCGTTGAATGCAAGCATCTACAATCAATTTAGATGCATCACGAAGTGGGTACTCAATTAGAAAGCTCCTCTCCTTTGTTATTTGTGATCACTGTATCTAGATTTATCCAAGACTACGTGCAACGGGCTAACCCATTTCGAGTTGGTGATATGATAAATAAAGCCAATTTCACATCACTTTGTTATCTCTTTAATGATAATGTCCGGAAGATTAGAGTTTGACATTCTCTAGAATTCACTTGATGATTTACAATCATCCTCTAAGTAGATATGATGTGAACACAAGGCATGATTTATCCGTTGGAGATCCAAAACATTCCAACCAAGTGCCTTGTGATTTTTCTCTAGAATCTCTAGCAAGTGAGATTCTTAATCCTTGTTCAATCTGCTAATGATGATGACCGAACATGTATTCTGCTCACTTGTAAGGATAGTATACTTAGGATCTGCCGGAAGCGGCTTTAATTCATGTAATTGCTAAGTCAGCTTCTCAGATACTTCTGAAACTGAACTGGTAGGTGAATATTCTGTTGGCATTATGGCGTTGTTCATCAATGTCCCTCTTGGCTCTGACAATAATGTACCAAACATATATGCAATGATTTCTTCTTATTTAGTTTGACATGAATCTTCTCTAAATTGGTCGATCATTGCTTCAGAATCATCCTTCTTGTTTGCAAAGGAGCAAGAATGGACTGTGCTATCCAGGTCCTCCTCTGGGAAGAAGATTTCATGTGTAAAGATATCATTCAAAGGCATGCATGGTTCTTTGATCTGTTCAATAGTATCACAGTCTACTGCAGGCGATGCTGACTTTCTTCTCTTAGATGTGCTCTCTGCAGTTTTCGGCTCAGTGATCATATCCATGGTAACCTTTTCACTACAAAAGTTGAACATGATCTTTCCAGACCCATAATCAACTATAGCTTCTTCTGTTCAAAAGACTGGCCGACCAAGAATAATCACAGTCTAGAGTAACGGTGTAGAGGAATCCATGTCCACGACAACAGAGCCCACTGAAAATTTCATGTCCTACACAATTACGATAACGTCCTCCAATAAACCTCAGGGTCACTTAATGGATCAATCAACAAACTGAAGGATAATGTGTGTGGGTTTAAGTGGAACCAGCTCGAATTCTTCAAGCAACGATGAGGCAATGAGGTTACATGGATGAACCGCTATCAAGAAGAGTTCACACAAAAATCCGATCAAATATATCACATATAATTAAAGGGACTCCCTAATCTTTTTTCTTGGTTGGGAGTCATTGATTGCGTTCACAGTAGGCATTGACAAGATGTGCTTCTCTGATCTTCTACGTCTGTTTTTTGCGGGGCTTATGCTTTGATGTACATGCCTCTTTCAATCCTTTCTTCAAAGAAAGCATGTATTCCATGACTTTCAGCGAATGAATTCTGATAATATATTCAAGAGAGTCTCAATAATGGTAGGATCTGATAATGCATTTTTCAGATTTCTGTTTTTTTTTGAATTTTTTCATAGCATTTGGAAGTGTAATATTTACAAAATAAAAATAATTGTTCCTATTTACAACTGAATCATTATTTACAAATGAGTGAATTGATGATGTCTGGTCATTCAAAATAGGTAAAAAAAGTCAATATAGTATCTTCGACTTCTTCAATCAGCACAGGATATGTTGCTTCTACAACTTTCTCCTTGGTTGGATCGGTTCTGCTTAAATTCTTATTTTGTTTTTGTTATTTTTATTTTTCTTCATTTTTTGATTTTTTGGCGATCTGGTGAAGCTCCTCCTTCTTCTTCTTTATCATATTACATGTTTGTTGGATCGGTTAATGCAGAAGATGTTGATTCGTTAGTGGTTGCTTTATTCTTCCCCTTTGCTGTGGAAGAAGGATGAAAGTGCCTACTGCTCATAAGAGTCACAACATTAGATAACATAATAAAATCATGTATACCTGACTCATCAGGTTTGGAGGACACCGCTGATTACCTACCCTTTGCACTTGAAATTATTGAGGTTTGCCTCAACCTGTGCTGGTATGATCGTTTTTGTGGTGGTGAGGTCATCAAGTTTTTGGCTCATCTCACTAAGGCTATTCACCAAATAAGCTAAATAATCCTAGGAGGGATTGACGGGAGCAGCCTCTGTTGATTCACCATGCTGACTATGTTGAGACTAGTAGTGATGTTGCAGAGGTTGCGACTGGTTATTTTGTGAATGCTATTGAGGAGGATACTGGTGTTGATAGTATTGAGGAGGCTGGGGATACTTGTTCTGATATTGAGAAATCGGGTAATGAAAATGCAACCACTATTAATTGTATGCCTACTGCTAATAAGATTGTCTCCAAGTGTGTGCTTGTGCTAGAGAGTGGTGGTTCTAAGGGTGATCCTGTATAAATTTCCCACTGTGAGATTAGCAGTATGACCGAATGGCATTTGACTTGCACTACTGATGTATGCCATGACAAATCAATTGTTTTTTATTTCTCCATACACCATTCACCTCCAGAATTTTGGGAGGAGGGGTGAACAGTAGCTATGCAAAAGGATGGAGTTCTGGGGGTGCACAATCATTTATTGTTGTGGCTATGGTGATGGTGGTGCCTGATCAGGTGCCTGCACATAATACACGTGCAGAACGAATGACATCTTTCTTGGACTCTACGATGATGATTGACCGGGTCACGATTTCCCTATTATTGTGCTAAATTTGTATCGATGTGTCATTTACCTGTAGGCAGGTAATCATAATCAATCAAGAGATAATCGCTTAGAAATTTAATCCAATTAGTTTGAGCGATTTTATGTTTATTTTACTTGGGCATGTCCCAAGGTCGAAGTCGAGGAGGTAAAGGAATAACTGAGGATTATGTCTGCCGAATTTCATGCGCGGTGTTCGAGGCAGTATTTTTTTTGTATTTTTGATGCAATTTTGGAATGCAAATGCAAATACGATCCATTTTAAGGACTAAAATACAATTTCCAGTTAAACAGAGTCCAAAAATTACGAAACTTAGTCAAGATGTAAAATATGATAAAACAAATATATTACATTATTTTTGGAATTTTCGAATGCAAGATGAATATTTAATGAATTTATAAATGCAAAAATGAGATTTTCATTAATTAATTATAATAAATACTAAATCTATTTATTTTTAGGAAAGAAAATTATCTAAGATATATCTCTAGATGACTTATCTCAGAAAAATCCTAAACCTTAAAAATGTTGAATTTAATACCTATTAGAAAATTAGCGAAATCCATAAAATGATTTTTTTAATTAAAATATGCACGCAAATGGCAATTCTTTTGGGCATAATGTCATATACAATTAGTTCTATTGTCCATAATATTTTGACAATTTTTGGAATGTTGATCAATAAGATATGAATTTCTAAGGTAGCAATAGGCAAAATATGCAATTTTACGCAAGAATAGTGATTATTAATTAACTACATAGAATAAATACAAGCATGCCATAATGTAGAGAATTAGTTGTACTACAAAATGTAGATTTTTAATAAATAAAAAGATGATAAATAGAGGTTCAAAATGACCGACAAATACAGGGGTACGTGTGCAATTACAATAATAAAAATAATATAGTGGGAGGTCTACGGAATAATTACCTACACCTCGAGGGGTGTCTCTGCAAAATTACAAAGGGATCATGAGCGACACATGACCCTCTGTTCGGTGGGGGTAGCTGAGAATAAGGCATATATTCGAGGGCCTTGACATAATTATCCCACCCCACATGTGCATATCACGTAGGCGGGGGGAGGGGGTACACTTTACATACATTTCCTCCTCACATGCGCACCACGTGGAAGGGCCTCTGGTCAAGTACACCCGATGGCTAGGTGGAGGAGTATGGCGAAGCAGGTGGCTAGTCTCCATGGCGCTGATGTTGGAGGCGAAGTGAGTAGGGGCTCCGGCTGTAGGTGACTAGCAAGTGAGAGAATGATGTCTCTTTGGTACTCCTAGGAGGCATCGATGGCGGGATAGAGGTGAAGCATGGTTGGACACAACAGGCACGTCGGTAGACGACAGTGAAGAAGGTGATGATCCTCCTGGCCTAAACGACCGAAGAGCGAAGAGGGGCAAATGAGACTGGTCGGTGGTGACCTGCTGGAGTCGAGGTATAGCGCGGAGGTTCTTTGTCTATCCTTAGCTAGAGGAGGTGAACAAATATGTCATAGAAGAGGTGATGGAGAGTCGAAGATGGAGTGGAGGTACTATGGGTATCATAACACGGTGCAGAGCGAAGTTGTTCGAAGGGGGTGTCACAGGAGATGCAAGCAGTGGCTCAACGACTGCAAAGGTCGGAGCAGTGCAGGGCTCAAGGAAAAAGCTTGCGATGAGGGTGATCCTTGGACCTAGTCGTGTGTCGGAGGTCGACATTGTCACCGTCAGTGTCCCCCTCAGCTATGGAAATCGAAGGATGTCGAAGAACGGAGGGGATGGAAGTGTTAAATAGCGGGAGAAGGTGGTGGTGATTGTCGACCGGCAAGGTGATTCGATGGAGGAAATTGGAGATTAGGGATTTGATTGGTTAATCATAGGAGATTTTGATTAGAGGCGACGCAGTGCATATGGAAGGCGGTCCCGTGAGAGGTGGCGTCCTGATTAGGGTTGTGAGATCCGTGGAGGAGAAGCGAGTGGTCGCGAGATTGGAGGAAAGATGGCAGCCCAAAAGGGAAAGTGGGGGAGAAAGGAGAAGGAGCAGTGGTCATCCTATCGGTCGAGATCGGATGACCAAAATGATCCACGTGGCAACCTTTTTTATTTTTTATAAAAAAAAATTAAATATATCCAAAAATGGGTGGCATGTGGAGGCTTCAAGAGCGGCCACATGTCACTCCCAGAAAATTTGAAATAAAAAGACAAAGATAATTTTGAAAGAAATAGCAAACGACCTCGGATTGAAAAATTTTCTTCACAAACATTGCTCGTCTCGATGAGGTCTA